>JARQZK010005103.1:57500-245000 GCA_030704885.1 Cynegetis impunctata | reverse complement strand
GCACGCATTGGTGGTTATTTTTCTCTGTGTCTTGCGTTCATCTATTCCATCATTAAAAACTAAGTCAGCTTTCGTTATTGTAACGTCAGATCCGATTTTCACCACTTTCGCTAAGCATTTAGAATTCTTCGGGATGCACCGCCATGATACTTTTCCACTTTTTAATTCTTTGCTTTTGCAAAACGTATAGTTCTCTACAATAAGTAAATCTCGGTTACGGGAACTTTTTACTAAACTAATTTTTAATAGAATACACATGAAGAACTACTTTAATCGGTCTCTAAACATGAATAAATACCAATCATGCCTTTTCGTTGGGAAATACCCCGGTAGTCTAGTCAACAAGTGCTTTTTTGTTCAACTTTTTTCAGCAGTCTCGGAAAAATATGAGCAAGGTGTCATTCGATTCGAAGTAAAGGTCCGCTCGCGAAAATTGTAAAAGTTATAAACAATTTACTGAAAGAACAAAAGAAGGGTTTGGTTTTCTGCAAATACCTCAAAAACTAATTGCAATTTTTGATATCTGAAAAAAGATTCGAAATGAAGTGGAAATTTCCTATAACGAAGTCCCAACTCCCGAAACTTTAGGATCAATATTTATAATTTTCTCAGAGGGGTAAAATACGGCCGAAAACGGGTAATCTGGCTTGCGCAAGCCACGCCCATTTTGGACACTTCGACAATAAACATTATTTAACCATATTGAATAGGAAAATTAATGAATGAAAAAATTCATGCACCTACTGAATAATCCGGTGGCAAAAAATTTTATCCCGATTTTTCAATTAGTTATGCAATAACTATATTATAATGTTGATTATCAATTTTTTAAGGCTTGAACATGAAAATTGTAAGTCTGATAACTGTTCGACTATAGATCTGAGATTTTATTTTCTTTCTTAGGGCTATTTTTGAAAGGCTTCGAAATAGATCCTTCTTGAAAAAATTTGAAAGTTTTAATTATTCAGTTTTTTATCATTAATTTACGTATTTGCAAAATAAAAACAAATTTTTTCATAATAATTACAATAAATCCGTTTTTTATCATCCCAAGCTGCACGAATGAAGCTTTTTCAAATTTTCATCTCTTATTGTATGAAAAATTATTATAAACAAATGCGTTGTTAATAAGATAATTGAAAAATTTTTTTATGATTATTTGATTTATTTTATTTTTAAACTACGTAGATTATCAACAAAAAACTTAAAAATGAAATTTTTTGAATTTTTTGGACGAGAATCTATTTGGAATCCTTTCAAAACTAGCTCCAAGAAAGAAAAAAAATCTCAGATTTATAGGTTAACAGTTACCACACTTGCAATGTTCATCTTCAAGATGCAAAAAATTATGAATTAACTATTGCATAACTAATTGAAAAATCGCGGGAATTTGAGCAGCAAAATTTGTAAAAGACTATCGAAAAGTAACGTTAAAACAGTTTTTATAAATAAAAGAAACTGGAAGTCATTCTTGGCCAATAAAAAAGAAAAATCTAACATCGGAGAAAACAGTGGTGTTTACTAAATATTTTGCGACGAATGTCCTGCTTTCTATATTGGACAAACAGGAAGGAATATAAACATTCGTAATGAAGAATATAATAAGTCAAATTTACAAAATAAAAATAACACTGGCTTCTCCGAACATTGTATAAAATTTAATCATTTCCTTGTAAACGGACAAATTGATTTTCAGGTATCACCTTTGCTTTTGTCTGTTTTATAAAATAAGATGCAATACTCTCCTGTAGTCAGTCTTGATAATGAGTTCATAACTCGAAACATGTCGACTTTTCGTTACTGCCAAATACAGTATCTAAATATTTTTTATATTGTGAAACATAAGCCAAGTGATTTTATTTTAAAGTTTATACTTTATTCCTAATGGTATATTTAAGATATCTAATAGAAATCCATACCAAACAGGTAGTTTTTCAGGAAACATGTTTCTTCATATTCCATTGCAGATATTCTCATTTTTGTGTGAAAAATTGTATTTGTTCTACGGACAATAATTATTGGTATTGTGATGTGTAAGTGTAATCAAAGCATAGTGTTATTTTGAAGATATTCAAAATAGCCATAAACGAAATATATTTTTGTTTAAATTATAATTAACTACGGACAATAAATCAAAAATTTCAAAATTTTGCATTTAGCTTTACATTTAGCAGTTCACTTTTAAATTAGTTGTAGCCAGAAATTCCACGTAATAATTATTTATGCATTAGGGGCGTTAAACAGATTATATATACATTGTGGTCGATATTAATTCTGCTTTTGTGCCCCTGCCCAGGGGATAAATGGTGTCCGAGGGTAATATAATTCCTTTAGGGCTGAAGTACATAACTGTGTTAATTTTTCTCGCAATAAGATATCTTTCAGCAGATACTTATTTCGCTTATTTTTATGTATGTCGGATTTTTAATAATTGCTCATAGATAAACTTTTTATAATAGTTAATATGGGCCTTAATATGCATTCACAGAATTGTTATCTGGAGAATAAATGCTCATTTTTCCCCCGGTTTTATTTGAAACAACAAAACAAATAATTGTCACATGGAAAAAATTATTTGTGACAAGTAGGTAAATATCCACTATCTGGGTTATTTAGATAGGTGATTGAAAAAAATATATTTTCTCACTTCACTAAAGGCAACATATATGCCTTGTAATCCTCAAATAGCTTATTACTTCAATCACTCATTTTTACTTGCAATAAAATGGATTAAACTCCGTTCTTTATGGTACTATTAACTTTAAACAGCCGCCTTGTTTCAAGTTCCGTTATCCTGTTCCTATATACGTTTCTTGTTATGAAAATCGTTTCTGAAGGAATGTTACGGATGAAAAACGGCTTCTTTTGGGGTTTAATGTTCCAGAATCTGTTGTTGTTATGATGAAGGAATCATAATAAATATGTCGTTTGGGAATCACTTCATAGCCTGAACGATTTGGTTCATTGATTATGCTATAGTGAACTGTGGCGTGTATTTAGTTTAAGGATAAAGAAATGTATTAT
Source organism: Cynegetis impunctata (assembly GCA_030704885.1). Classification (NCBI taxonomy): domain Eukaryota; kingdom Metazoa; phylum Arthropoda; class Insecta; order Coleoptera; family Coccinellidae; genus Cynegetis; species Cynegetis impunctata. The sequence continues at coordinate 241,976 of JARQZK010005103.1, read as the reverse complement.
GAGGAATTAAAGTGAATTATTAACAGAAAATGAATAATCGAAATTTAAACTTTTTCTTGGTAATATATTTTTTCAATGGTATATGATATTAGAAAACAAAAACTTACTATTTTCCAAAAATAAGTGTGAATATTCTAACCAGTATACTGATAAAATTAACTGTTACATAGCCTTTTGTATCAGATATTTTGATATTAATAGCATCATTAATTATTATATTCTCATAATAATGATATTCAATATTGCAATCATTGCATATTACCTGTTCATAGAAATGAACTATCAGTTCGCCTCACTCTTATATTATGTTTACCCACTCTACTTTTTTATTACAAACAAAATCAATGTACTACAGAAACAGAGATCAGAGATTAATTTTGAGTTAGGTTCTCAAATACTGAGCTTGTTAGCTGTCTTGGTCAAGTTTGATGTAAATCAAAGTTTCCATTATCTTGCCATGTTTTTTTTTCATAAAATATATTGCCCCAAGTTTCACCTGCTTTTCACCGTGTTTGGACTCACTTTTGAGTGTAGAGCGTTTCATTGATCTGCGGTTTAGTTCAGAAACGCTTTCTGATAGATTGATGATCTGGCCGTTGAAATATGCACGGTGAATAAGCCTGTTTTATCTGCATAGGCAGCCCTGATTGATATTTTGAACTATTCTCCAAAATATATGGGAGATATCTTATCGAAAATATTCTTACCCTGTGCGATGAGTGAATTGTGATTTTGTTGGAATAATGAAGGCAGTAGCTGGAGAATACCAACAGTGAAAATATCTGTAAGAGAGATAAGTCGGCAACCTTCCCCCGATGCTCAAGTGAATTGAGATGAGTGGCTAATGACGGGACGTCCATTAGCCTCGCTGTTTTTTTTTTAAATTTAGTCAAGTAGGAGCAAGGAGATCAAAGATGTAGAGATCTATGTATGAGTGCAATATTTCAATGATGAACAGACATAAGCTTTATGAAGCAGTAATATCTGCGTTGGCGTAACCAGATTTTTATAAATAATAGAGAGGTGTTTATCCATGTTGAACTGAATTTAACATCCATTCCCAAAAGATGCATTTCAGTTGGCATTTCATAAATAATTGAGGATCCATACAAGAACTTTCTCTTTAAAAACTGGTTACCTGTTTCAGTGGCAATAGAATCAGCCACGCAAAAACCTCTCATGCTCAAAGTTGTGTACCTAAACACTCCTCGCAACTCTTTGACTTAATTTAGAAAACAACATACGACATTCCATTGACTGATCAGTTTAATTCACTGAAATATCAGAGAAACACATTAGGTGTTCTGCATCCATTGCCCCCAGTATTCCATCAGGAGTATAATTCTCTAGTTGGTCAAAGTATGAAAATAAAACAATGGTTAAAAATAACAATTTACACATTTATTATAAGAAATAACGCATGACGCACGTTTCGGTGGAACTTCACCTTCTTCAGATGCTAATCATTAGCATCTGAAGAAGGTGAAGTTCCACCGAAACGTGCGTCATGCGTTATTTCTTATAATAAATGTGTAAATTGTTATTTTTAACCATTGTTTTAATATGTTTATTAATTTACACCAAGTATCGGCCCAATCAATCCAAAATATGAAAATAATACACTCCATTGTACCATGCACATCTGAGTAGCCAGATCATCAATCTATCATAAAGCGTTAATGAATCAAACCGCAAACCTATGGAATGCAATACCGTCAGAGGTATTTTCGGTTTGCTATAACTTGCAGTGGCCCAAATCCATCATAAACTACCATTTGTTGGAATAACCCGAGGGCGCTTAAGAGGCGTTATGAGCATTATCATTTCTCGAGAGTTGTTCATAAAAAAATAAAATTATCAGATCTCCAGTTAGAGATAATCTTGAGCTCATTATTCATAGACTCAGCTTGATGGGAAGATGTAGATGCACTGAAAGGCTACTTGTGGGGGCCTTTCAGGTATACCTGATAGGTTCGCCTGAACAGTTACGCCCGTCAGGTGTACCTGTTAGTGTGTGGCAGGAATAACTAGCCTATCAGGCGACCAGAAGGCGACCTGACAATTGATAAAAATTCGATCAGTTCTGGCTGTTAGGTGAGTAGACTTTATGTGCGTGTGTGACGGTTTCATCAGGTTTACCTAAACAGGTTTCACTTTTCAATAATCTTTTGCCGTGGACAGTTTGAATATTTAGGTTTAAACTTTGTATTATTTTACAGTTGTGTTCCTTTAATTTTTTCACCAAATGGAACCATTTTAGGTTCATTGAGAAAGGCCCAAAGAAATAATGAAGTTCTTGATGATTTCATTGAAATTTATAAAAGTGAAACTTGCTTGTAGAATATAAAAGATGATGACTATCGCAATAAAGACAAGAGAAACGCAGAAAATTAGTAGATAAATCACAGGAAATAGATCCTAATGCAAAAGAGACTTTGGTTTAAACGAAAACCAACAGTTTGCGATCCAATGTTCGGAAGGAGTAGAAGAAAAGTGACTCCTCAATGGAATCTGGTGCCTCAGTCGATGATGTAAACAAACCGCATGATGTATATAAAAAATCGCAATGATTCATATCTTGATTCATTAAGGTGATTGATATGGCTAAATTTATATCTTCTCCATACAATTGGGAAAAATGAAGAAAAGTCGTGGCCTGGTATACTTTTTGTCTATCTATTTCTCACTTCAGAGAAAAACCTCATGAAATTAATGGAGAGTTTATAGAACGGGGTGAAATTCTTGTGCTGCTAGGCTCGATCTGCTTTCAAATTCCTTTCCTTATCGTAAGCTTCTGAAAGATTACATGTAGGAACGGTATTTTTTACAAAACTCTTCGTTTGGCTGCAGCATCTTGAATTTTCATTAATAAAGATGAACACCTTCAATTTCAATCATAGGAGTTGATAACCTGGAGGAATGAAATTTTCTTTCGTAAAATGCACAGATCACACCTTCATTCTCGTAGTTGTGTGATTCTTCTTCAGTATGATTTTCTATACCTTCAATAAATCAATCTTTTCCTTTCCTTTAAAATGATTATCTCTACATACAAAATATTTGTTTGGCTTCGGAAACCGATGAAAGCTTACACTCGCATTTGTACATGCTTTTGAATTAGAACTTTTCAAGCAACAACACTCTTTAGACTTGATGATTCTACATTTTACAAAATTTGCACTTTCCATTTTTCACCTTTTGCTCCGTAATTTGTGAGAAATCAGAAACTTGTACATGCAATTGTATATGTTAACGTTGGAAATAAACATTTCATCGATCTGGCCACCAGAGTGCGCCAGTTGGAATGTCAGATCCCAATATTGACACACTCTTGAAACTTCCACCTCAGATGTTAATTTTTGGTTCTCATTTCAGTTTTTATTCTACTTGTGAATCGTTTGAACTATTGTGATAGTATGAATACCTTTTCCAATAATCAGAACACATTGAAATAAATGAAATGAAAACAGTATTCTCATTAGACAATATGAAAAAACTATAATTCATCACGTTAGTTTCCTCCAACTAAAAATAAGTCTCGAGTAATTGGAATAAAAGTTGTATCATCAACGGCTGAAGGTTTTTTAAAAGTTTGAGAAAAAGTCTTCGCAATTTCTCTTAAATCGACTTCATCTTCAATTACCTGATGCTACTGCAATACCGATGCGAAGTAATTAGATCAGATGCGATCATGGAAAACTACCTGGAAGCTCTTTGAAACCACTTAGAAAAATTGGAAATTCTGTCGTCTTGTGTGAATAACCGAATACTGAGGGTTGATAGTAATTAAAACAAGTACCGTAATCACAAACCCGAATCTATCACTCTAAAAAGGAACGACATTATACCTTCAATACTTGAAATCTTATTCACTGAACTTAATCTGAACTAATCTATGCATATACGTACATCGAACTCCAAGAGCCGTGCAATATTGTAGCGTACTTTTTTATTAACTTATATTATAATGATGATAAATGAAAATGAACTACGGTTTTGTCCTGAAACTCACTATAAAATGAATGTTTTCAGTCGTATCTTCTTCGACAATTATAGGTTATTGCACTGTGTCGGAAGTTGATGTGAGAGTCGTTTTTGAATCATGGACCACGTATGTTCGATGTTTTTTGATGTCTGCCCACTTCCACAGAGTTGAATAGCTACAAATTTGTAATTAAATCGTGAAGTGAAGCACCGGAATTCGACAGCATTTCTTGCAACGAATTTATTGTTTTTTTCATGGTTTTAAGGTTTTGATCTCCTCCCCCGTTTCTCTAATTGGTTTAGACTTAGAGGGTTGAACATTTATGTGTTTATTGAGATGATGCTAGAGTGTGCTTTTTCAAGGTATAAATTCTTTATCCTAATCGTCGTCATTTTAATAGAGAGGTTTAATTTTTTTTATGAGGTTCAAGTATATGCTCACATCCCCAGCTGTATCTGAAAAAGAACATAAATGAGAAAAAAATACGACCTTAGTGATGCAGCTTCTCTGCAAAATTAGATGAAATAGTCAGTCAATTTTCAAAAGTAAAATTTCCAAATTTCAATCGCCAGAGTTGATTAAATTGATTATCTATGTTTCAACTCTTGTTCTGTGTGATTTAAATCATATTAATCCCTTTATCTAAATAAAATTGATATTATATTCTATATATATATATATATATATATTATATATATATATATATATATATATATATATATATATATATATATATATATATATATATATATATATATATATATATATATATATATATATATATATATATATATAATATATATATATATATATATATATATATATATAATATATATATATATATATATATATAATATATATATATATATATATATATATATATATATATATATATATATATAATATATATATATATATATATATATATATATATATATATATATATTTAAGTGTGTACCAACTTTCATGAAATGTTAAGAAGACGAATTATATAGCCTTTAGTAAAACTGGAGTAAATAGACCAGATTTTTCTCGTATAAAAGTCCCTGATATACAAGATGAAATTAAAGAGGTTAATGAAATCAAGTACTTGGGTATAATTATTGATAAGCATTTAAAGAGGTGTGATCATGTAGATTATTTGTCGAAGAAGGTGAGGAAGCTCATCTACAAATTCTACCAGCTAAGATAATTTCTTTCAAGAAAGTTACTCATACTGATTAACAAGTCTCTAGCCGAATCACTTCTTCGATATGGCATCTTTGTACGGGGAGGTATGTATAGGAACTCATTGAAGAAACTTATTATTACTCAAAACTTTATACTAAAAATTATATTTAAGAAACAAAGGAGATATCACACCAGTCTACTTTATACTGAAGATGTGTGCAATATCCGGAAACTATACTTTCATAGTTTATGTGTACATGCCTTCAAAAACAAACTTTTCCGCAATTGTAGTTCTTTGATATATAAAACCCGTGGATGTGCTGGTGGGTTTCTGTCGACCCAAAGATTCAAGAAGGGAATTTGCCATCGATTTTTTATTCACACCTTGCCAGAAGCATGCAATCTCTTACCAATATAGATAAGGCTTCTGACTGAACTAAAAAGTTTTTCAGTTGAATCAAAAAAATTTATTTTTCGAAATTACATAGATTTTATAAAAATTTAAGAATAAGTAAAGATGATAAATTGCTGAGATTTTTTGCCCAAACATGCCCGAAAAGTGTCCACATCACTGTAATGTGTTTTGGAATTGTACAACACAAGTGTTCAGTCACTTAGGAGCATGAACTTAAACGTTTTCATTACTTTATTGTTCCTGACCTTATAGTTGAGTATTATATAGTTTTTTTATGGACTGTTTCTTGTGTTTACTTATAATTAATTGCCTGAGTTTGTGTTGTTAATGATAATAATTGTATAAGTTGTGTAAGAATAAATAAATAAATAAATAAAAGAAAAAAAAATATATATATATATTTATATATATATATATATATGTATATATTTATATATATATATATATATATATATATATATATATATATATATATATATAATCTCTTGATAATTATTAGCAATAACAGACTGGTTGAATCTTGAAAAACTCGATTTAATTAATGAATTGACGTTTCACTATGACATTCATAGTTATTGAAAATTCTTTGACATTTATTGACTTGATAAAATTGAATAGATAAGATTGATTTGTCTTGTTAAAATTTCTTTCAGTCTAATATTAACATTCAAAATTGTTTCATTAGAAGGCAAGGGAAACTACAGAAACCTTTACCTATGTAATGTTCGAAAATAATAATAATAGGGTACTATTTATTATTTAACAGAAAGAAATTAGTCACGGGAAAATATTAAAAAAGTAGAGCAGAATTATCGGTATAGAACGTTTATATGGAAGCAGCCGTTGACACGTGTTTCGGACTCTTTGGTCCTCATCAGAACGGCGTAGCTAAGTATTGGATTGAAAATTTGGAGATGAAAATAGTTTAATAAATAAAATCCTCTGTTATGGAAGAAAATCACTTATTTGTGGTTTATTGTTTGAACTCTCCGGTATGGGAGATTTGGTCAAACTTTGCCACGGAGGCGATTAATTCCATCCAAGAGATCTTAGAAAGAGTAAATTGATATTAAAAAAGAAAATTAGTTTTGGGAAAATATTAAACAAGTAAAACAAAAATTATCGGTATAGTTCGTTTATATGGAAGTAGCCGTTTTTAATGAAATTTTATAATAAAATCCTCTGTTATGGAAGAAAATCACTTATTTGTGGTTTATTGTTTGAACTCTCCGGTATGGGAGATTTGGTCAAACTTTGCCACGGAGGCGATTAATTCCATCCGAGAGATCTCAGAAAGAGTAAATTAACATTAAAAAAGCAAATTAGTTTTGGGAAATATTAAACAAGTAAAGCAAAAATTATCGGTATAGTTCGTTTATATGGAAGTAGCCGTTTTTAATGAAAATTTTAATTTAGAATTTCAAATTTTTTAAATGAAAAAGGGTACTTACATATAAAACAATGTAGTTTGGGATCATTTCCATATTTTCAGCTAGCAATATTTAATTATTTATTCGAATTGTTGTTGCCTGTGATTTATTTTTAATCTCTTGATAACAGACTGGTTGAATCTTGAAAAACTCGATTTAATTAATGAATTGACGTTTCACTATGACATTCATAGTTATTGAAAATTCTTTGACATTTATTGACTTGATAAAATTGAATAGATAAGATTGATTTGTCTTGTTAAAATTTCTTTTCAAGATTCAACCAGTCTGTTATTGCTAATAATTATCAAGAGATTAAAAATAAATCACAGGCAACAACAATTCGAATAAATAATTATATATATATATATAAATATAAATATATATATATATTTATATATATATATATATATATATATATAATTATATATATATACTGTTATATATATATAATAATATATATATATATATATATATATATATATATATATATATATATATATATATATATATATATATATATATATATATATATATATAGAAAAATAGATAATTTATACAATCAACGAATAAATTTTGGAAATTATACTATTGAAAATTGACTATTTCATATGATTTTGCAGGGAAGCTGCATCACTGAGGTCGTATTTTCCCCTCATTCATGTTTTTTTCCAAATACAAATCCACAACCCCTCAAGGCAATTAGGAGAAACTGGGCATCATGAGAGCATATATTTGAACCTCATTAAATATATATATATATATATATATATATATATATATATATATATATATATATATATATATATATATATTATATTAGATAGCTTCCGCACCATGCGAGTGTCAAGTTGAATAATCATGAGCAATATACGCAAAAATAAAACGCATTCCTATTCTTGTAATATATCGTAAATATAAAATTCTATGTATGTTCATGATGCGAATAATAAATATATGTTGAATACGTGCCTGCTACTATATTCTTCCCTAGCATCCGCATATGAGGACGCCCTGAATAATTCGTATGTTGGCAACACAGCAACTTGGATAATAACCAAATTCACCAGTGATTGTTATTTGTCAATATCAGTTCTGTCAAGTTTTAAAGGTTATTGCAATTAAACCTATATGGGTTTAGATTTCAAAATGGTGTCATTTGAACAAAACAAAAATTCAGAACCTATTAGAAGGAACGTCAACCTCTGTCAAACTCTTCTACACCTTTAGGTCAATGAGTGCAGAAACCTATATAGTTTCTTAATTAAAAATGCAGATTATATTGATTTGAAGGGGTATGATGAATATATATATATATATATATATATATATATATATATATATATATATATATATATATATATATATATATATATATATATATATATCTCTATATATAAAAATGAATCCTTATTTCCCTTGGTCACGCCATCACGCTTGAACGGCTGGACCGATTTCACTAATTTTTTTTTTTTGTGTTTTTTATTGTCAGAAGAAAAAATTAAGAAAATTGCGCGGAAAATTTGAGAATACTTATCCACCATATGAAATTATTTCTAATCTATGGCATTTTTATTTTGTCATGACTTAGAATAGAAAAATTCATATTACTCTCAATTGTTTACCCTACTACGATAAACCCCTATTTTTGCATCGCGATTTTCATTTTTTTAAATTTTATCCACAGATCCGCAATAGGGCTGCAAGATGGCAATCGAAAATAACAATAGTCGGTTTGAGAATAGGTCGTAATATATTTTCCATACTCCCAATGAAAAACATTTGTGCCGGGTCAGATAGATTGATAGATAGATAGTTAGATAGATAGATAGATAGATAGATAGAAAGATAGATAACTAGATAGATAGATAGATAGATAGGTAGATATACATCGGCAGATAGATGAATAGATAGAAAGATAGATAGATAAAAATAATTTATATGGCAGAACGTTTGCCCGGTCAGATAAATTGATAGATAGATATGCAGATAGATAGACAGATAGATAGATAGATAAATAGATAGATAGATAGAATGATAGATAGATAGGTAGATAGATAGAAAGTTAGATAACTATCTAGATAGATAGATATATAGTTAGATAGGTAGATATACATGGGCAGATAGATGAATAGATAATAGTATATTACATAATAAGTGTGGTAACTAGGTTTTTAGCACACGCTAAGTGAAGTTTGAAAAACTTCCGCCGCAGGCGAGTCTTTTCATTCACTTAAATGTACTAAAAACCTTTACCACGCGAGTTATGTACATATACTATTTTATTTACAACCGTTCGTTTTGATTAAATACAAATTAATTATAGTCTAAAATTTCCCAACTTAGTCACCAGCAATGTTTTAACTTTTTTTATTGTTATGAAAATTAGGATGTCATAGCGACAAATAAAAGCAACGCCACTTTGAAGTTGTCAGTCAAAATGTCAGTCGAAACTATGGAGATTTCACGGCTAGTTGAAGCTGCTACGGCGAACTTGCTACCACAGAAATCCGGAATTCGCTACGATAAGGCCCATGATATGTTAATCGAATGGTGCTCCCATAAAAAAGTGGATAACATTAATGAAGATGTATTAATTGCCTATTTTGAAGATAAGTTCAAGGAAATGAAGTCGCTTTAGTGCTATTATCCAATGCTGAAGTTCACCTTGTCCATAAAAAAGAACATGCAGATAGACAAATTTCCAAGATTAATAGCTTATTTGAAAAGAAAAACCATAGGCAATAATAATAATGATTTTTACCGCACTAGTGCGTTAAAGTAATAGTTACCGCACTAATATGGGTGTGTAAAAACATAATTTACGCACGGTTGTAGATAAAAATGATTTATATGGCAGAAAAACGTTTGCCGAGTCAGCTAGTATATGTATATATATATATATATATAATATATATATATATATATATATATATATATATATATATATATATATATATATATATATATATATATATATATATATATATATATATATATATATATATATATATATATATATATATATATATATATATATATATATATATATATATATATATATATATATATAGAAAAAGCAGATAAATCGTGAGGATGCAGTCAAAGTACTGGGCTGTTCTAAAGAAGGCTCTGTGTTATTATGTCAACGTTTCGAAAATTCTTTATTTTCTTCTTCAAGACATCTACAAAGAAGGTTTACAATGCACAAATTTTCTTTTAAAAAACAAATAGGTTAAAAAACATTACTCACTTAACTTGAGTTAGTAGTGAAAAGTCAACATCAACAAAACACCTAAAAGTCATCCTACTGAAGTGGATAACATCTATTAATAGTTTTAATCACTTATAAAATCAATTGACTGTAAAATTTCCAAAAAGGTTATAATATTTTCTTTCGGCAGACGAATTGCGGAAGGCATGCTTGTCTGTGAGAAGATTCAACCACAGAGTGAGAGGAAACAATTGAAAATGAAAATTGACATCTCAAGGAAACAGGGTTACCAAGAGTCACACCAAAAACATGACCAATCAAAATTAACTGTTGTTTAGGGAAACTGGGGTGTCAAGTTCCAATTTCAAAATGTAATTATAAATATTACTCGGTTGTTTAAATCAGTTTTCTTGTTCATACTGTTGGCGTCCCTCCCGATGAAACATCTCCTTGAAAAGTCTCTTTTGCAAATTATTCTCAGTACATAGTACTTCTACTTGATTATAGTCCATTAAATGTTTATTTTTGATTACATGTTCCGCAAGTGCACAGGTTGCCTTTTTTGTATTGCAATCACTTTTATGCGACGTTAAGCGTCCGGATAAAATTCTTGAAGTTTGCCCAATGTATGTCATGTCACATGTCTGACAAGGAATCCTATATACAACGTTGGATCTTTCTAATGTTTTTAAAGGTGTTTTAGTTTTGGAAAACAGACTACCAGTAGTGGTGACGATTCGTTGAGCGAATTTAACATTTTCATTCTTAAACACACTTAGAAGTTTGGGTGTCAACGACTGAAAATATGGTAAAGAGCTGAAAAAAGAAGAAATCATATTGGGTGCTACCTCCCCACCTTGTGAACCATTTTATATTATCATTATTCAAGTTGTTAAAATTGAAATTGTTGTTTTAAGAAACATTGATGTTGATTAGAGAGCTATTAATTTTTATTTCTATCTACGGATGGAGCACTGGACTATAATTTATTCAAGAGTTTTCTAGGATTAGAATTTTCAAGAAGAATACCCCTTAACTCCTTTAAACATTCATTTTTAAAACAAGGGGTGTGTCAAATTTATTACTCTGTTCTTCATGGTTAGAACTAGGTTTATTTTCATTTTCGATGGATGGTAAGAATGGTAATTTAGCAATCTATTACTAGCACAAGGTTTCTGTACCATTTTGTACATGGGGTGTTGTCTGCGTTTCTAATAACTCTCATATCTAGAAACGGTATACTACTATTACCTTCTTCCTCTGCTGTGAACTGTAGATGTTCATTGTAACTGTTGAACAGCGCTAGAGCTTCCTCGGTTCTACCACGCGGAACAGATAAAATCAAGTCATCTACGTATCGTTTTATGAAAGGTATGTTAAAAGGCATTCTAGTTTTTACATTCACGATAAGGTCATCTAGGAAAAAATTCACTAGAATAGGAGAAATTGTCGACCCCATTGGAGTACCAAAAATTTGTTTATAGAAAGTGTCATTGAAAACTAAAATATTGGAATCAAAGATATATTCAAAATAAATTTGAAATTGTCAAAATCAAGAAGACAATGCTGGGAAATAACATCCCAATGATTTCTTAAGCTCGTGATTATAACAGTTAGAGGTAGATTGGTAAACAGAGAAACGACATCGAAACTCACCAGCACATAGTCTTCTGGGAGTCTGTAATCATTTATGAATTTGCTAAACGATAAGGAGTCTTTCACATAAATCTCATTGTCAGTGTCATATTCCAGGGACAAAACAAAGGCGAGCCATTTAGTTAATTTTACTGTTGGGTGAATTGATAGAAGAAACTATCGGTCTCATCGATATATTGGGCTTGTGAACCTTAGGTAATGCATAGAACCTCGGAGTTACAATATTGTATATGGTCAGTATTTTGGCTGTATTCTCATCAACAAGTTTATCCCTTTTAATTTTAGAAACTATTTTGTTAGCTTTTTGCTGTAAAGTGCTGACTGGATTATTGTTTAACTTTACATAATATTTAGTGTCACTAAGTAATTCTGAGCTTTTATTAATATAATCATCCTTTAACATTATAACTGTAACATTGCCCTTGTCACTTCGTACAACATAGACTTCGGGATGCTGTTTTAGGAACGTTTTGCATTGATCAAAAGTTTTTCTTAAGAAATGATAATTGTCCGAGTGTTTGTGAAGAAAATTTGTTATGATATTTGTAAATTGAGCACGATACATGTCTTGGACATTTCTTTCTACATTAGAGACAACACTTTCTAAATCTGCAAGAAGATTCGAAAGTCCTATCTCTCTTGTCAGAGGACAAATTCCAAATTTTGGGCCAAGAGCTAGAAAACGCTTGATCTCTCAGAAGGGGATTTCTACATTTGTAAGGTCCTAATCCATTTTTTCTTGTATTTTTATAGACAAAAATTCATTTTTTTGAAGGTTATTTAATTTATTTATATTTTTAAATTTTATTTTATGGAAGAGAGTTATATTTGATTAAAAGTCTTCTTTCGTACTCAGAGAAAATGCCATAAGGCAATGTGGCAGATAATATTCTCTTGAGGTCCTTTAAGCCTCTTTCTAAGTTTGTGATTTCACTGAAGGTGATTTTAATTTCTAAGTTCAAAATATTTTTCTTCAACCTGTGATTAAAGCCCTGTACGGAACGTCCAGTTGTTCCTCCCCTGTGGTGAAGTAGTGTCGTTACGTTCCCAATTCCATTCAATATGTGTGCCGGAAAAATGTGGTAGCTCTCTAATCAACATCAATGTTTCTTCAAACAACAATTTCAATTTTAACAACTTGAATAATGATAATATAAATGGTTCACAAGGTGGGGAGGTAGCACCCAATATGATTTCTTCTTTTTTCAGCTCTTTACCATATTTTCAGTCGTTGACACCCAAACTTCTAAGTGTGTTTAAGAATGAAAATGTTAAATTCGCTCAACGAATTCGTCACACTACTGTAGTCTGTTTTCCAAAACTAAAACACCTTTAAAAAACATTAGAAAGATCCAACGTTGTTATATAGGATTCCTTGTCAGACATATGACATGACATACATTGGGCAAAACTTCAAGAATTTTATCCGGACGATTAACGTCGCATAAAAAGTGATTGCAATACAAAAAAAGGCAACCTGTGCACTTGCGGAACATGTAATCAAAAATAAACATTTAATGGACTATAATCAAGTAGAAGTACTATGTACTGAGAATAATTTGCAAAAGAGACTTTTCAAGGAGATGTTTTTTCATCGGGAGGACGCCAACAGTATGAACAAGAAAGAAAACTGATTTAAACAACCTGAGTAATATTTATAATTACATTTTGAAATTGGAACTTGACACCCCAGTTTCCCTAAACAAACAGTTAATTTTGATTGGTCATGTTTTTGGTGTGACTCTTGGTAACCCTGTTTCCTTGAGATGTCAATTTTCATTTTTCAATTGTTTCCTCTCACTCTGTGGTTTGAATCTTCTCACAGACAAGCATGCCTTCCGCAATTCGTCTGCCGAAAGAAAATATTATAACCTTTTTGGAAATTTTACAGTCAATTGATTTTATAAGTGATTAAAACTATTAATAGATGTTATCCACTTCAGTAGGGATGACTTATAGGTGTTTTGTTGATGTCTACTTTTTCCTACTAACCTCAAGTTAAGTGAGTAATGTTTTTAACCTATTTGTTTTTTAAAAGAAAATTTGTGCATTGTAAACCTTCTTTGTAGATGTCTTGAAGAAGAAAATAAAGAATTTTCGAAACGTTGACATAATAACACAGAGCCTTCTTTAGAACAGCCCAGTACTTTTGACTGCATCCTCACGATTTATCTACTTTTTCTTTAACTAGTCAGTCAAGACTACCCTTCGCCTTATATATATATATATATATATATATATATATATATATATATATATATATATATATATATATATATTTATATATTTAACATTTTTGAATATTACCTTGATAAACAAATTGATTTTTAGGGTACCCAAAGGGTAAAAACGCTAGACAGTTACTACAAACCAAATAAAATGAATGTTTAAGGGGGCTACCGTTGTAAAATATTAATCGTTTTCAAGAATATCAACTTTTATTCCAATTAGCAATTTTGATTAACACTATCGGAAATGACAACAAAGCAGTGTTACCAATGATATAAAGTAGAAACAGTTAAAGACAATCACGAGAATACGTGACAAGATTGAAGATGGCTTAATATTTTAATCAGAGAAAATAATTTTTCATTCACCAAATAAACATTCAATAAAATTTATATTTCATACTAATATATGTACATATGAAGAAATAGGTAATATTTATCATAATATTATAATGAGACATTCTATCATATATCTGTTAGTAGAAAACTATAACCATATATATTAAAAATAATAAATCAGGAGTTTATAGATTAGAATGAAATTCATGCCCTAAGTTTTATATAGGTAAGACGGGAAGATCTTTTCATAGTAGAATCAAAGAAAATGAAAGTTATGTTAATAATTAGAGCGACTTCCATTATTTTAACCATTTAATAGAAGAAATAAATTATTTCAACCATAATTTTAAAATTTTACATACCGAAAATAAGTCTCAAAAATTAAATTTGTTAGAGAATATGGAAATTTAATACATAAATCTTCAGACCTTTCACTCAATGAGCAAACTGAACTTTCCCATTATTAAATCTGGTATTTGAAACCTCTTAATAGATAACCACTCCAAATAATTCAATACCTGTTATCATAATTACAACCCCCTTGTTATAAATACCTATTGATAATTATATAAGCACTGTGATATATCTTAAGAATTAGTATGTAACTAAATCTGATGAAGACACTGTGTTATCGTTATGACAATTGTCATTCAATTATAAATATAGTGGAAATTGAGTTTGAATAAACGTGTTCTTCTTTCTTAATATGAATTTCGATCTAGTGAAGGTTACTTCCATTCAAAATATAATATTGTATGGTACAAATGATTCATGTCTATATAGATCAAGTTGAGATTCAAATTTCTCATGAAAGGTTTTCTGTATGTGAAAGATGGAATAGCTGAATTAACGACAGGACCGATATTATATCGACGATCACAAATTATTCAAATATCCTGAGAGACTAATCTTCACTTTTGACGATTCATCGATCTATGTCCTGATTTGAATAATTTCATGTAAATTGATATTGAGTGTCGAACGGAAAAAATCATTTTACAGTTAAGCAAATTACTTTATTTTAATATCATTTTCATTCATTCCTTGCGTACAAGATAGATATTGCAACACACACACATAAGTTAATACATAGATTTTCAATCATTGAAAATATTGAAATTAGATCTCTGTGTTATCTGTGCTATCGCTGTGGTCTAGACCAGGGGTCTCCAAACTCTGAAGCCTTAGGGCCATAATGATTTGTTTAGCATGTTCCAATGCACAAATAGTTTCAATTTTTGTGTCCTTAAATATATTTCTAGACCAGACTAGTCGCAAAGTGCTCGACCTGAGCAAACATACAATTTTTTTGCATTTAAATTACTATTGTGTATGTATTGCAATAGAAACAATAATAAGACAGCTGTCTTGGGCCTAATTGATGACATTAGTACTAAGCTGCCGCGGGTTAGATTGATGACACTGGCGGATCGGATTTGGCCCGCGGGCCGTAGTTTGGAAGCCCCTGGTCTAGACGGTTTAGCAAACAGTCTAGGACAGAGCCAGTACCGAGTTCAAATCCAGTGTAACATATCGTTATTAATGAGCGTTAAAGAATTTAAGAGGTTTGAAATGATTAACAGTTGAGTAATTACGGCTGTATTAAGCCCAATAGCCCTTCAGGACCTGTGCTAAACTGTAGGCTCAATGAGATAAAAAGAGCTCTGTGTGGATACGTTTGCTGAATGATATTAATTTCAGAAATTTAACCGTTACTTTGATATTGTTATGAAAACCACTTGTGCAATCGTCTGGATCATCTTCCAGGATGCTTTTTCTTTGAGAAAGTAGCACTTTTCCAGCCTACTTCAAAAAGTACTCATTTCCCGGACTTGCTGTTAAGAAATTCTTCGTTGTTGATCATAACCGTAGCAACGGAATAAAGACTCATCAAATTAACTCAAAAATAGTTTTGCTGTTTTAAAGTTCTCATGACTTTTGCTCGCGAGTATTACAATACATAATGGAAAACATTAGGGAAATCTAGTTTGAAAATATGCCCGTTGAAGTTTAAAATGCAGCAGCTTGTGCTACAGCACAATTATTAACTGACAAATCGAACATTGAGTACGAAAACATTGTAATATTTTCGCGGAATAGATAAATACGAGTATAAAGTAATACGAATCTATCAATTCATGTAGAATATACTGGCACTTTCAGCGTGGTATGGCCGTAAACATTCATTTTAGTCAATTTGACGAGAACTGAAGAGTTAATAATAAAAATTATTGAACTGTAACTAATTATTAGACGAAGGTTATAACTTCAAATACTCTAGATATAATGTTTTTTTTTGTAATTATGCTTAGTTAGCATAATTTGATATTACTTCAAAAGGGATATTATTCAGGAGTACGAAGAAGCCCTGAATACATCAAAGTCTGTTATTCTGCTTATTCCTGAAATACATCAACAGATACCTAGATACGTGTTGAAATTCTACCTACATGTTCTATGAAACTTAAGTCAGATATTTTCAATTTAAAAGTTAGTTGGTGCCATACCTACTAATAATTGTTATTAAATAGCCAGAGTATGTAATTACACTCAAACAATGATGAAAGTTTTACTTCAGAAGAAGTTAAGTGTAAGACATATTACAATTTTTTCATCAACTTGTTTTCGATCTATTTGTTGGTTTGGTATGCATTTTGAAATTGATTTGAAACTAACTTCTGGTAGAAAACTTTTTTAAATACCTAGGTATAACTGAATTTTCCGAAGAGCTATAGTTCAAGCTTCAAATATAGCTAAGAACTGAATGGCAATGCTATATTAACTTTCTATCTTGACTATCCTATCTGTTTGAGTGTTTGTTTGTTCGGTATAAATTGAGTGAATGATCTTGAACTGATTTCTTCATGAGATACCTAGTAAGTACCTACTTAAAAATGTTTCTATAGGTATAGGGGAAGTCCGTACAAAATGACATACCGTTTTGTTTTTGGGTCATAACTCTTCAATGGTAAATCACAGCGTATTCATATTGTACACCAGTAACCTTCAGTTTCTTATCCTTGAATTAAAATAGATATTTAAAAGATAAAAAAACTAGAAAAAATAATAATTTTGAATTTAACAGAGAACAACGAAATACGTTTTGTCTATATGCTATGGACAAAATGTCATACCACATATGGACTAAATGACATGCACGGAAAAAGTTATAAAATTGAAGGAAAAGCTCGCAAATGAGCCTCTTGGTTCGTTCAGAAACTTCCGCGCAAGAACCGTGGGTCCAATGCAAAACATTTTGAACAAATCAAACAGCAATTTGGAACTGTGTAACGACAAGTATTGTGTGTTCCTTGAGCCATTCGGATGTCTCTTGGTTGAAATATGTCTTTAAAGGTGTGAAAAATGAGACATCCAAAGGCTGCAGACGATGAGTGCAATGTGGATGTAGACACAAAACAGTGATGCCGTTTTTTTCGCATATTCTAAAGTTTCAAGCCCTTTGTGACTTACATGCCCGTCGACAATCAATATAACTTTATCGTTAATAGATGATTTAATAAAACTTTGGAAGTATTTGAGCCATTTCAGAAATAAATCCGTTGTCATCCATCGGTTGAGCTACACCTAAAATGCTAGGAGGTGCTTTACCGACTAATTAACTTTTACCAATATCATTAGCACAACAAACAACAGTGGTGTTAGTTCCACGTTCTGCGCTAGTTATTAATGCCAACTTGCTTCCTACCAGCAGTAGCTAACATCTTTTGGGGTTTTTGTACAGTAGAGAGGTTTGATTCGTCAGTATTATAAATTCTGGGTGGCCCAATGTTCTCAGATTCTAGCAGATTTCCGTAGATCTCAAAAAACTTTTTGACTTGTGGTCGATTAATAGCCTGAGCACGAGCAGCTTGAGTAGCTTCTGGTTTGCGTGAAGAAATATCTTCATTTCGTCTCAAAAACCATTCTAACCATTATTGTCCAGCTCTCTGTTTTTGAGGATTAAATCTGTGAGAAAAACTGTTTTTTTCAGCCATCTCAAAAGCTAATTATTGGACTGCCGCAAACGTCTGTTCAATAATTATCTTTCGAGATGACTGAAAAAAACAGTTTTTCTCACAGATTTGGTCCGCAAAAACTCATCGTCTGCAGCCTTTGGATGTCTCATTTTTCACACCTTTGAAGACATATTTCAACCAAGAGATATTCCAATGGCTCAAGGAACACACAATACGTGTCGTTACACAGTTCTAAATTGCTGTTTGATTTTTTCAAAATGTTTGCATTGGACCCACGGTTCTTGCGCGGAAGTTTCTACACGAACCAACAGGCTCATTTGCGAGCTTGCCCTTCAATTTTATAACTTTTTCCGTTTATGTCATTTAGTCCATATGTGGTATGCCATTTTGTCCATAGCAGTTTTTTATCTTTTAAATATCTATTTTGATTCAAAGATATGAAACTGAAGGTTACTGGTGTACAATATGAATGCGCTGTGATTTACCATTGAAGAGTTATGACTCAAAAACAAAATGGTATGTCATTTTTTACGTACTTCCTCTATAGATCGTGTCCCCAAAGTCGATCTACAAACCAGAGGAGGAGATAGAGAAGATGATTTTTAAATATATTAACTTCCGATTTTTGCTAATTCAAAAGTTATTGCCGTTTTTGTGTGTTTTTTCTAAATATCGTTGAATGCACTCAGTAGAAAATTAACAGCAAGGATATCATTATTTATTTGCTTGCTATTTGTTGCGAGTTTGTGCTCGAAGAATTATTGCTTTCTGTATCTAGAAAATATAAATTTTTCAATATGTTTTAAATACAAATATTCTTTAAGTGAGTCTAGTTCCAAATAAAGGTTCCACAAAAAATTAACAAGTATCACAAAAAGTATGCTGTATGCAATTAAACGTAGGTACTTAAAATTGATGGAAATATAAATCCTTCAAAGATATCCTTTTTGTTAATTATCTACTGAGTGAACTAAGCGATCTCTAGAAAAAACCGAGATAATAATATATACCTATGTTTATTTTGATTGGAAATAACCTCCTCATTCACCTCCTTTCGTTTGGATGTTCGAATTTGGAACCACTTTATATATATATATATATATATATATATAGTATATATATATATATATATATATATATATATATATATATATGTATATATAAATATATATATATATATATATATATATATATATATATATATATATATATATATATATATATATATATTTATTTATTTATTTATATAAATTCGATGTATTAGAAGAAGAAGATCTCCACTATTTCAACACTCACAGGCGAATCAACGTGTAGATAGGAAGCTGGACAGAGGACGACCAGTGGAGTAGCCAAGATTTTTTTTTGAGGGGACCAGCGACTGTTATTAAATATATATATATATATATATATATACATATATATATATATATATATATATATATATATATATATATATATATATATATATATATCTATGGTTGTCTGGTTTGCCGGGTTTGTATTCGCGGGCTTCGTCTTCGTTGAAGTCTGCTCGATGTTTCGGCAAAATCACATGTGCCATCTTCAGGTAGCTCTTCTCGATCGGAGTGAATACAGTGAACACTCCGACCGGAAAATGTGATTTTGCCGAAGACGAAGCTCATACGCGGATACAAACCCGGGAAACAAGACAACCAGATAATCTCCGCGAGAACCTGAAAATCAACATATATATATATATATATAATATATATATATATATATATATATATATAAATATATATATATATATATAATATATATATATATATATATATATATATATATATATATATATATATATAAATATATATATATATATATATATATATATATATATATATATATATATATATATATATATATATAATCCTACGATCAACTGTTTATTCAAGAAAATCTGCAAAAAAATCCGCTATTAAAAAAGGGTTCTAAAGTTGGTTTCAACCTTTTTTCCTCAGCATTATTCAGATATTAGTCAGGCAATATTTATTAACAATAGATTCAATTATGAGTAAAATATCACCAAATTAGTTATTTATGTACCAAGTGCGTTATATATATCCTAACTATACCCTCCGGGCGTTAGAGACACATTCGGCCCAAAGGCCTTTGGCCCGAGGGATGAATGTTGCCTGATGGGCGTTAGGATATAGTGATGAAAAATTGATTTTAAAATTGTTTCATTGCTCCTATACTTTCCATATTTAGTGAATGTCATTGCTGCTTCCTTTGTAAAAATAATGGAAATGAAAATTTACCCAAGAACACCATAGAAAATGCAGCCAAAGCTGCGAATAATTCATTGCCGGAGAATTCCAGAGTCGTATACGACAAGGATTATGAAGTATTTAATCAATTAAAGTTGATTCAGTTGTCTTCGTACAATGAGAGGGCATTATGATCCATAACGCCCGCTCATAACGCCCTGGGGCATAATGAGTGTATTCATAGCAACCGTAATAATATACAAGTGAAAAATAAAATGATTCTATCATCTATTATATCGAAGCGGACCCAATAGAAATAGATAACAATTCTAATGAACTAGACTGTACGAGTTTTCCTCGAAATGTTTTCAAGTTTAAAATATTCCCCAATCTTGTTCTCTAGATATCCACTTTCATCCTGAACTTATTTGGACGTAGAAAAAATCGATAAGAAAATGGCTCCGTCTTAGTTGGAATCGGTTCAACTTTGCCATTTTATTATTATTACTGTTGGTAGGATGTGAAATTCGATTGGAGTTTCCAGAGGATAACTGACCTAGTTTTGATTTTATTTTACTTTGGCAGGTGTTCCAAATATTCCCTATCTGAAGGAAATGAGGACAATATTGCTTCGACTTCAATAATGTGCCCTTCGAAGGGAATGAAGTTTTTGATGAATGGGACTGAGATGAAAGTTATAGAACTTTCATTGTTCCCTAAATCTAGATATAGGGAACAATACTTCCATTCTATTTCTGAATCATGGAACACGTGTTGACAATTGGTGATAATGATATGGTTTTCAGTCGTATTTTTTTTGAAAATAATAGACTAATATACTGTACCGAAAGTCAACAGTTTTTTTCCAATTTTTTAGAATCTTCGAAATTTTTTTGATAATATATATATATATATATATATATATATATATATATATATATATATATATATATAATGCATCTCCAGCGGCTCCATCAAACCAAATGGGCTCAAATTCAATATATGGGTTGTTTCTTGGTGCACAAAAAATCGGCGATTGTAAATTGCAGCGGCGGTCAGAGTTTCTATAATTCTTACATGTAAATTGCAGCGAATGGTCATGTAGGGGTTCGTAGTAACTATGTAAATTGCAGCGCACGGCCAACAAAGAGCGTTAATCTTACCTGTAAATTGCAGCGGCAAAACTTATGAAGACCTACTGAGTTAAACTTGAAACAAACCGTAGATTATTTATACTGCATTACTTATCTATACTAAAGAAAAGAAAAATACATTTTAATATTTATTAATTGATGACCAAATACATAGTACACACACATACGAGTATACTATAAGGGCCATAATAAAATCAAAAACAATATTTACACTAAATGTACATATTGTGTGCTCAAACATTTCCAAAATAATGACATACTTGGTTTACAAATTGCAATCTCGTTATACTTTTTGTTTTATAATACAGATTTAATTTTATATCTAAGAAATTAAATTTATTCCGGGTTCGTGTATTTGGAAGCTTAACAGTATCAATGCTATTTATTTTAATATAAGTATCTATTTGAAATTGTAACAATGTTTCGAGAAATATGTAAAATGATGGGTGATTACTATAAAAATCATCATTAAAATGAGCGTGAAAGGATTCACATGCATTGGTTGTCCGACACATACTAGGTGAAGCAGATGCCCAAATTTCAGGAGGAAAAAAGGCACTTTCTGACACATACACATTTACTAAATAGTCGACATATTGGGTAACCCTACTGTCTGGTGGTTGTATTTCTCCCAAGTCAAAAACAAGGCAATCTCCTACTTCGGCGGGTGTAAGATACTGAAGACCGAAAGTATATTATAAAAACTTTCCTATCTCGGAATCTTTATCTTTGTACTCTTTTGCCAAATCTACTTCTTGAATCTTGCGCCACCATGATTGGCTTAAGTGAAAATTTGTAAGTAGGTTGAGTTGATGCTAAAGAATTGTCTTTTGGAGGTACTTATTTTTTTTCGATCGCCGCCATTTTATGTAGTTTTTTTTTCTTGGTGTTTGAAGATTTCCGCATCTTCACAGCTTATCCAGATTGAACTGTGGTGTTTCAAATATTTCCCTCAATCACCGCCAATTTGATTAAGAGATTTCATGGTTTTTCGTGGTTTTGCACACTCCCAGCTTCTGGTGATTGAGTTAGAGGGTTGAAATTTCGTACGTGGATTGAGTTTATGTTGGGAAAGTGCACACTTTGGGTTTCAATTGACTCCTTTGATTGGCACAATGTAAGGTGTAATTTCCAGCGTTTCTGAGGATTTTGAAAATTGTGCATGTCATGCCAGTGATTACAAATGTAGATGGAAGATCAGTTTCAAATGTTTATTTCTCACCGCCGCAATTTTGATGTAAAAAAATCGCTTCAACGAGTATTCGAGCTTTTTGAGTCTCTTTAGCACCTTTAAATATTTGGATGTAAAAAAGAACAAAACTTAAGGAAAGAACAAAACTTAAGGAATACCCTAGTAACAGAGCTCTTAGGCTCACTCATTTTTTCTTCATTATGTCTTGTAGTCTTGTGGGATAAGTTTGAGATGAGCTATCGAAATTCATAATTATGTCTTGATAATATTTAGTGGTAATTTTAAAGGCTATTCGCAACGTATCGATATTCAGCGGAGAGGAGCGGGAGTGGTTTTTAAATAATTTTTATACCTCCTGGTCTACGATATTTGAGGTTTTGGAGGTCTCTGAAATATATATATATATATATATATATATATATATATATATATATATATATATATATATATATATATAAGTAAGAATTATTCGTGTTAAATTGCTACCTGCGGTGTGTAATGTTGAATCACATCGAAATTGATGTGTCAGCTTTACTCTTGCTTAGCGAATATGGTAGCCACCTTCGGGTGTCCGGACGTACTAGTTCTCGCTGCCGAAATGTTTTCTTCTGTTCTGAAAGATGTGGTTCAATTGTTTCCGACTGGTGGCGCTGTGTCATATTTATATGTCATGGAGTTGCTGGAAGAAATATGTATGACCGTTTGAAATGTTGGTTTGGTTATCACTCTTGGTGGATGGATGATACTGATGAGCCCCGATAAGGGCGAAACAGTCTGTCTATCAATTTCCATCGATTGTGATAAACAAATTAACATTTCGAACAATTACCGTCTGGGGTAGATGTTGATATTTCGATGCTTCGTGAACTCTTATAACCAGCTCCGCTAGGAGGTTTGTTTGATTAGTTTCAAATAAATGTCCTAGTTCACTTAATAAATATATATATATATATATATATATATATATATATATATATATATATATATATATATATATATAAATATACTAGCTGACCCGGCAAACGTTGTTCTGCCATATAAATTGTTTTTATCCATCTATCTATTCATATATCTGCCGATGTATATCTACCTATCTAACTATTTATCTATCTAGATAGTAATCTATCTTTCTATCTATCTATCAATCTATCTGAACCGGCAAACGTTGCTTAAGTTATGAAAATGGCTATGAAAAAATATGGGTAAAAAATTGAGCGTAATATGAATTTTTTTTTTCTAAGTCATGACGAAGTAAAAATAAAAATCTTGCCAGAAAAATTGAAGTTATATAATTTATAATTAACAAATAAAAAAATAGGGGTTTGATCATAGAGGAGTGAAAATTTAGCGTTGTATGCATTTTTGAATTTATATATCATAAAAAAATAGAACAGAAAATTTTGTCTGAAAAATAAAAATACAAATTAAGGGGTGGACCATCCCTCGGTCGACCCTCAAAATTCAGAGGGATAAAAAGTAGATTTTGTCCGATTCCCAGACCTAACAAATAAAAATATGGGTTGATCGTAAAGGGGCGAAAAAAAAAGTATCCTTTGTCCGTCTCCTGGCTCTAAGCTACCTCCTCACCAATTTTCAGGCATATCTGTAAAGCCTTTCTTGAGTTATGAATGGTGTAACTAAAACGACTTTCTTTTATATATATATATATATACATATATATATATATATATATATATATATATATATATATATATATATACATAAATTACATATATATATATATATATATATATATATATATACATTGATATTATTTCAGTTGTATTTACCGTTATATTTAGGCACTTCTGAAACTTGGTAACCAAATGTTTCGGAGAGTACTAGCAGAGCGGTTTGAAATTTAAAAATTTTCGAACCTGCGGTGTAATTTATTTATGCGAAATTCATTACTCTAGGACTTTTTGGAGCGGATTTGAAGCAAAAAGGTGTATCAAGGATTTTAGCTTCTCCACAGCCCTTGAAAATTTAGTTAAAAAATGAAAAAATTTTATATGTATGCAGCGAGTGTTCTTCTAGTGATTTCAATATCTTTGGCACGATACTGTCAATTCAATGTAAAAATTTCATTCATTTGGTGATTTTAGAGCATGGCATATCTCTAAAATTCCTTCAAATTTGGTTGAAGAGCTAAAAATTTGTACGAAAATTGAGTATTCGTGAGGGATGTGCGCTTGAGAAGTTCAAACTCTTTTCTATCATCGCCTCTATTTTTCTGTGAAAATTTTACGATTTTGTTGTGTTCTCAGTTTTAGTCACAAAAATGAAGGGAAAATACGACCATAGCATAGAAGCTGTAATGCTCACACTTTATTTATTATTATGCAGTATCGGAAAAGTTAGATGTGAGTGAGCAAGGTATATTCAATGATATTTAAAAATATTATTTTAAATGTAATATCTAAATTTTCTCAAGAAACACAAGTATAGCAAATAGAATGTAGATTAACCATCACACTACAGGTGTATCAATGAATAATCCAACACACAAAACAATGTCAAATGTGTTGTAAATTAAACTCTGTACATGTTGTTCAGAATAATATATAATGATTTATTCCAACGTTTCATGCATTCAAATTAATATTCAAAACATCTTATTTATCATACATTGCATGTCTGATAACTATAACATTATATAGGCTGGCTCCTGGTTAACACGATTAGAATTATTACATACATAAATACTCAAGCCTTGCTGGCTCCAAAAATTATTTATTACAACTTGCATGCTTAGTTCAAATTATGAGGTAATGTGTGACTTTGATTTATGCCTATAATCTTTGAATCAAAATGTAAATATTTATTGAATAGGCGTGGAAAAAGATTAATGGATTCTCCTTATGCCGTATACCGTGTGAAAATAACCTAGGCTGAAAAATATGTGATAAGCGACACTACTATCTAATGATAATGATCAAAGCTTTCATTTCGTGATAGGTACTACAATACCTACCTACCCATTGAGGTGAAGTTCAGCATAAACTAAATTAAATAGTTGATGGAATCCGTCGTTACTACGTGATAATTTAACATGATGAACAAAACTAAATTTGAATTTACTACGTTTATTATCACAAAATATTTTGAAAAATATAACACTGCTATTGCAATTTCGGTCACTAGACCATCATCGTATAAAGTAATGAAATTGCAATTGCAGTGTTATATTTTTCAAAATATTTTGTGATAATAAACGTAGTAAATTCAAATTTAGTTTTGTTCATCATAAACTAAATTGGTTAACGCTAGGAATGAAAAATAAAAGTGAAGATAAACAAAGCGTTTACTTTTTAACGGTAGTAAATCTGTAGCACCTCTGAATAATTGAAGACTAGATTTGCAAGATAGTTTTTTTCTAACTCATATGAAATTTGTATAAAGTAATGAAACGCGAAAAATTACTTAACCAATTGAGTGAATGAATGTTGTATGATACACTTAGTTGTTTGTATCGACTGAAGTTTACTCCAGTGCGACAGTTTTTATTATATCTTTCAATATTTTATAAACTTCAATCACTTTTATAATTTTGTTTATTGTGCACAAATATGAGTGTCACTACATATAAATAAAAAAACTACACTCTAAAATCAAAACAAATTGACAGTTAGGTTGCTGTTGTATGTGTTGTACCATAAATACCTACACATGCATCAACTGTTGCCGGATTACCCTAATATATGTGGCTTAAACTCTAACAATAATTCAAATAACATAATATATAATATACAATATAAAAGATACATGCAACATTCATACATACATACATTAAATAACACACAGCTGTTCTTTAATTCAATTAATAATAATAAACCGCATCCACGTGTTTTTCAGATTCTTCTTCTTCGTTATTCACTGTCACTCAAATTAGGTTTTTCCATGTCTTTCAATATTTACTAACTTCAATCACTCAATAATTTTGTTTATTGTACAAAAATATAAGTACCACTAGAACTGTTGCCGGTATACCCTAATATTTGCGGAGATATACTACTAATCTCGAAGTGAATGGTGCGCATAGTATGTTGCGCAAAGGAAGGTAATATTTAACATTTAGTTAACGCTGGATTTTAATCCTCATAAAATTTTTATACCGCGAGCTAAATATGAAAATCTTTTCTCAAGGAGTGAACTCCAACAATTTTTAAAAAATTTTGAATTGGCGATTTACATGTCGTGTAGCTGAAGTTTACTACTCAAATCATGGCATTTTATTAAAAGGATTGCTTGGATAAACCAGTTCAAAATATCGGTTGGGTAAACGTATTCACATCATGATATTCACGTTATAGAGATCTCCTCTGAAAACAAGGTTTTGTGAGAATATATCAAAACAATGTTTAAAAATAACAATTCACACATTTATTATAAGAAATAACGCATGACGCACGTTTCGGTGGAACTTCACCTTCTTCAGATGCTAATTGCAAACTAACTATGATTCTCTGTTATATCGAAAACAAGAAATGACAAATTATGTAGAATGGGTAAATACAAAGATGGTTACAAATAATTATTAGAAAAGGAAAAACCAATTCTGAACTGCTAGTCAGGTAGTTCGGTAATTTTGAAAAGATTAAGAAGGGGGCTTGAAGTATGATCGATTTGGCTATTCAATAGGAGACCGGAATGCTTGTATTTATTGATCTGTAATGATTCTAAAAAATTAAGTTTAATTCCCTTACTTTCAGTATTTAATATTTTAAAATCGAAATTGAATGTGTGATTTTCTTGGATTAAATGGTTTGCATAATGTGAATCCGACTTCTGATTAACAAAGCTACGTTTGTGTTCTGAAATTCTAGTTTGAAAAAAGTTCTTCCAATGTAAAACTTATCACAATCGCCACAATTAATTTTATAAACTCCCTATTTATTATCTTTATGAACTTTGGATTTATTATTTTTTATATGATTTCCAAAATTATTACCGGTACGATAAGCAATGTTAATGTTGTGCTTAGATAAGAGAGATTTAAGTTTTTTACTTGAATTTTCGATGAAAGTGAGGCTGTTGTATTTGATATCATTTTTAGTAAGGGGGTACACCTGGTTAATCGCAGTACTTCCCTACATCCTTTCCAACACAGCTTTCAATAGTATGGTACATCGTTTAGTAAATATTCCACTTTCAAATGCCAATTTTAACATCGAGAAAAATATAATTAAACAAATTGCCGTAAATAATAATTATGATCCCAATATTATAGACAATATGATAGATACAAAGTTTTTGAAAAATGCGATTAACCAGGTGTACCCCCTTACTAAAAATAATATCAAATACAACAGCCTCACTTTCATCGGAAATTCAAGTAAAAAACTTAAATCTCTCTTATCTAAGCACAACATTAACATTGCTTATCGTACCGGTAATAATTTAGGAAATCATATAAAAAATAGTAAATCCAAAGTTCATAAAGATAATGAATCGGGAGTTTATAAAATTAATTGTGGCGATTGTGATAAGTTTTACATTGGTAGAACTTTCAGAAGTTTTCAAACTAGAATTTCAGAACACAAACGTAGCTTTGTTAATCAGAAGTCGGATTCACATTATGCAAACCATTTAATCCAAGAAAATCACACATTCAATTTCGATTTTAAAATATTAAATACTGAAAGTGAGGGAATTAAACTTAATTTTTTAGAATCATTACAGATAAATAAATAAAAGCATTCCGGTCTCCTATTGAATAGCCAAATCGATCATACTTCAAGCCCCCTTCTTAATCTTTTCAAAATTACCGAACTACCTGACTAGCAGTTCAGAATTGGTTTTTCCTTTTCTAATAATTATTTGTAACCATCTTTGTATTTACCCCTTCTACATAATTTGTCATTTCTTCTTTCGATATAACAGAGAATCATAGTTAGTTTGCCATTAGCATCTGAAGAAGGTGAAGTTCCACCGAAACGTACGTCATGCGTTATTTCTTATAATAAATGTGTAAGTTGTTATTTTTAACCATTGTTTTAATATGTTTATTAATTTACACCAAGTAACGGCCCAATCAATCCAAAATTTGTGAAAATAAGCTGACAGTCCGCTGGTTAGACGCCGATCTACACATAAATGCATGGTGTATTTTGAATAGACTTTAAACCGGCTTAGATGTTGAATTTTCTCCGAAACTTTTAATCACTTCTTCAAGTGAAAAACAAATCAATAACAAGAATTTTTTAATCGTTTCCAAGTAATTTAAATTAAGCATATATGAATAGGTAAACAATAATTAAGAATTAAAAAGATCTAAGGGTAAGTTAGTTTTTTAGAACTTCGATGTTTAAAAAGCATACGTCTTCAAAGCGTCAAAGATTTCATTACCGTTTACCTTTCATATTCATAACTGATAGATATCTTTTCGTGATTCACCATAATATGAAAGTCATCTTTAATTCACAGAATGTTTAGAAACTCACAAAGCATCCCGATTTGTGAAACCTAGGGATTAGCTCTTTTTGATTAAGATTCATATTTTCAGTCTAGGAAGTTACCTTGAAACAAGTAAATCATAGATTTTCTTCTGAGCAGTTTGAATTCACAGAAAAAGTTTGGAAAGAGATTCTTTATCTAAGCTCTGAATGTGAGCTGGTATCTCATCTGGATGTCAAAACTCGAGAAACCCAAGCACGGTCATGAACGTTATGCTGTTTTGAAAATTCAAACAAACTTACGTCTGCAATAGTGGTATGATTATTATCATTAGTTTTTTTACGTCCGTGTTAGAGGAAAAATCTTTTATAGATTACCCTGAGAGTATCCCGAACGCATTCTCAGGGATGTGTGAGACTCCGTATGTTGCTGTTACTCACTAAAAAACCTCTCACACATTCCTTGGAGTAGTTATTCGTCCTGTCCTGACAGCGTCTCTTAACAAAAGAGATGAGCTGCAAGCGGCTTCTATAGTTCATGGGACGATGATGACTCGAAGTGACCCGAGCAACACTGCTTTCTGCATTCTGCGCGTCAATATCTCGGCCAGAGATCTGCATGCCGGAATAATCATCAATTCTGTCACATAGTTAGCTCTCATTCCGCCTAGACAACCTATGATTAGTACGACCATCCTAACTTTATGTCCTGGGTATAGTGTTCTCAGCTCGAACATAAAATCTCTGTATTTTTCGCTTTTCTGTTCTTCTTTAATCACCACATTATTTTCGGCAGGGGACGAAAACTCGACAACAAACATTCTCTGAGCTCTTTGTCCAGTAGGACTATATCTGGCTTTATTGCGTGGATCTGCCGAGTTATTGGTAAAGCATAGTTCCAGTATAGGCGAGCTCTATCGTTCTCAACAACTGCTTCAATTTCTAGTGGAACATATGGTAGCACTGGTTCTTTGTCTATACCATAAACTTCTCTCAGACGGAAGTAGAGAATTCGGAGCGCCCCATTATGTCTTTCTATATACCCTGATGGAGCATTGACTCTGCAAGTAGACAGGATGTGCATAAGAGTTTCCTGCTGACTATGGCATGCTCTGGAAGTTGTTGGGATGTCCACTTTCATTATGTTCAAGCCATAAGAAATCCCTCCGTTTCTGACTTAAGCTTATTATTATTTAATATGGAGTTATACTGCACCGTGAACTTAAGGTCTATTTTGTCAACCATCAGAACTGTTTTCTGTACTACATTTCTACTTCCAGAGTAGAACTAATGAACTCCAATATCTGGGAAGGCTTCAAGGAGGTTATGTCCTCACTCCCACAAGTTTCTAGGCCAAAGCTTTATTTCCGTTGTCTCGCAATGGCGAGGCATTCTGTATTCAGGTGAACAGGAGTCTCCTCCTCGTCCCCACAGAATATACACTCGTCAGTTTCTGATATAGTTATTAACGTAACAAGGCCGATATGTAGCAAATAACGGATGAGGTTGGATATTGTTATAATCCTCGGCTGCGCCTCGGATTATAACTAACCGAATCCGTTATTTGCGTATAGGCCGTGTGTCGTTATAGTTATTAACGTAACAAGGCCGATATGTAGCAAATAACGGATGAGGTTCGATATTGTAATCCGAGGCGCAGCCGAGGATTATAACCAACCGAATCCGTTATTTGCGTATCGGCCGTGTGTCATTAAAAAGTTTTCGTAATCCCGTTGAAAGATTATATTTTGATTCCGAAGAAAGAAAAACCCCGTTCCTCGCAATTCTAAAGAAAAATCCCAACGTCGTGCACTCTGTTGTCATGGAACAGTTTGACAGTTTAATAAACAACGTCAGTTTTTTGTAATCTCAAGTTCGCTTTAACGACGACCATGGATGAAATTGGTGAAATTGAGGAACAAAATCAAATTCCTTTAGAAATATTGGGAGAAAATGTGCAGTGCAGCGAGTGTTGATTAACTGCCAAAAATAACTCAAGGGCGATATCAAAAAGAATATGAAAATTTTGAAATGTGGCGTAAAAGCAAGAATGTAAAGGTGGTTAATGAAGATGTATTATTAGCCTATGCGAAATGAAAATCAGAGGTTTATTCTCCCAACTCGCTGTGGCCCAAGATTTCAATGTTGAAATTGTAAGCAGAATGATGTTTTGAAATAAATATTTGAACAAGTGATTTCTAACAGCCGCCGGCCGTTATGAAATTATAACGGCCGGCGGCCGTTAACACTGACTTTTCAATTGTCATCTGAATACCGTTAAATCAAAATAACAGTATGGGAACACGAAAAAGACTTTTCGTAATCCCGTTGGAAAATTAAATTTTGATTCCGAAGAAAAAACAAACCCCGTATCTCGTAATTCTGAAAAAAAATCTCAACGTCGTGCACTCTGTTGTCATGGAACTGTTTGGCAATTTTATAAACAACGTCAGTTTTTTGTGTTCGCAAGTTCGCTGTAACGACGACTATGGATGAAATTGAGGAACAAAATGAAATTCCTTTTGAAATATTGGAAGAATCATGTGCAGCGAGTGTTGATTTACTGCCGGCAATAACTCAACAGCGGTATAAAAAAGAATATGAAAATTTTGAAAATTGGCGTAATAGCAAGAATGTAAAGGTGGTTAATGAGGATGTTTTATTAGCCTATGCGAAGGAAAATCGAAGGTTTATTCTCCCAACTCGCTGTGGACGAAGATTTCAATGTTGAAACTAGCTTTGAGAGTTTATGACAACATTGACATTTCAAGGTTAGTTATTTTAAATCTTGCACCATATTAGAGTAATATCAACAGAAATGTATTTTCAGATTTGGAAAATTATTTTTATTCTTGAGACGAAAGCCTGATGGATACAACCCAAAGAAATCAAAAATTTTGTCACAGGGCACTCGTTTCGCAGATCCTCGGCTACCATGCTTGTAGAAAATGGTGGCGATCTACTATCGGTAAAAGAACTTGGAGGTTGGGACTCCTCTGCGGTGGCGGAGTCGTATATTGAAAATTCAGTTTCGAAGAGAATGAAGATAACGAGACACCTTTTTCATAATAATGAGGCTTCACCGACAACAAGTTCAAAAACTGTTGCTATAGATGGTAAATCTCTAATCAATAAGATAGACAATTCAAATAATAGCAATCATCAAATTACTTTTCAAATAAATAAATAGTTAGTTTTATTATAATTGTTATTGTAACCTGAATGATGTTTTGAAATAAATATCTGAACAAGTGATTTCTTAACGGCCGCCGGCCGTAATAATTTTATAACGTTAACACTGACTTTTCAATTGTCATCTGAATACCGTTAAATCAAAATAACAGTATGGGATTACGAAAAACCTATTCTCATCATATGCATCCTGAGGCGACATTGTCCTGTAGGGAAACCTATGAGGACGAGTAATTTATTCTTACTGAGATCCAGATATCCTTTCGACCTTGCAGTTTTAAATTTCCGAAAGATCGATAGTGGTATAGTATCTTGTCGTAGATTTTGTTGAATCATTGTTAATTCCTAAATCAACTTGATTGAAGAGAAATCATGGTAAAGGCTTTGAGTTTTTACAAGGAGAGTATTGATGTTGACATTTCTACTTTTTGTATGAACGAAAATAAAACCTGTTCCCTTTAGTTATTCATTCCGATAACTGATTATTATTAGAGAAACAGATAGTAGATTTTGGGTGAAAATTATCATCAATTCTTGACTATAAAACGACATTTTTTCTATGACAATACATAAGGTAAATGTCTAATTAAAATTTAAGACCATAGAGTTGCATAACTTCATCATCGCTATCTTCAACTTCTACTGAACTATTTTCAAAATTCATTGTGAAAATATGCATGTACAAATAGATTTGAGGTGTACTCCTAACAGAGCTGTCGTTTCAGCCGTGTCTGACTCAGTTTTTGCCCTATCTTCGATTCACTAATTGTCTGGAGCGTAAAGTACGAGAAATTTTTTTTTTATCAAGTGAAAATTCTTACATTGTATTTATTACACTATCAAAGCACGAGATTAAAGACAACTGCTCATGCCCCTTTTTCTCCCCAATTTCCACTCAAGCATGACATAGGAAAACTTTAGGTGCTCTAAGGCAGGTTTAGTGATCATGCTGTAGATTATAGAGAGCGAATTCGCTTTTCGCTTTGGATATCCTAAACAATGAATATACTTTATGCTGTTTCCATTGCTCGAGCATAATTTAGAGTTGGATGTGAATATAAATCATTACAAAATTTCCATGAGGATTTCAATATTTCTCGATATTGTTTATGATATTATGTAAATTACTTAACGGTTCTACAATACATTCATCGTAAATTAATGTTATAAAGTTTGATGAACAGCTAGTTATTTCCCATTTGCCGTGTTTTCTTCAACATGTCAACATGTTATTCTATATTGAAAAACCGCTACGCGTTTCCCGAATCACTTTCCGTTTGGAGATTTGAATAACGAAATTGGAAGCGTGAAAAGCATCGAAATTTCCCTAATGATAGTTTAATGTTTTCTGAATTAAAAGAGAAACGAGCACATGCATTATTCAGCAAGCTGTCTGTTTTCCTAAATATCTGAATCTATTCGCCGAACAATTTGAATGAATTATGTCATCTGTTATGTAAGGCACGTGTTTTGATTATTGACGACTGCTTAGTTAATAATCTAGTCGTTGGGGTGTGAATACATTTTATATATCACATGTTTCTCACATAAGATACAAATTTCTGGAATTCATTACTTAAGAAAGAGGGTGAGAAAATATGCCATTACTGCCGCCCATATATGCCAACTCGTTAAATGCTATAAATATAAATATAAATATATATATATATATATATATATATATATATATATATATATATATATATATATATATATATATATATATATATATATATATATATATATATATATATATATATATAATATATATATATATATATATATATATATATATATATATATATATATATATATATATATATATATATATACAATATATATATATATATATATATATATACAGTGGCGTAGATAGCTTTTCGCGATGGGGGGGGGGATATGACTTAGTGCAAAATTTCATAAGTTTTTCTTCTAAAGTTCTATTCTTGTTGATAAAAATAATCTTTCATATAGATAATACAAAATAAGCAGAAAAATCGAATTAAATTGCAAAAAATTCAAATTATTTGAATTGAAAAAATATTATCAAGAATTAGTGAAAAATTGAATTATATCAAATTGGATATATAAATCATGGAACATATTCTTGGGAAAATTAGAGAAGAAAATCTAGTTTTCGGCGTTTTTCGACATTCATGACTTCGTCAGCTGTGATTCCAATGTCTCGATGAATTGCCAGAGCAGCCAAACCTTTCAAAAACAAAAAATTAGACAAACATAAGTTTTTAATTTGCAATGAATTTTATGTAGGTATTCAGAAGGGTCCTTACAAGTCCACTTCTTTTATCGTGCACCTTTGAATCGTTTCTATTCGCTTCAAACGTCGATACCGGCAGCATAGCTAATATTCTGAAAAACATATTGATATTCGAAAAAAAAATTTCTAGGCAATCATCAAGCTCTATTATTGAATTTTTAGGCTTAACATCGCCTTTACGAATTAAATATTTCTTCCACACTTTCAAGTTACGAAAACAGCAGGTGTGGCAGTAAAAAAATTTTGATAAAACTCTTCAGTTTTGATGAATTTATCAACTGCTTTGTCAATTTCGTATAAATCATGCTTGAAAAACATCGAAAATCTTGCTAACATATTTAGTCTAGTCAAGAAGTGCTTTTTTGTCCAACTTTTTTCAGCAGTCTCGGAAAAATATGAGCAAGGTGTCAGTCGATTCGGAATAGCATATAGACGTTTTTTGAGAAAAATAAAAATTAGCTCGCGAAAATTGTGAAAGTTAACAATATACTGAAAAAAATGGGGTTTGGTTCTTTGCCAATATGTCAAAAATGAATAGAGATTCTTGAAATCTGAAGAAAGATTCGAAAAGAAGAGGAAATTTCCCAAAAAAAAGATCCAACTACTGGAACTGTAGGATCAATATTCATAGTTTTCTCAGATAGGTGAAAATATGGCCGAAAACGGGTAATTTGGTTTGGGCAAGTCACGCCCATTTAGGACACTTCAACAATTATTTTTCCATATTAAATATGAAAATTAAGGAAAGAAAAATTCAGACGGTTACTTAATCGGTGAATGAGCAATAATCCAGCGATAATAGCGATTTTTGAATTAGTTATGCAATAGTTAATTAACAATTTTTTGGTACTTGAACATGAAAATTGTAAGTTTGATAACTATTCACTATGGATCTGAAAACATTTTTCATTCTTGCAGCTATTATTATAAGGCTACAGACTAAATCCCCATTGAAAAAATTTCAATTTTTCAGTTGTTTATTGACAATTTACGTAGGTATAGTTTTGCAAAATCAAAATTATTACAGTTATTACACTTGCAATGTTCTTGTTCAAGCAGCAAAAAACTATTGCAGAACCAATTGAAAAATCGCGATAAAAATGTTTTGTCACTGGATTATTGTTCATTTACCTATCCAGTAAGAACCTGAAATTTTTCATTCCTTAATTCAATATTTAATATAGTTGAACAATGTTTATTGTTAAAGTGTCCCAAATGGGCGCTACTTTCGTAAGCCAGACTGCCCGTTGTCGGCCGTATTTTTACTCTGAGCAAACTATAAATATTAATCCTAGTTCCGGGAGACTTTCTTTTAGAAAATTTCCTCTTTTTGTATATGTATTTAGATATTAAAAATATCAATTAGTTTTTGAGATAATTTTTTCTTTCAGTAAATTGATTAAACTTTTACAATTTTCAAGAACGGATAATTTTTTCAAAAAATATCTTCATGCTTTTTCGAATCGAATGACACCTTGTTCATATTTTTCCGAGACTCATGAACAAAATTGAACAAAAAAAGCACTTGTTGAGTGGACTATATTCTCATGATTAGTAAATCTTTCTCCAAGTCCAGAAATGGATTGAACGCTATCACAGAAAATTTTTATTGACTTCAAAATGTTATGGAGTAATTAAATTGTCAAAGCCAAAAGTTACTCATATTTTGATACCTACTCACTTCAAAAAATATTCGAAATATTAAATAATGATTGAAAATATTCTATGTAAACAGAAATTTAATCAGTCACACACCTGACATGGAAAATTTCATTTACCAAGGAAGAAGTCAATCAAAATTTTTTCGCACTTCTTTTCTTTCCAAATTTTATTCTACCTATACTATTAAACAAAAGTGCTCGTGTTTTAGATATAATACTACACCATTAAACAAAAGCTCGAGCAGTTTTGTTTAATAGTAAGTACAGTATACAATTTATAAAGAGAAGGAGTGCGAGGTGATTTAGGTTGACTTCTTCCATTCGAAATAAAAATTTTCTATAAGACCCATTTGAACTTTTTTAAACACGTTTTTTGCTCAAAGTGACCGATTAAATATACTAATTGAACATTGAATAGAATGTGCTCAAATCTACTAGTTACTTCACCCAAAATTAGAAAAACGATTCAATTTCTTGATTACTTATAATGTTGAAATTATAAGTAGATATTGCACACACAATTGCACAATCGTCACGAAAACATATCTAGATGATTTTCATATAATCGCACATACATAATACCAGAAGAGGTGCTAGTGCATAATAAATTTCATGTTTCCTTAAATACGTAGATACGACGACTTTTATTCAATTCTATTATAATTTTCGAAGGCTCATGGGGGAGGGGATTGATCCCCTTGATCCCCCCCCTATCTACGCCACTGTATATATATATATATATATATATATATATATATATATATATATATATATATATATATATATATATATATATATATATACATATACTAGGTGATTCATGAGGAAATGTCAATATATCAGGTACGGATTCTTTCCCCAAAAATAAACATAAAATTCTATACAAATATGGGTCCGCAAGGTCTTCGCAAGACTTCAGAGTTGACAGGAAGCAGTACGGTTGGTGGAGTAGGCAGGTTGAGACCCACAATCGTAATGTTTCTGATTCCTCCTAATTTGATCCGTGGAGCAGGCAGATCGAGGCCACATATCTTGATTATCCCCCACGTTCTCCTTGGCTTCACAAAAGGAGCCGAAAAGTAGAAATTTTTCGAATCATTTACGAGAAAACCTATTACTCAACTTCACATACTTTACGTAGGTATTCAACTTTTTTAAATAGATAGAATTTGTATTTTATATCGGGTACATGCCACAGAATAGATTCTTTTGATTTCTTTTACATAGTTAATCCATGTTTAAGTATTTACAACTTTCAACTAGATAGAATATCTATTTTACATGGAGTACATGCCACAGAATAGATTTGGTTTTGCCTAGTCAATATTCATTCTTGATTATATTTTCAATTATAAATAAAAAAGCTCATTACTAAACTTTTCAAAATTAACTCATGTTTACGTATTTAAGTTTTTTAAATAGATAGAATATCTATTTTAAATCGAGTACATGCCACATAATAGATTCTTGGTTATAAGGTATTGTATTGGTCGAGAAGAAAATCAGATTACTCGAGGTTGGATTTTGCATTGCTGGATCTGTTAAGATGTTGGGGTTGCGCCCTTCAGTAATTTATTAGCGGAAAGGTTGGAAACTACGTCTCCATGGTGTAGTTGAAGATGTTCGTCGTGATAATTAATCATTATGAAATGAGCAGCTTTTATTTACCACGTTTAATATCACTAAAGTGAGTTCAATTACATCAGATTATTTTCCAAAGAGTTGATCTCAAACTGCAGGTTTTGCTCATGATTTTCTGCTCAAAGTGCATCTAATTTTATAAAATACTTGAAACACATAGTTAATTTTTTCATACAGAATTAATCAAATATTCAAATTATTCGGAACTGCCCAAAATGTACAGAAATTTAGTTACACGTACGTAGTGGATTTGTCTACTTCGTTGTATTGAAATGGGCATCG
This sequence comes from Cynegetis impunctata, assembly GCA_030704885.1. Lineage (NCBI taxonomy): Eukaryota > Metazoa > Arthropoda > Insecta > Coleoptera > Coccinellidae > Cynegetis > Cynegetis impunctata. The sequence continues at coordinate 203,539 of JARQZK010005103.1, read as the reverse complement.
CAGTAGGTAATGAGTGTCATATATCATTGAATGAGAGCTTTTATTGTCGAAGTAGACTTGATATTTCAATGATAACTACTTGAGAATCAAAGGTAAAAAAACTGCCTCTCACTTTAACAACTTCAGTATGATTATTCATTGAATATTTATTCAATTTATCTACATATTAGGTATTCTTGAAGTCATCGAATTAATAAGGAAAGCAAAAATTATCTTATTCACTTCAACTAAAAGCACGATTGTTGAAAATTGATTTTCGTAACCTCATTTCTTTCTGCATATAATTTCCTTCAAGCTTGTATTCTCAGCAATAGTTGTACGAATGGAATTCACTATTTTAGTATGGCATTTTTGGTTCAATGAATTGAAAGGATTTGATGACGACAGATTGCTATGTCCTATAATATTCATTACTTTTTTTCACTAAGACAACTCCTGAACAATTCGGTTACGGCAGCAGCTCGATTGAAATGGTTCTACTCGCTTGACAGAAGATTCAACATTTTTCGTCCATTTGGATAATTCAATTATTCCATTAAAAGAATTCTCATGCAATCGAATTCTTTATTCCGTGGCACAAGGTTCTGTTTCCCTGTTTCAATTTCTGAACTTGAAGATTCCCAAGTAGAGATATTTCATAATTACATTGTCATCACTGTACTGTCGTCAGTCGTATACCTAGCATCTCTGTTAGGTCTACTAGAATTGAACTTTATTAAAATTTATGTTAGGTGTTGGTTGAATGAAATGTCAGGGAAAACATTGATCGCTGTCATAGTGACTAAAAACCCGCGGTTTATGGTATTAGACTATTCATTGAATTATCGCATCAAACTTATGTTCCAGATACGTCCCCTACCGGTGTCGAATATTAATAACGTATGGGCCTTTGTTTACATCTGTTTACGTGTATTTTATATGAGAAGTTTTCGAGTTTTAATTGTGTTTAATTTTGTTTGGGATCGTTTACAAACGTTCAGAAGAGATGAATCACTATTGTTGTGTATTCTATTGTTCATCTTGGGCAAAAAAAAACCCGAATATAGCTTACATAACTTTTCGAAAGCTGGACCATTCAAAGTTGTATTCCAAACAAAGTTGGAAAACAAAGAAATGATGGACAGAAGAAAGGTGTGGATTCATAACTTGAAGATTGAAAAAAAGTGTCTGAACATAAGAGAGTTGTTTTTTACAGTTCACTGAGAATAATTATTTTCCCTGCAGTAAGTTTGTGGATTTTTCCATATAGAATTATAGCAACTGATGGTGTACAATTTTCATGTAATCGAAAACGTAGGGTTTTGAAGTCCAACGCTATACCAACGAAAAATCTTCCACTTTTATCGGAATCTGAACCTGGGCCATCATCCAGAGATTCTAGATAATTGTATCGTCTTTCATGTAACAACCAGAGATATTATTAAAATAATAATAATAAATAATGTTTATTTGCACAACCAAAATAACAGTTTATCATAACATCAAGAATGTGAAATAAAACTTGACTCTATAGCTAGGTAAAAACTGAAATATTCAATTATATAACCAGGAAAACAGAGATTTCATAAAAAAACCAGATTCTCAGAAGTCCACCGTACTTTTAGGAGAGCTGTTATACGTCAGGAAAATTCAAAATATATAATAACTCATTACGTTAAAACAATTCAAGCAGAGATTCATGTTAATTCTTCTTTTATTTCATGTTGTTTCTTTCAGTTTTGCTGGTAAGTACTTAGTTTTGTCCATTATATTCAAAACTTCTTCAGTTGGTAATGAAAGTATACATGTCAGAGATGTTTTCTTGAAAATTTTGAAAATTTTTTTACTTTTTAAATAAATAGATGTTCTATCATACAGCCTTTTCATGATGTATACATAGTTCCTCTAACCAATTAATTTATTCGTCCTCTCCTTCATTTTATTATTGATTTTCAGGTTCAATGATAGAAACTCAGTGTAAATTTCAACTTGATGTAGGTAGGTTATCTACTGTTGAACAAAGATAATATTGTCCTCAATCAAAACACAATGAAAAACTAGAAAATACGGAGTCCAAAAAAAAACACGAATTACGAAGCTAAACGTTCGAAAACTCAAAATACAATGAACGTAAATATCATTATCAAACAATGTAAAGAAACCGTTAATGGCTCATGGAGTAGTACCGATATTAGCCGTTTCGGCGCTAAGATCTTAATTTCAGACGCCAATAGGGATGAAACCAAGACAAAGGCTGGAGTTTTTTCGTAGGTAATATCATAAGGGCATCTGATTTTTCCGAAAGAAATCGAAAAAACACGTTGCTAAGTAATATTTTAACAAGAAGCATGGGTGCTGGTTGCACCTGCATGAATGCTTTTTTTTAAACATGTTACTTTGCATTGTGTTTTTTCGATTTTTTTCACAGGAAAAATTGGATGCCCGAATTATATTTGACAAGACTATTTCATGAGTAACAGCTGTCAGTTTTTGCCTCTCGAAAAACTCGAAAAAACTGCTGACAGCTGCTGTCATACAGTTTTTTCATCTAGAAACCATTTTTAATTCAAAATTGCGCGTTTGTGATTGGTGGAAACTAAGACGAGGGAAAAAGTCAATGAAATTGATTAAAATTTTCAGAAATGATCTGCCTCTCAACTGCGATGTACATGCAAATTTTCATATCCATGACAAAAGATGTGAAAATTAATGATGAACTACATATCTGAAACACTGCAATGAAAAAAAAATTAATTAAAAAATAGTTAAAAGTATTTGAAGGATTTTTGCGCCTGAAAACCCCCTCCAAAGTGAGTTAGGGGGTTGAAAATTTGTACATAGATTGAGTTGATTTTGAAAAAGTACTTTTTGACACTAAAAACTCTTTTTTATGAATTCTTTCTTCTCAGCAGCGCCATTTTCCCGATGTCGAAATTTCTTTCAACTCTACAGTTTGTGCAGATTGAGTTGGAGAATTGCAATTCAGTTCATTATATTAAATTGATACTAGGAAAGTATATGTTGACAGTATCAACTCTTTTCATGAATCTCAGCTGTTCTAATGTAGATATTTCATATTTGAGGTTTTATTTACCTCTACAGCTCCTCTAAATTTACTTTAGGGGTTGATTATTTTTGAGTAAAAAAAATGAAATTAAGATTAAAATATGACCTCAGTGACTTTGCTCTCATATTTATTGCTTTTCTAGTGAAGGGATCTTTCCTAAGAGAGCATTTTTCCTTCTTCATGTGTATTTAGTTTTTATCCGATTATCTTGTGTACATTTGTTCTTCATATCTGGTTACAAAGTAATTCAGTAGCATTCTCTTCAATAATTTGTACATATCTGTCTATTGCAGTAGTCTCATATAGTTGAGTTTTAGTGAAGGAGCCATTTTCGTAAAGATTAGAGCATGTATAATCGCATCCTATTATAAAGGACCCCGCACGGGAACCCATATGAAATGGTTCTCGTTGGAATTTCTCAATTTTTTTATATGTTTTTATATCCTTTGTTATCACCAACATGTGAAAGTTTTAAACAGTTTCTATGTCTAGTTTCGATTTTATGAATTTTTGAAATGTTGCGATTAAGCCAATTCCGATAATTGTTTAAAAGAATTTTTCCATGTGCAATTAATTTATTATAATATTTTTTACAAAAATTATGTGAACAGTTTCCAGAGAATATATATATTTTATCATTTTCCCAACAATTTCAGATCAGTACCTACAGGGTGGCTCTGAAATAGTCACAAAGTTGGTCAAAAATTAAATTTCATAACAGTTTTTGAAATATTTTCTTAAAACTTTTATTGGTATTATATTAAACTCTTTTGAGGAAACATTAGGAATTATTTAAGCACTGAAGGTATCTAGTTCATATTATAATAAACATATAACGCAGTAATGATGGTAATATTCAAACTATATTCAGATAAAATTGTATATTAGAACGTATATTAACAATATCAAAAAACTGTTTATTAACTATGGTGGCCCATTACCTTCATCTAAGACATTTTCTAAAAGAAACCTACTGGGATATTTAATATTATTTTGGTGACGTGCATAGCCCAAATACCACAAAACACTACAAATATGGGAACAGCACCCCACTGTTCTCCATCCACTTTTACAAGTGCAGTAGTACCCTATGATTATATTGTCATTATCTATTTCTTCATAGTTATTCTCTAAATTGTTGGTATTATATTTAATCCATAACTGATATTTCACTACATTTCTGAACCTGGAGGATAAACGACATCTCAGTAGCCCTGGTTCTATGATGCTTTGATCAATTTCGAAGACATTTGCTCCTTCTTCCTCAAAGCTATCCTGAATATAAGAGGAAGCTAATCCAATTTGGGAACTCCAAATGAAAGTTCACTTAGGTATTCCAAATGCAAATCAGGAAAATTCGGAAAATGATTTAAATTCAAACGTGTCCAATTTGCACGAATATGGGCCAAGTTATTCCCTAAAACACGTAGTCGTAGACGATTAACCCTGATGGATTTCTCTCGCATTCTCTTTGCCAAAGCAATGTCTGCATTCCGTATGTTTATAGTTGTCCTGACTTTGTTGATTGAAGCTGCAGTAATACGGAAAAAATCTCCTAAATGAGTTACTTGGGACATTGGGATTACTTCTTCTAGCAACTTGAAAATAGTTTTTAGATGTCCATTTCGACTTTCAATATAACCCATCTTGTTTTCGTGACAAGACGAGATTGGTTTGCATCTTCAGTTGACAGCTGGTTTTGACCGGGTTGCAGAAAAGCTGGAAGTAGACATGACATTCCCAACTCTTCTAGTACCGGTACTGAATCGCGGTACCCTCTATCGCAAATTACAATATCACCCGCATGAAGCCATTGTTGCAATCCATTGACATCTCTTTCAAATTCTGCGTGCAATAGTGAGGAATCATTGTTTTTGCCATCTGCAAAATATGGCCCGTGTATATCTAAGATATAGCCATCTGGAGCTGTAACCAGAACCGGCTTCACCAGATGAGTGTGTTTGTGGGTTGAATATCAAGCTTCTAAAGTTTCTGCTTCTTTGTATGTGGCTGTAAATACCATCAACATAACATATTGCTCGTGGCATACCTGGTTCTGGATTGTATAATTCATTAGCAAATTCTGTGATGTGATTATTAATGTATTCTCTTCTAGTAATAGCCTGAAGACCGAGGTTTTGCGGGATAACGCCAGTCATAATCGATCTTCTTGTAGTAGCAACTGCATTGCTTACAGCTTGTCTGCTTGAATAATTAAAAATTACTTTTAAAAATTCATCAGATATACCCTGACGCATTTTACACAAAAAAGTTGAAAGATCCTTCTTTAAAACTGCTCTTACATAATGATCGTTATCTTCAACACCCCCGCATGAGGTATACAGTTCTTCAAACTGAACTTTAGTAAGGGAAGGAACACAGGGAAGATCATCGTCAGTGAAATCATTAACACCTTCAAATCCCTTATTTTGATTATTAATTTTCTGTCGTAAGTTCTGTAAGATTCGTTGTAATTGGGTGCCCTCAGGCTTATACGATCGATGTACAAATTGCAAACCGGGTAGAAGTTCTGGCAGTAAAAGGCCGTTCTCGTCCAAAGTCTTTTGTCGTGAGCAAACACGGAACATAAATATTGCTTATTATAAAAATGTCAGTGATAAAGTTTGTTGCAACTCGCCCTAAATGATTGTGTCCATTGCAAATTACACAAGACGAATTCGCTAATTGCTTTAAAACATTCAGTTTTAAACATTCCGGATCCTGTTGTACCATTTCAATTTCTTCATTAATAGATCTTGAAAAATTCAAACAAACTCGAGAATTGTTGTTAAACTCCAACACAGGGTGGTTTGAGTTTTCTCTTCTTGAAATAGCTATTTGCCTCTTGTGTTTATTGATTTCATTATTTACCAATCTTACTTCACATAAAACATTACACACATAACAATTGACAAGGTTATTATTATTATTAAATGGCATTTTTTTAATACAAAAGTAGAACTGAATAATAATTAATGATTAGAAATTACTTAGGCTGAATTAAAAACTAAACAAAGGTACAATTTGGTTGACAGTTTTTCATGAACAATCGCCATATTTATTGTTGTCGTTGGCAACGCTAAGCCAACCAATACTTTTTTTAGCTTGACTTGTATGTGGTGAAAAATCTAGGAAGTCGATTTTCGCTAGTTTTGTAACTGTCATGTTGAGCGGTTTGGCTTACCTATGTAGGTCGGATCAGAATACAATTTTATGGTTTCTATTTAGGTGGATGGTGAATAAAGTAGCGTCTTCAATATTTAGATTTTCTCAAAAGTGTTTAATATAATACCAACAAAAGTTTAAGAAATACTGTTATATAAATTAATTCTTGACAAACTTTGTAACTATTTTAGAGTCGCCCTGTAGGGAAAAGAATCATTTCTGATCTGTAATTGTTGAAAAAAGAATGAAAAATATATATTTTTCGTGAAATATCTACAGTTGGTCCCAAAGTTATTATAACAAAAATTGTTTCACACTAACAAAGTTTTTAAAGCATTATCACATTTGGCTTAATCGCAACATTTCAAAAATCCATAAAATCGAAACTAGACATAGAAACTGTTTAAAAACTTCACATTTTATTGATAACCAAGTATATAAAAACATACAAAAAAATGAAGAAATTCCAACGAGAACCATTTTATATGGGTTCCCGTGCGGGGTCCTTTAGATCTTAACTTCAATGATAGAGCCATCACTCAACTAAATAGAATTATATCTTACCCTTTAACCACTCATAGAAATAATTAGTTTTCCCCACTTTCGAGCATTTCAAGCAAACCAAAGCACCAAAACCCGTTTATGCAAACTACTCAAACATCTAGGAATCTACTTTGATCGCCTAACTATTAATTTAAGACAAGGAGCAACAAGCTCGAGTCTCACGAATATACGATTATTATCATCATCTCTTCGAAACAAGAAACCTGACAGTAGCCGATTGCAAAGTTTCCGGTGTTATAAGCAGAAATCGAGTTGCAAATTCCATGATTGCATCTGGATTCAATAACGGCACGATGAATTGATTTTATTTGGGGCGTACAGTTTCGCAAATGGAGTTATTGGTGAATAGGGTAATTTGAATGTATATCTTGAAATCAATACGAAGCCTAAAGATGAATATCTGAAATAGTATTCAACGTTGAAAAGAGCTTTACTGGTATTATAATATTTATAAATATTGGTCTTTCTGCTATATAGGAATGAGTGATACACCGTTTATAATGATCGACTTTAAAGTGGAATTTCAAGCACAGCTAAAGAATGAATACTTTCTTAAGGAAAGCGACAACTTTCAGACGTATTGTTCCTGAAAATAATATGCACTATTCGAAAGTCGACAGTGAGGTCACACATACACACACACACACAGACACACTCACACACACACACACACATATATATATATATATATATATATATATATATATATATATATATATATATATACATATTAATATGATTTGGCTACATTTGTGTCTATTTAATTATGTTGAGCGCCTTTAAAATTTTGGAAACTAATATAATTATTTAATTTTATTTAGATTTTATTTTTCTCTATTCAATTTAATTTAATTCTCAGGGAAGGTTCTCTTTTTCTGAAATTGACTCTATTAATTGAAAACCTCAATAAAATTCAAAATTATAAAATTTTTACAAATTTATTAACACAAATTATCAACATACAAATTAAGTTCAAATATTAACAATAACAATAACTCTTTAAAATTTGATTATGGTACCTTTTAATAGTTTTATCTTTCATCCCCTTTTAATTCAATATATTTGCAAATATTTAATAGTCTAATTGGCCAATAATAATTTCTTCAAAAACTCACGATTTACGATTTCACTTTTGGCTATCCTATTTTCAATGTAGGTCCAATAAGTCTTTCTTCTTCTTTTCTCTTCTTTCTGTAACTCGCTGGATTCTGGTTTTCCTTTCTGACCTCACTAAATTATATTGTAAATTTGTAACACAACAAATATTCACAAATTTCCCACTCAAATTAACATTTATTTCACTAACAGGTATTATAAGCTTTCTTATTTTCACTTATTGATGATTTATTACAACTTTGTACTTTCAGCTACCATTATACTTTATATTTTTACAATATGGAGGAATTAAAACAAATGAATCTGATCTCAACTAACAATGTTTCTCCGTTGAATGCAATTTAGGAACTCCACCCGGAAGTCCTCTGTACTCCCTCATATAAACTCTTTTATTTTCCAAATATCATATCGCCTGGTATCATTATTCTAGAATATACTGACTTCCTTTGGAATTGATTTTATAATAATTTAGATATTATAATAACAGGTAATGTAAATATTTTCATATCATTCAATTTAATTAAATATACAATAATTTTGGAAATTGATTTTTTCAATAATAACAATTTCTTTATAATAATCTAAAATTTTTCAAACTCAATATTTCAACTTGATTATATTGAAAAATTAAATGACATTTATTTAGCTTTTTAATAAATTTGGAATAAAAACATATTATTTCTGGACTGAAATAATTTAGTTAATCCCAATTACATAATATTCTGATCATTTTGTACTAAAAATTTCAATATTCTATCCATTAATTAAGTTATTATTTATTTTTTGAAAAATTTGACATTTCTATATATATATATAGTTTTTGATTCTAACTTGAAATTCTCCTTTATTATACTATTCTAAAGCAATTTTCTATTTGAAACAATTAATTAAATTCTTCCAATACCTTTATATATGATTAACTATCTTCAATAACTCGAAATTAAATTATTATCTGATATTCAAATTTAGTCGATTCTACGATATATAGAATTTCCAGAATTATATGTATTCTACATAAATTAAGTCTGTTATCTTGAAATAATCTAATCTAATTAATCTTTTCAAAAGTTCTATTACTTGTATTTTCATATATATTTTATATTTAATGAATTTCTATTGAAATACTTAATATCTCTTTCCAACGATTAATGACATTCTATGTTTTTGACATTATATAAGAATTTCTCATATATTATTGATTTTAAAAGTTGATCTTGAACATTTATAATTAATACATTTACATAATCTTCCTTGTAAATCAGTTTTACATATTTAAATTCACATTAATTGAAATTTCAATAGTATTATTACATTAATTAACAATTTACATACTTTTTCCTTTTCATATGTTCAAATCTTATATCATTGATTAGGTATACATAATTATATTTTATAATCATCTATCTTTTACTAATATCTGTTTAAGTTTATTGAAGTTTTTCTTTCCTTGATCAATTCTATTTCATATTATACCATATATTTCTATAATAATATTGCAAATAAACAAACCATATCAATATATATATACAGCGTGTTCACGGTTGAGGTGCCCAAGAGAAAAATCTCATTTATTTTCAGTTTTAGCTAAAACTATTATTCTCGATGAAAGGTTTCGTTTGTTCGATGGAAATACTACAATCTGTTTCGCTCTTCAACGTGTTCCTCAGTTGTGTCTCCTTCATCGACCGAATGGGCAACGAAGTTGAATCCATAAACCATAAAAAATATTAATCTGCCCAGTGTGGAGACCCAGGAGCTGCCGATTCTAATTCGACTGTTTCATGGGACAGGAGATCTTACTAAAATTTTGGACAAGTCTTCAACGAAATGAGGAAAGAGACACTTCATCACGAAGTTTTTGGTATTGTGAGTTTGGGCATAGCCTCTGTACGAACATAATTTCGTGCTCTTGGCTGGCATATCACGTCAGCCCTTGGGTCCAAAAACCTACTTTCATGAGTTATTCTCAAGAATCCAACAGGAATTACATAAAGAGGTGTGCCATAATGTCAAATATATCTTTTGAGCAACTTAAACCATTGTTTCAGTAGTGTATTTTTTGTCACTCATTACTAGAGTACTTTGAGTTGTACGAAAACTGCTAAGAGGATGAAACAAATTTTAACTCAGTAACTTTCATTTCGTACTTGAAATATCTTCCAATTTGAATATTCCTTTTATCAAAAATTCTATATCTTATATATCTGTTCAGAAGTACAGTGTAAAATATTCCAAGCCATTCCTCCCAACAGTTGACGTGTTTGAAAAACTCTCATGTCGTTTTCTAAAATAATGGAAAAGTTTGTTGGGGTAGATTGCAGGTAAGAATTTTATAATTTTAAGTCTATTTCATCGAACTATATCGATATTGCTATATATATTAAAACGAGCACTGCTGTAAATTATGTAACATCCTTCTTTCCATTCAGACGGAAAGTGAAAATTTTTTATGTAGACAAGAACAGAATAAACACAATACAAAATCGGACATATACTTTTTTTCAACATCAGTGGTAAGTCGCAAACCTTGAAATAATGACATGAGTATACACTTTTTTTGCTGGTTATAATTAATTCTGCCATCGCGGTAAGTATACCGTTTATTTTTAACAGTTCTCTACAACTCCCTTTATTCAAATCTTGACATATGATCCTTGATTCTGCTTTGAAAAGATTGTGTTGATATCTGTACTGTAGCAATATATTGAAAGTTTGTATAATAAGTCATGCTACTTATGTCTCGATTAGAAATTAATTTTTTTAATGAAAAAAATATTGAGAAAAGTAAGTAGGAAGTCTACAAAATTTTTGCCTGATTACATCACTACTAAAAGTGCTGCCTAAATGTTGGAAAGTTTTTCCAATGTTCTAGTTATACGCTGTGACACTCAAAAACTTAAAGGAGTAATACAGTTATTATAAATATATACTTTTTCTGAGAGAAAAGTATACCCACATGGATATTTCATCTCAAGGTTGAAACGTTTTGCTTGTTTCGCACGTTTTTTTTCTAGACTATCAAAAAAACATTTTCTCATGAATTCAATCAATTTATATGTTTTTGACAGCGAATTGAAGGTGGTTGTGATAAAAATACCGCTAGAGGAGATCTGAGTTTCGCGGCTAATAATTGCATTCACATATCACTATGGCAACGGGAAATATTGATGCATATCCGAACTCGTCCAAATAGGCCAGTAATTTGAAATATCTCAGTTTTCAAGAAATTGAACCGTATGATATTTTGGGGTACATACCAGTAGTGTTGAACAGAGTTTGCAGCTTCGAAGGACCTGTGCTAACTAAATTTCAGACTTTTCTCAGGGTTCAGCAAGTACTTCTGAAAAATGCATCCTACGGAAAATTGGATTCGTTTCCTAAAATGTTCGAACTTGTAGTTTTAGCCATTTTTCGGTCAAAATATCGCCTAAAATACTCATCCTACGACAAGAGTCATGAAAATGAAGTTATGGAACAGTTAATTAGCGTTAATTCAAGTACAAGCAAAACCCTGAAGAATAAATAGTACTCTTGTTATCAGGAATGAATGAGAACTCAATAAAATCAGATTTTTCAAGAAATGGAGCAATTAATATATATTGTCATTAACATCACACAGTTACCTATATAATATTATAAAAATAATATTACATTTTTACCTTCAGTTCTGTTTGCTCATAAATTCTGATGGATGAAGAGCTCTGATCTATAAACAATCACATACTAAACATTAGGATGATTAACGGACGAACCATGTAGTTTGAAACATGTAGAGCCTTTCATTAAACACAATTGAAAAAAAAAGGCGAACAATGAGTACTAAAAATATAATAAGAATGTTTTTTCAAATAATATTTTACAGGTTTTACTAATAAAAATTTACATTGAGAAATCCATTTCTTGAAAAATCGGATTTCCTCAATTTTTTGTTTTTTTTCTTATAACAAAGAAACTAAAGGTCCTGCAAGGTTAAGTTTCTTCTTGAATCAAAAGTAGGTGAATACTCTACAACTTCTCTTTCGTGGCTTTTAACGTAGCCATTATATTTCTCGGGAAAACTCACAATTTCTTATGTACAGTATCCTCAAACCCATTAGATCTACAGAGCTGCAGCAACATAAAATTCTAGCAAATTTGGTTTGCTTCAAAAGTAGGTATATACTTTTTTCTGTAAGATGCACTTTTTAGAAGTTATAAGTCAACTACTGAAAAAAGTCCTAAAATGTCGAAATTTTTCAACCTCCGCGCAGTTAGCACAGATTCTTTGAAGCAGAAAACTAGACTATACATTGTAGTCCATCCTAAGAAGAACCAAAAAATTCAATTTTTCGCGAACTAACGTGCTATTTGTGTCTACAGTGATTCTTCTATAAACCACTAGCTTATTCCGAATTTATCCAAATTGGGTTCACGAAAGTGAGATAGTTTGTTCCCTTTATTTTATAGTTCCATAATAATCAAGGATAACAGACTTGTGCAGGCACAAATCGATACAAATTGCATTTTGAATACTTTGTTCAGATGTATGAACAAATGGTGGTAGAATTATTCATAATTTATATCAGAATTGTCATTTTATCCTTGGATTATCAGGTACCATTAAGGCACAAATTATTCAATTTCAGTTTGTGTATACTCTATACAAATCATTCATCTATGTTCCAATAATCTAAACTAGTTTAGTATTTCTTGAGTGCACTTATAGCATTCAAGAAATATATATATATATATATATATATATATATATATATATATATATATATATACACGTGAGAATCATTTCAAGGTACACATAGGAGAATCCAATGAAAAATGTATGCTCCATTTCAAGGTATACATAGAGAAAACAACAATACAGATTACTTGTCGTTGCTTTGCGATATTATTGATACGTCGCAGTTGTCATAATTGCTTTGGCTTTCAAGGAAGTAGTTAATATTATTAACTATTTATCAAATATAGCAGCAAAATTTAAGAACATTTTCTGTTTGCAAACATCTCATTCGAGATTCGGAGTTAGAGCACCTTACAAAATCAATGAAAATAAGACAATAGATGTGGTAACTAGTGTAGTTGAGAACAGCAGTATGAATTCAGGAGCAGTAGCTCTTAACAAAAAACATTCGAAATAAAGAAGGGTCACCTACTTTTAATTCTTGGTAATTTTGGTGCTCTAACTCCGGATCTCTGATGGGATGTTTGCAAACAGCCTGTGTTTTTAAATTTTGCTGTTATCTTTGATATTGTTCTTATGGACGGAACCGGTCTCTCAGGATATTCAACACTGAAATGATCTCTCCTTTGCCTTGAACTAATGCCATTGCAGTACCAATCGTAAGGGCGAATCTTTTCTTGTAGTGTGTAAATGTACATTTTGAAACTTAATACGATAAGAAATGAAAGTTATCAACAATCACGTCTGAAGTACTTCAAGTTGTCAAGTTTAAAAATCATCATATTACCATAGCAACTACTTGATATGCTATATTTCCTACGTATACCTTCAAATGGCGCAAACATTTTTCATTAGATCTAACGGCAATGATTTTTCTATGTATACCTTGAAATAATTCTCACTGTATATATAAAATTTAGAAAAATGTGAGTTCTCGGCAAAATTCAAAAGGGGCCAACTAATGTGAATACATAACCAATTTGTCAATCATGTCTATATTTTGGATAATGATTTATATCCTTCCTCAGGACTCTACAATATAAATATACAATATCAAAGAATTAAACATTGAAACACAAATATAACAACTTACAATTAACGAGGTTGTATGTAAATATCTCCATCATAAGAATTACAGAAATTAAGTTAGAAAACAAAAATTGTAAATACCATACCAAACAGGTTCGACAATGAAGTCATTATCAAAATTCATAAAAACAAAACAGATGACATAACCTCATCAAGGAAAAAACACGAAAAAATGACATATGTCAAAAACTAAAACAATCCGTCGAAACCACAGAAACAGCACAACAGACAACAACAGCAGGGTCAACGAGTAATCTCAAAAACAACCACCCCAAAGATGCAAGATCTGCTGTTAAAACGTTAAAGAAAGCTTTCTTCTAATATGGGGGCGTTCGTCTAGGGCAGCTGACCAGATTAGTAAAAAAAAATCGATCGTTCGAAAAACTCGAGCGCGTCAGATTAAGGCAAGGTGAGTTAATTACAAGCAGAAGAGTATGCATTTCACTAATCTGACGATTTGCACGTGGCATAAGGAAATAGGAGACTCACAAAGATGCGAAAATAAAACGTCACCTTGACATTCTCGAGCACGTTTAAATTTTTATTTTTATTTTGAAGGAAATGTCACTATTTTTTTTTGCATTTTCGAATATCGCCGATAAGTTTCGGTCTCGTAGGGTCAACCCCACCATGCAAACCGGCAGATTAACTTATCTTCGTTATCAGAGACGATGTTGGGTGTATAAATTATTATACCTATTATTATTTCTATATAAAGATTTTTTTTCAATTTTGGAAAATCTGCACACGTATTCCCCCAGTAAAATGGCATACATTATCACATTGCGTGCCACGTCGCTCATATATGAGAGACACCCAAATGTCGTAGAGGGCCACGTCGCTCATTTTTGAGAGACACACATCTCTCAACATCTCTCACTGTTAGGCCATGTATATCCAATATAATACCCGCCACCGTGTATTTCTCATGGAAAATCATGAGCGTGGCCTCTAGGCAAAGTAATATGCGTCTTGGTTTTAGCAAAATCGGAAAGATATAATTACCACAAAAAAAATTGAGAAGATATTTATTTTACGAAATATCAACAAAAATTTCAATCTGAAAAAGATTATTTTAACAAAAAATATCAACACAAAACTCATTTTGAAAACTCTTATGTTCAGAACTCAATAAAACGAAGCAAACATTTTTTTTAACTCCGAAAATTAAATATCGGAAAACTTAATGTTTTTCGTTAAAACATAACGCACATATTTGCGGCTGTCCAGGGCACTTGTCACAATGATTGTATCAATTTGACTTTCGATTTTGCAAGTGTACGTCCTGATTCCTTCTGAATTTTCGCATCGCACAAGGAACTCCTGCGACGAATTTTTACAATCGAGTTTTTGTGACAGAGGTATAAGACTGTAAGTTCTAATAATCCTTAATAAATATGGTGATACAATGGATAGTATATCTACAGATAAACATAAAACTATAAAATATACAAGAGAAAGAAATTGTCTGAAGGGCCTGATACTCCGAAAAAAATTTTATGATAGGACAATAGAAAATACACAAACATAATAATATAGCAGATAAATTCGATCCCTATTGCAAGGCAACACAAACCGTTCAGTTTTCAAACGTCACACCTGCAAAAAAAGAGAAAATACTGAAAAATATGCGTCGATCATATTTGAGAGACATGGCCAGCAGCTTAAACATCACGCATTTTTTTTACAGGGCCACGTCGCTCATATATGAGAGACACTGAAATACTACAAAAAAAATTAACTAAAAACTACAAAAAAAAAACAAAACTCAGAAAAAAATTTATTTTAGCTTATACATATAAATATTACGAAAATGTGGTTTGGCCTCTGGGACTGTTTTCGCGATTACAACGGTGGCACGTAATGTGTTATATAAACTTTTTTTCGTTTCAGCATCTAATCTTCACAATCCAAAAGGTCCCCACGACGCTCGAGTAAATTCCCATTTAGCATCTCGGGCTCCCCTACTAATTCAAACATAAATATATGTAGAATGGCGGATGTGCCACTGAAATGATACTTGACTTAACCCCATCACACTTTTCTGCTCATTAATTTTTTGTCAGATGTCGTTTCGAAATTTTGTAATGTACATTCGTCGAAATAGATATATGCCTATAAACTCCTTAAATATCTTTGCTTGGTATAAATATTTGATAATTTTACGGATTTTTTTCTGTTAGGGCTACGCAGGAGAGCGTGGCAACACGTCGGAAAGAGAATTTTCTATTTCTTTTTCTACAAATCAGAAATTCAGATCCTCACGAGACATATGCCGGTTGAACGATAATAGAAAAATATGTTATTTCTAAACAAACAAAATAACTTTATAAAGAAATGAAAAAAAACTATTGTTATTTAGTTTCTCTAGGAACCCCTCGGTTATGTTTTTCCTATAAATGGATTGTTTTGTGATACCATAATTTTGTACGAGATGAATTCAATGTTATGAGGAAACGCGTTTACTCAATAGATTTTTATTTCAACCTGTGAAAAGTTATTTTTTTAAAATTTATTTATAAAGTTAAGAATATGAACTTTCACCGAGTAAATGCCAATTCAATTCAAACAAATAAATCTTGATATATGATAGTGAAGAACAATCTTCACTTCTGTCTTGATTTTGAAACTAATTTGAGCTTTGGAGATAATGGGCCTTTTCAAAATTTCTAGAAAATCGCATTTTACCCCCATCTCCCGAAAAATTTTATGAATTTCTGAAAAACTGTTTTATATGTCTGAAAGCATCACTCATCAGTAATCTTCAGCAGTAAATATATTTGAATTCCTCTTAATTTGTTGAAATATCACTCAAAATCTAAGGAGAGGTAGTGAATTTCCAGGAATCCAAAAAATGTCCATTATCTCGAAAGCGTTGAGATTTTCACTGAGGTGAAATTCTGATATTTTGACAAGTCATGACATATCTGACTCCACACCAGTTTCAATAATACGTTGGGAATATCAAGGGAAAAAGTTCGATATTCATGCCACACACGATGGAAACAACAGTCCAATTTCATCATAGGTTCAAAAATGACCTGCGAATAAATTATAGCACCATCCATCAGAAACCGAAAAGTGTCTCACTTCAGGTCAAATAGGAGATTTAAAATTAATATCAGCGTTGTCTGCATTTTCTATGATATTCTTGGGAAAACTCCTATTCATTTCCATTATTTCTATAAGACTACACAAAGAAAGTAGCAATGACATTCACTAAATATAATAAGGACAAAAATATCAACAAACGTCAAAATATCAACAAAGGACATGCCTACTATGAGAATAAAAATGGAAAGAAAATGCTAGAAGCAAAGAACCGATTTTAAAATCGATTTTTCATCAAGAATTATAAAATAACTTTTTCGTGAAAAATGAAATCTTGTATGCACCACGAGTGTTACTAAATCCTAACGCCCATCGGGCAATATTCATCCCTCGGGCCAGAGGCCCTCGGGCCGTTAGGATCTATATAAGGCACTTGGTACATAAATAAATATTTAGGTGTCCTCTCTGAAATATTTTAAACAGGAGAATAATGAATGATGATAAAGCAATTTATAAACCTGTTTCCACTAAATTAAAATTTAATTATGTAAAATCTGCAACGGTGCATTAGTTTAATTGATCTAGTATCAGCATGAACTTCCCCATGCAACTAAAACTGAAAAACCCAATTCATTCGGATTGTTACCAAACTTTTCCCGGAGCATGAAATCAATTTAGAATTCCATTTAGATATCTCCAAGAGTTTAATTGGCGCAATCATTCCTCGAAGATATGGAATTAGAAAATCAAAGTTAAATTGTTTCTACTGAAGTGGAGAAACAAGAACATTAAAATGGGGTTGGCGAAGTTGCAGATTTATACATCCAAACTTGTAGTCTGTGCTACATGCAGAAATATTCTTTTTTGGAGAGGAAACCAGAGCTAAGTGAGGAACAAGCTGTTCAAGAAATTATTTTATTGTGGCAGAATATTTCAATATAACTTGCTGTATAAACTAGAACTAAAAAAAATATCATTTGATATTTAGTCTTGAGTCGGATAGTAGTACTTGCAGATGTGTATATTTGAGTTATAAACTTTTATACAAACTCATTTTAATCAATAAATTTCTCGTACCAACCGAAAAAATTGCCCGGAAAAGTGAATGACTAGCACTACTTCTTTAAATATATATATATATATATATATATATATATATATATATATATAAATATATTTATATATATATATATATATATATATATATATATATATATATATATATAAATATATATATATATATATATATATATATATATATATATATATATATATATATATATATATATATATAAAATGATAATGTATGTAAATATAAATATAAACACATTTATTCCTGTTTAACAAGACACGTCCGTGACTATAAAATGAATTGAAACTAGGACATTTATTCAAAACTAATCGAACAATCCGCTCAGCAGAGCTGGTTATACGAGTTCACGATGCATCAAAATATTCCCACCTTCCTTAGACGGTAAATGTAACAAATGAAAAGATGTTCATCTCAATCGATGGAAAATAATAGACAGCTGTTTCGCCATTTTTGGGGCTCATCAGTGTTATCCATCCATCTACCGAATGTGATAACCAACTCAACATTTCGAACATGGGTTCCTTCTCGCAAAATGGCAAATAGATATGACACAGCGCCACCAGTTCGAAACAAATGAACCACGTCTTCCAGTCAAGCGAAACAGCCCGGCAATGAGAAAACGTACTTTCTGACACCAGAAAATGGCTACCATTTCTGCTAAGCTAGAGTAAGGTTGCTACATCATACCGATCTATTGCAACATTTACACACCGCGAGTAGCAATCGCTCCTAGTTTTATTTATTATTTTATTCCTACTGGTTTGGTGTTGTTGTTGAATTTAACAACGATTCTTACAGTTTCAAACCTACAGCATCAACAAAATCAAACAGGACTTCATAGACATTCATGTTTTCAAGTGACATGAGGAAACTAAGGTTGTAAAGTTTATTGTTTCAGATTCATTTAGTTGCTCACATTATCAATGGATTCCATTGTACCTGCTATTTAATACATAATATATAACCAACTCATCTTCACTCTAAACGGGCGTTCCACGACAACCTTTTTTTATATGTATGTTAGTACAGGCGGTCCCATTTTCGATGTCCTTACGGGGTAACTCGGTATCGTGAATCTCACGATACCGTAAACAAAATTTTCATAGCTTGCTTCGTTTTTGAGATACAGGGCGAAGTTGAAAATATTGCATTTTGGCCCCTCTCCTGTATCACAGCTGTCTTTTAACTTAAAGAAAAAGTAAGAACTGTTTTTTATACACTTTTTCACGTAGAATCCAGTGGCGTAGTCAGATTTGAAATGCGCTGTCATTGTTTAGGTATAACCCAATGTTATAATTTTTTGAATGGAACACCCTGTATATTTTTCCATATTCAAAACAAAAATGATTTGCGCTCTTCAAAAATATATAATACTTATATAAAATTCTAAGTATCAGCCCTGTATTTAGATAATTTTCTTTTTTTTATGGCAAGTCAAGACAAATATCACTTTAATAGATCGTTCGGCGCAATAAACGAAAATATCACTTTCAGATGTATAGCGTAAAACGAAAAGTTTTCATTTAAAAAATATTGTTTAATATACTTTATTAAACAATTTGACAAAACAATAAATTTAAACTAATGAAACACTATTTATCGACTATATACGCTCTGGACCTAATTAGTAGGTGGCTATGAAAAAAAAGCAAGTGCAGAATATTTATACTTCCTGTCAAAGTGTACAAATTTTTCCTACAATGGCGAATGATAATCCAGTATATCAAAACTACGAAAAATTAGATATGGTTGGGATATATTACCAAATTGGTTTGAATCCAAATCGAGCGATGGACCTCTATTTTGAAGAGTATTTACTATTACCCAGTTACTGGGTGTCAGTTAGATAAAAGGATAGAAATTTTAAGTTTCCTTTTTCGGATAGTTTGAGAAGCCTAGGCCAGAAAGGTTTAGAAAAGGAAATACCGAAAATGATGAAATTAGTGTCCTCGCAAAGGTAGAAGAGAACAAAAATACTTGCAGAGAAATTGAAGATTCGGTTGGCATTCCAAGGGTTTCGAAGATATTTAAAAAAAAAATATATATATATATAAATATATAATCTTTTGATAATTATTAGCAATAACAGGCTTGTTGAATCTCAAAAAACTCGATTTTATTAAAAAATTATAATATTTATATATATATATATATATTATTATATATATTTATATTTATATATATATATATATATATATATATATATATATATATATATACCCCCTACATATCCCAAGCTATACATCATCTGCACCCAGGTGAAACTGAGAAGAGTATTGAGTTTTGTAGGTGGTATATTCTCCGATGAAAGCCATATAAGTAGCACTGGCATTTTTAATCGAAATAATCATCGTTATTGGTCAAATGAAAATGAGCACGTTACGGTGGTTCATCAAAAACAAGGCAGATTCGGCTTTGATGTATCCTGTTTTGTTTTTGGAGGAAGATTAGCGCCTACCGCATTTTCGACGGTAACTTGAATCGCTGAAGATATTTGGAAATTTTGGATGATTTTCTTTCTGAACTACTTGACAAAATTCCGTTCGCTCAATATAGAAAAGGTTTATCCTAATGAAAGATTCCAAAACCAGTGGATTGGTAATAATGGTCCCATTAACTGGCAACCAAGGTCCCCTGACTTATCTATATTAGATTTCTTCATATGGGGCTACATAAAAAATAAAATGAACCACACGCGGCACGAAAATCGAGATGCTCTGATGATTGCTACGAGAGAAGTTTTCAAATACTTAGGTATAAGACTTTTGTTTTAATTGTGGTCGATTGGCGCTATCTTCAGAAAATGTGTCTTCACCAGAATGGGCAGTAATTTGAACAATATTTACAAAACATTTTCAACAGAAAAATGATAGAACTTTGTTTCGTAGCAGTATTACATATGTTTCTATTTCTGTTATAAACATTATTAAATGTATCTCTGTTAAGTAACTTATGTTGAATAAAATTTTTTTTAAGAATACTCTTCATTCTAACCTATATAAATGGAAGTGATATTTTTGTTTACTGCGCCGAACGATCTATCAAAGTGATATTTGTCTCGACTTGCCATAAAAAAAAGAAAATTATCTAAATACAGGGCTAATACTTAGAATTTTATATAAGTATTATATATTTTTGAAACCCCCAAAGCATTTGTGTTTTGAATATGGAAAAATATGCAGAGTGTTCCATTTAAAAAATTATAACATTGTGTTATACCTAATACCTAAACAATGACAGCTCATTTCAAAAATCTGACTACACCACTGGATTCTACGTAAAAAAGTGTATGAAAAACAGTTTTTACTCACAATCGATCGGTAATCGATGGTTTTCTAACCTTCATAACAGTAGGGAAGCGCTTCATTACATACCTCATACTTTCCCGGCTAGCGAATCTCACTTTCCCGGCTAGCAAATGTCACTTTACCGGCTAGCTTGTGTCACTTTACCTACTAGCATGGAAATAAATCAGAATTAAGTCGATATTCATTTAATATAAAAAGAAAAAAAACTATTTGGAATTATAAATATTAATAGTTACATTCGAATTGTGATTACTATTGACCGTTAAAGCAAGACCTTGTTGCTTAAAGTTATGAATTTCAGAATTCGATGATGATGCCGACGTTCTAGGATTTTCAACATGAGACAACATATTAGCTATTTTTACTTGTCCATGCAAAGAATTCTCCACATAACCTTCAGCCACGGTACTAGATTTCCACCCCCCTAATCTCTTCAACTGTAGAATGTCTCCACCTGTATTTGCTAATAATGTCGCTGAAGTACGTCTGAAACAATGTCCTGTGAACCCATTAACATTTTCTAGTTTTAAAAAGGTTGCAATTTTTTTGGGAAAACTTCCGATAGATTATGCCCAAAAGGCTGTCGTGTAACATTGCCAAACCTCATTTGTAAGAACAACCTTTCACATTCGATGTTGTTGCGCATGTCACAGTATTGTTTCACTACTTTCATCCATTCCGGTTTTGTAATCACAAATGTACGCGAGGAATAGGTTTTGGTTATAGGAATCGTTATTATAATCCGATTTTCTAAAATTTCCAAATCATTTATTTTCATTTTTAGAAGTTCATCACACCTGCAAGCTCCGGAAATGCCAATAATCAAAGCAACCTGAAAGAAATTTGTACTTTAACATTTTTAATATGCACTAAAGAAATTAAAATATTACCTTTTGAGGGAGATATTCTACCGGAGCATCGTTTAGAAATTTATTGATATTTTCTTCGGAAAGAACACTTGACTTTTTAGCTTTGTATCCCACATTCTGCCTTTTCAAGTATGCTCGCAATTTTGCATAATTACTAATGTCAACATTATGCCTAATATTTAATAGTGTTCGTAGCATCGAGTACCTTGACCATAATGTACTGGCTTTATTCTGATTACTCAATTCACCGAAATAGGCAAGGAGCACAGTCTCAGAGGTGTGCAGCGCACCTTTAGCCACGCACCAGTTAATAAACGTTTCGTACGTATTCACATACCTTACTCTGCTTTTCACAGGAATAAGGCCTTCGGATGCTAGTTCTGCAGCTGCTCGAAGTTCTGGTGGTGTGGATTCAAATTCGCAGTCGGACATTTTTCGTTAATATGTATTGTCAAAAATTAAATTGTGAATTATGACCCAACTGTCAGATCGAATCTATGGTTGAATCAACTAACTTCTTATGTTGCCTCATTAATACAAGTAATAATAATTATTATCAGAACTTGATTATTAATGTGATAGATTGTGAGTAAAATAGTATACAAACCTCGGGGAAAATCATTCCAGCCTCACGTCTGTAGCACACCTCGGTGCTGCGCACCTCGGTATGCTACCTCGCCGTTCGGCTGTAATAGATTACTTCCCCGCTCGGTATGTAATATACTATTACTTTTTCTATAAGTTGAAAGACAGCTGTAATACAGGAGATACAAAATTTTGTTAACGGTATCGTGAGATTCACAAAAAAGTAGCCCACGTTCGCGAAAACCGTAAATCTCTATCTTTAAAAATAAGCGAGTTATCCCGTAAGGACATCGAAAATGGGACAGCCTGTACATTTTGGCATCTCCAGTGGCCCAAATCAGTTGGAATATGCAATAAAGAATTACTAAAATGAAAGACAAAATGACGTCCTTTCTGTTTGATATTAACAGGCCAATAATTCGATCATGTTTCTCTATGTAAATTGAAAAGAACACAATTTAGAGCGTCTGTTGATAAAGTAGCTGATTTCCACTACTGCCTATTTGTTTGTGAGGAGTGTACTCTTTGAAAGTTCAATTAAAAAATAACGTTATGTGCTCGGTTTCGATTGATAGCAACTAAAATTGATGGAAATTTTAATTGATATACAACATCAACGTGGCTTGGCCTTCGATAATTACAATACAAATTGTTTTTACCGGTCACAGCCTGCAAATGACAATGGTGGTTTGAATAAAAATAAAAATTCCATATGGAGTTTGATTAATTGCTGGCGACCCGATGTTACGGTTTATAGTCAAAGTTTCACCTAGCAATCAAATTAAATCGATAAAGTGTTGACAACTGATGATAAGCTCGTTTAATAAATAACAGCAACTAAAATAAATAGTAGTCACTTTTAACGTGTAAAAAGAATACCAATGAAATATTCTCTGATTATCAATTTGAAATTTTTAGAAAGATATTCTTAAGGTCAAATATTGACGTGAAAAGCTCTCTGAAAATGTTATAAAAGTATTAGTCTTATTTTCGAAATTATCAAAATTTTGTTGAATTTTTAAACTGCTGCTATTGTTATGTAAATATATCTTGTTCTTTCGTGTATTTTGAAAATTTGTCAAACTCCACATCTTCTGCAGATTGAGTTAGAGGGTTAAATTTCGTGGATTGAGTTCATGTTGAAAAACAATTCTCTGTGGGTTTCAACTCCTTTCCTCAACACCGCAGCACTTCGCGGAGACTATTCCGTTCGAATCGCAACTCTATCAGTAAGCTCTACATTTCGCGATTTTTTTTTAAATAAAATTATTCTACTGTTTGCTATTATTTATTTCGGGTTGCTATTGAAGAGTGGGTTTTAGATCCGTTTGAATAGCTCTCGACGCGATACACTTCACGCGAGAAATTTGACTTTAGTGACGGAGCTCTGCTGATCACGATATTGAGGAAAATTTAAGCTCTTTAAAGAATTTTCCAGAATTGCATTTAGTGGTATAGATATGTGGACGACGTTATAATATTCTTCACAGGTACTACAAGGCAACTAAGTTATTTGCTAAATAACATTGATTCTTTACATCCTAATTTCAAATTTGCAGTAGAAAATGAAACAGATGGTTCTATATACCCCTCTCGGTCACGAATTAAAACTATTGGAGCGAAAAATCTGAAATTTACTGTGATGCAACTAATGATTTTTTGAACATTTTTGATGTTAAATTCAGATTTTCAAAATACTCCGTTTGGGCACTATGACATGTCCCCAATTGAGGACACCATGAGCTGATGGAAGACGAAAAATTTTCAGAAATATGTTCAGAGGGTAAAATATTAATATCTTTGAAAAAAATAACATTACGGAGTAGGGTATTTCATGAATGGTCCATTTTCGAAGTACTAAAATGTATAAAATTTAACTTTTGCAGAAATAAAATAAAAGTGCTGTTATATTTACCTAGATGTTGCGTTTACCGCTAGCTCACAATGTCCTCAAATTAGGACACCACACTTTCAAAAATCGCTGATTACAATATGCACAAAAATCACCAAACACAATTACTTTGGAACAAGTCTACATTTATTGTGAACGTGAACAAACAGTTTTCAAACACGTGGTCTAACGAATATAACCAAAAAAAAAAATAAACAGTAGAGCGCTACACTGCTGTCACAGCTACCCTACGGAAACCTATATTTCAAATCAATGAATTTTTTTTCCATCAGCTTGTAGATGGCAGCACATATATTGATTTGGAAGTATATGATGTCCACAACTGAGAACAATGTGAAAGAGAAGGAAGAGC
Organism: Cynegetis impunctata; assembly: GCA_030704885.1. NCBI lineage: Eukaryota > Metazoa > Arthropoda > Insecta > Coleoptera > Coccinellidae > Cynegetis > Cynegetis impunctata. The sequence continues at coordinate 178,714 of JARQZK010005103.1, read as the reverse complement.
AAGCGGCACTTCATAGGAAAAAATTCAAAGTAGGTTGTCCTCTATTGAGGACAAGGTGAGCGAGAGGGATACAATATATGACAATAAAAAGATTTAACAATAGACACATATTTTCGGTTTTCCATAAGCCATCACATTCGGATCTGACCATAAATAATTCGTCCTTACACCCTTAACAACATAAATTAGCAGCATATAATAGCATTATATAATTATAGACTCATAAATATTCTCCTATCATAAGAAAATTACAAGAAAGAATTACCAATTATAAAACATTGATAAAACTGTAGTAATGTCTGAAAGAGTTACCCTACAACCTATTACCCTAAACAATAATACAATTCAAACAGTGAACTCAGTGAAGTTTTCAGGTCTCTTTAGTGATGGGTCGCTCAAATGGTAGACTCATATAGACATGTTTCGATTTCAATTTCCGCTGCGTTATCGACATAGTTTTCTTTATTCTAATCTCACCTTCATTATGGCTTGCCTTATTGAGGTTCATGCAGCCTCTTCCACTTTAAGTCTGTTTTCAGATTGCAAAAGAGAGCAGTTCGTTATATGTTTGATCTGAGCAGAAGGACACACTGCGAATTCCTACTGTACAAAATTCAAAATTCTGACTCTTCGTGCACTATTCATATTCGAATCAGTCTTTTTGGCTTGCAAAAATATTCATATTTTTTCAGAAAGACCAAATCATAGATATCTCACAAGATATTCAGATACCGATTTTTACCCCGAGGCGAAGCTAAAGGGGTTATAGTCTCACGACAAAAAGTTGGTAACTGGCCCGATTTTAAAAATTCCAACGGATATCGATAAAACACATATGATTTCATTAGGGAATTTGAATTACCACTTTTTCCCAACGAAGAATAAAAAAATATAGCGTTTTTACCCCGAGGTAAAGCTAAATTCTCACTACAAAAAGTTGGGATCTGGTCCGATTTTAAAAATTCCAACGGATATCGATAAAATACATATGATTTCATCAGAGAAGTTTTGTTTCCAATTTTTTTCCCAACGAAGAATAAAAAATTATAGCGTTTTTTAGATAGGCATTACGACATGCGCATGCGCCAAGGTCGATATGTACGAAGTCCTACAAAACATGCGTCGAAGTGCTCTGTGTGCCACGGTAACCAAGCGACGTTGATAGCTTAAGCTTGATTGTGTGTCTGTGTCTGCTTCCCATCCATAGAGATATCTTATCAATTTGATTCATAATTTGCAGCAAAATGAGCCGGGATAGGATATTCAAATTCGACAGTCAAACAATGAATTTTTTTGCTAAATTTTCACAGATTTTATTCGTAATATCGACTTATTAATACATTTATTGCAATTTTCCTTCATTTCATTCGTAAAATCGACTTTCATTGTTATTTAATTTATATAATAGGTACATTCAAAAAATATTGACGACATGCACATGCTCCGGGGGGTTTTATCATTCCTAGTGCTACGCAGTAGGGTGTCCTTCATTTTTATTTAATAGCCTCTGTCTTCAAAAACCTCCTTTACCTACAATGCCGGAATGTTATACAATCATCTACCATTGGAGCTAAAATCTATAAGTACATACAAAAAGTTCCGAAGTTCGACTAAGGTTTTTTTTTTGGAGAGGACGATTTTACTCAGTAGCAGAATTTTATTCTGTAACTGAATTTCACAATGTTCCATAGACCTTCGAGTTCCACATTTGGTAGCAACATTTCTAAGTTTTGTTATGTTTTTAAATTTTTTTGTTTTTTCTGTAATATACAAAATTTTATATCTGTACTATTAGTTTAACCAAAAAATATATTTATTCTTAACATATGTTTTACATAATTGACTCATAAATATTTTTCTGTTTTGTTCTTCTATTTTAATAGATTCTTGTTTTCAAATCATGAAAAACATACTAGTCGACCATGGTCAATTTCATACATTACATAAAGTGAACAAGGAAAATTCTTTAATAATTTAAAAAATTATCAGACGACTTTCCAAGGAAGCTGATTATACGTATTCAGCAACGCAAAATCTGGTACGTGTTTAAGCGACGAATTTCTGCATTTTCAGTCTAAGCGGTGAATTGTTGTTTCCCAATATCTTTGGTGGGATGGCGCTCTGGATTGTTATCCAGCCAGTGTTACTGACCACGATTTGTATTGGGGAACAATTAGAAATTTGTTAATTCACTCCGAGTCAAATAAGCTGCACTGATGAGATCTAATAAGATCGAAACAGCTTTATGCAGATTTTGAGTCGGGGTGACTGGACAATTTCTATAATTCACCGTTCGATTGTGAATGCAGATTTTGCGTTGCTGAATACGTATTACCAGCTTCCTTGGAAAGTTGTTTGATAATTTTTTAAATTATTAAAGAATTTTCCTTTTTCACTTTATGATTCTTGTTTTGTTCAACTATTGAAAGTGTGTTTTGTTTGATTAGTTTGTTAAACTTAATTTTAAATTCTTTATATGTGCTTTGTCTACAAAATTTTGTAGTTTTATATGACAATAAAGCGACTTCTCTCGTAAATATCTCACATTAATGGATATTCTTCAAAAATAGATGACATTAAGAAAAAATTGAATAATGCAGCTATTTATCAAGTGTATCCAAAATTAAAATATATATTAATACTTAATTCATTAACTTATATAGGTTTCTACTTTCCTGTCAAAACGGAATTCTCTAAAAATCAGAATACTATAAGTAAACATATTAGAAATTCAAAAGATGAAACTACACTCCATAATAAATCAGGAATTTATAAGCTAACTTGCGATTCAAGTCCTATGGTATATGTTGGCACAACCTGCATAGACTTGAAATATTGAATCTTTGTCTCATTTTAACCACTTTCATACTATTATCTACCTGCTGTAATGTTGGACCTTGGGAAATAATAATAGACAGGTTACATTTTATTTCACTAACAATTACAGTAGACTCTCATAATGATCGGCCAGCTTAATCTCACTAACAGAGATTAGACCAAATAGTTCTATTCTTATTTATATATGACTCTACTTATATTGACCATCCTCGTGGCTCGAACTTGGCCAAACCGCTGGATCAGCATTTTTAGTTTGTTCATAAACTAATATAAAATATAACAACCTTCTTAATATTTGATAATGTCCTACTTCCCGTACGCTGCCAATAGATACTTTAAAGTTTTCCCTTCATCATTTATATTTTCCATTTCTATATTTGTTAGACATTCAATTTGCAAAGTTAGTTTGAATTACTTATCTGAAGAAACCATTGTATTTCTCGAAACGATTGTTATGTTTATGTTAAGCATCGGCCCAATCAATTGGTTGTTTTTTTATGTTGATAAAAGAGATATCATTCGTTGATTTGTTGAATTTTTCTCCTCCTCCATCCAAAGTATACATGTCCTGGGCTTATCGTAGGGAGCAAAGTCGTACTTTTCCTCCCTATTGAGGAAAAGTAGAAGTGATGTTATGGCACGTCATCAATGACATAACTCATACAACATTGACGCCCTAATCTAAATTCTGTTACATAATACTGGAGGAGACATTCTTCCTTCAAAGCAACTCGGAGGTTGGAAGTCTACGAATATCGCTGAAGGGTATGCGCAGAAATCTCTTGCAAAAAAGCGAAAAATTTCGAAGCAAATTATTGGAGTCATTGAAGTTGATGAAATTGATTGTAATCAGTCAAGTACGAGTACTTCCGGGGGATACCAGCTGTATAATAATGTTCTTAATGAAGATATCACGAAAACTTCGTTGGCTCCAATTCTCACTTCTAGTGGTATTCGAATAACCACTGTTCAAAACTGTACGTTTGACATTAGTATAAATAATTACTCTACCACTAAATAAAAATATGTAGGATGCAAGAATGAAAATAACGTCCCTATAAGTAATAATGTACCTACTTCTCAGGTTTAGTTCTTTGATAAAATTTGTTTGTTAGTTTCATAAATAAATTATTCAGAAATGACTTTTCTTCCATTGAATGATTACCGCCCTCGGGAGGAAATGATTACTATCCTCGGGAGGAAATGTAGCACTTTCCTCCCTTGTTATAAAAATAGCTATTTTTCATCATTATTTTGACATTTCTGACGTTTCTAGAGTTTTCTAAAGATTCCTTCTAATTTCCTTGAATCTCTGTAGAACTCATCTTGCTTGATATTCATATTTGCACGCTATCCGTCATCTGTCAACTTTGTCATACATTGTAATTGTATGAAATCGGCCTTTCGGTCTCAGGGGCTTGAGAAAATTAACTTCCGTTGAAATAGGAATGGGATTATATTGAACTGGGGTAATAGTTGGAATAATTGCATCAATTATCTGATGTTCTCAGGCACCGTCCTTTCGATGGCATTTGAATTTCAAACCGTTTCACTGATCCAGCGTCCTGTTATTGCATTCTTCCGAATATGGCGATATCGTGTGGGGGAAAATTTGCTGAACTGGTGATTCCTGAAATATTGCGAAGGTTTTCTGTCGACTCATAACTCTTGGTTATCTTAATCTCTAGGAAGTTAATTAACTTTGATAGGCATTAGTCCTAATTACTTTGATGATGTGGCATAATGCTTTGAGATGACGTAGGAATGTGGAATTTTGGTATCAAAATTTCTATCGCAGAAATGTATTTCGTTTAGCCGTTAAATATATCACGTCTACGACTGTACTATAAAACATTCCTTATATATGTGAAGTAAACCAAATCCTATTTTTAACTAGTAAAAAATAGTTAATCATTCACTGCATGACGTCACATTCATGACGTATATCTAAACTTGATTATATAACTCATGTATAAATAAGCCTATAGAATCCATGAATTTTGCATAGCTACTGCGTATTGATAAGTGAATATACCCTTGATGCCGTGATATAATCGTTGTGAATGTTTTCATATTGACGATGTTTTGACGTTTGTCAAAAAAATTTATATTTTTTATTCGTTATATAATCAGTAGTAATACTATAAGTCCTTCAGAGTAATCAGGTTATACATCGATAACTTGTTGCATAATTACAAATAGTGTCACTTTAACAGTCTAAATAATACGACCGCGAAGCGGGATTCTCTCAAACTGACACGATTTGTAATTATGTAGGAAGTTTGAGATGTATAACCGTATTCATTTTAAAGTACCTATGTATTGTATTTGAAACGATTATTTGTTGAGTATATTAAGTAAAAATCTCTGAATTATTTTTACACAGTTATTGATAAACGTCAAAATTTGATGGTCCTGTTAGTTTTCGATTGGTAGAGCTACTCTATGTATAATCAGGTATTATCAGTAATAATATCACAAGAGCATCGAAAATAATCGATTATACTACCGAGTCACGCGACGTATTTTGCGAAACACCACGAGAGCGCAGCTCGAGTGGTGTTTTAAAAAAATACGCCGAGTGACGAGGTCAGTATAATCGATTATTTTCGATTGCTCGAGTGGTATTCGTTACGATTATATAACGAATGAAAAATATTAATTTTTTTTGACAAACGTCAAAACACCGTCAATATGAAAATATTCACATTTTGACACGAGGCGAAACACCAAAACGATTATATCACGTCGTCAAGGGTATATTCACTTATCTATACGCAGTCGTTATGCAAAATTCACGGATTCTATTGGCTCATTCATACATGAGTTATATAATCGAAATTATACAAGGTTACTTAACTAAATTGATCGTTCTGATTCGTTGAAAATTATACGAAAAAATAATCGAGAGGTAACGAATACCACTCGAGCAATGGAAATTAATCGATTATACTCGAAGTATTTTCTTAAAACATCACTTGAGCTGCGCTCTCGTGGATGTTTCGCAAAATACGTCTGTGACTCGGAAGTATAATCGCTTATTTTCGATGATGTAGTGATATTATAATCGAGAATATCATCTAAAATATTAGTATTATCGTTAGGTTTAAGGTTTTATGTATCTAACATAATTTGAAGAACACAATTTCATACCTATATTCAATATAATGCCCTATTTATTGGATATTTAACTTTGTTAATAAAACTTCACAGTTTTTGATTTTCACTATATTTTGTTAACATGACAATTGTTCCTGGAGAAGCCACTGTGTATTGGCAAAACAATTGTCTTGTTAATAAAATATAGTGAAAATCAAAAACCGTGAAGTTTTATTTACAATGTTATAATGGATTTTCATCAAGTATGGGCCCAATCAATTAGAATATTTAACTCGTTACTATCCTTGTTGACGCAGGCGTAGATATAACAGCTTTGAAGAGACATAGTGGTTGGAAATACACAGTGGATAACGGCTACATTGATCAGTTGATCAAAAATAACATGAACACTGCTGCAAAAATATTAGATTGGATTGGTGCTCCTTCATGTAGTGATCAGACTAACGAAAGGAACGTACTCTTCACAACCAATCAAAAGATCAATGTGGATATGAACTCAATTTCTACCATAATTTGACAATACTATGTGAATCCTACTATTACAATTAATATTAATAAATAATAATACTAAAGTAGTTTATATAGCTACATATTAGTTAGAAGTAATGTCGATATTTTCATAAAATAATAATTTTTAGTATTCCTAGTTAAATCTAGCTGTCAATATTGGACAGAGTATACTATTCTTCTCGCATATAAGGAGCCGAATTAATAAAAAAACTTTATCGCAGCGAACTGCATTAGAAGAGCAGGTTTTCATAACGTATTCAGTTTAAAAAATATATTCAAGGAATTATGATTGTGTTTTCAAATTAAAAAAAAAATGTGCCCTCTAATGTGTAAACAATATTTATTTCCTACCTGGGGGATCAACCTCCTAACCAATTCGTATCAAAACCAATCACATCCAAGGTATCATACGAAACTACGTACTTACAAACTTTCAACCCTATTTCTATAAAATTGAGCCCTTTATCGCGTGAACAAGATTTATTTCCTCCTCCGGAGGTCAACCCTCCAACCAATTCACATCGACATGAATACTATACAAGATATCATACGAAACCACCTACCTACAAAGTTTCAACCCTATGGTACCAAAATTGCGCCTTCCATCGTGTTAACAAGACTTATTTCCCTGGGGGGTCAACCCCCCAACCAATTCGCATTAAAACCTATCTCATTCAATATATCATACGAAATCACCTACTCATAAACTTTCAACTCTATTTCTCCAAAATTACGCCCTTTATCATGTCAAGAAGATTTATCTCTTCCCCCAGGGGGTCAACCCCCCAACGAATTCGAACGAAAACCAATTCCATCCAAGATATCTTTCGAAAATAGCTACCTACAAACTTTCAACCCTATTACTCCAAAATTGCGATCTTCATCATGTAAACAAAATTTATTTCTTCCCCCAGGGGGTCAACCCCCCGAACAATTCGAACCAAAAACAATTCCATCCAAGATATTATGCGAAACTTCTACTTCCAATAAAAACCTTATACTTCTACCTTATGCTGGGTGAGATATCCTTCTGATTTATGAGTTCGGCCCAATAGCTATTACTCACTCAAATTATTGTTAACTTAATCTTCGTGAATAGTAGCTACCATTAAATGCTTGTTGAATAGTATATTATTTTTTATTTGGAAACTATGATTTTGGTAATAATAAATCAATCAGTTTTTTTTCCTTCTAGAAATGCTTTGACTTTGAGATAATCACTCATATGTATGACTAGCGGGACCCGTCGCCCGCGTATCCATATATGTATACGTATGAATTTATTAAGATATAGTTCATATTCGTAATTCGTAATTCGTAATAATACCAAAAATTTATTCCACCCCCGTTCAACCCCTGAATGATCGAATTTTAAAAAATGGAGAAAGTGGTTTTTCAAGATAATTATAAGGAACATTTTAGTGGCCGAATGAAATCGCCAAGTCGATTATTTTGCCAGAAATAGCCAATAAAAAAAACAGACTCACTCCTTTTTCACCCCTAAATGATGGGATTTCAAGAAACTGAGAAACTACTTTCTAAAGTTAATTTAACTTAATATTTTCGTGAAAGAGCGGGATCACTAAGTCCATTATTTTGCGAGATTCAGCCAAAAATAGCCAATATACGAAAAACACATTTCACCCTCTTTCAACCCCTAAATGATACAACATCAAAAAATGCAGAAAATGGTTTTTTAATAAAATTATAAGGAACATTGTAGTGGAAGAACGGAATCGCTAAGTCGATTATTTTGCCGGAAATAGCCAATATAAAAAAAACAGACTTACCCCTTTTGCACCCCTAAATGATGGAATTTCAAAAAACTGAGAAACTACTTTCTAGAGTTAATTTTACTTAACATTTTCGTAAAAGAGCGGGATCGCTAAGTCCATTATATTGCGAGAATCAGCCAAAAATAGCCAATATACGAAAAACACATTTCACCCTCTTTCAACGCCTAAATGATACATCAAAAAATGCAGAAAATGGTTTTTTAATAAAATTATAAGGAACATTGTAGTGGAAAAACGGAATCGCTAGGTCGATTATTTTGCCGGAAATAGCCAATATAAAAAAAACAGACTTACCTCTTTTGCTCCCCTAAATGATGGAATTTCAAAAAACTGAGAAACTACTCTCTAGAGTTCATTTTACTCAACATTTTAGAGGAAGAACGGGATCGCTAAGTCCATTATTTTGCGAGAAACATCAAAAAACACGTTTTACCCCTTTTCAACCCCTTATCGGCGGAGTTTTAAAAACCCCGTCTTAGTGGGAATCTACATGATCAGACTTAACTTCCCACCAAATTTGAGAAATTTAAAAAATATGATTTTTGCTGTAGACTGGATTCAATTTTTCGGCTTGTATTATATATATATATATATAGATCTTGTTAAAAGCTCAAGTTCATTTCCACATAAAATACTCTGACGACTTCATAGTTTTCGATTTTTCTCTCAAATACGCAAGAATGTCAGGTTCGGATACCTTAGACACTTTTTATGACAATATCAACTATCAAATGCATCACAGTCTAGTTCGTATATAATAGTAGTCTAAGCTTAAGTGCTAGAAGTTCTAAGCTAACTGCTTCCGCTGACTATCATATCGGAAGGAATATCAGAAATATCACTAAAATAACTTTGTTCATCATCGATATTATTTATAAATTAATAAAATTATCTGATTACGGTTTTACAGTAATGGCAACTTCAATAATTGAAATATTTACTACGCAACCTGAAAACCTAAATTTTGTTCTATTTTTTTTTGCCTATGTATTGTGATTGACTGAATTAATTTTGCCAAAAAACACTGCCAAAATAATAAAAATTGAATGTTGAAGGTTTGATATTGCGTGTCCCCTGATATGTAGAAATAAGTCAATATTAATGAAATCACTTAATTCCCTTGGAAAAAGGTAGTTTCTCATGTTACGTGAACATAAGTATTAATATGGAATGTACACAATTATTGACGATTCTGAATAACACAATAATTGAATTCGTAGGCAGCAATTTAGTTACTTTATAGGTTTCTATAGCACAGCGTTCCTATTTGAAAGTTCAAATTCGGCATAGATTGGTTTTCTGATTTTAATAATATGTTTTTTATTCTAAGTTGAAGAAAAGCTATTTTCAAATAGAAACTTCATAATATAAAATGAAAATTGCGATTGATTGTTCGAAAATTGCATAAAAAACAACCACTCCATAGGTTTAAAATCTTCGAAAATATTATATGCAGGTAGCAAAGAAATAGAAATATCTGAAGAATACCACCAGAAATTTTCAACTCCTAATGAATAGTTGATCCTTACTTAATATGTCATCACTGTTACAATCAGTATTACGAGTTATGGGGATTCTAGGAAAATATGTAAGCACTAAACTTGAGAAAGTCATTCAATTTTGAAAGAACTCTTGATAATGGGCAAGTAAGCCGAAAGAATAATTTCAAATAAAATTTGTTATTATATCCTGAAATTTTGCCAAGTGTTTAACCCTTTCAGGGTAACTGGTTAGCTAGGAAGACCACAGTTTGTTAGTCATGAGTAAAACTGCTCGTTGGCTATTTCAGTATACCAGTATGTTTTGTGGGTTGTCTAACATAGCAAAATTTGAGGTGTTCATCGAAGACAGACCGAAATAAGTCGAAGCGCGTATAACGTGCATTTGTTTACTATAGTTGGACACTACTTAGAGGATCTGCTGAAACTGTGTGAATTTAATATTTTTATTTATGAATGGTGGAAAAATGGCTCCAAAGTTATATACTTATATCTTACTTATGCATTTTCATGAATATATTGAACGTAAATGTTTCCTTTCTTTCGAAATTACTAATTTTGTTTGGGTCTCCTGAAGTGACCACTGGGCACTTACGTAATCGTGTTATCTTATTTTAGTTCTGAGGAAGCAAGTTTGAACCTACCTACTGAATAGGCTTGCCAATTTTCGAAAGAACCAACCCGGGAGATTTTTTTAAGGAGCTTAGTAGGGAGGGGGTTGAAGAAAATGTCAATCATTTATTTATTTTTAATTTATATAAATACTCTGCTACTAATATTTGACAGTTTTTTACCACAAAATCATAATCATTAAAAATCGCAGTTTGATTAGTAGAGCGCGGTTTCGTATAATTTAAAAAAAACTGGGGAAATTAGTCACCCCGGGAAGTCGGGAGGTTGGCCATTATTACCGAAGTCATCCGGGCAATCCGGGAGGGTTGGGAACCCAATAACTGAATATTTAGAAAATCTTCCTGCAGATGATTTGTATGATTTGTAAGAAATGTTCAGCGTTCAAAGTAGAATTGTGTATGAAACATGACAAAAACTGTTTCATGATAGGTATATTACGCAAAATAGGTTATATTGTTTGGTTATATGTTCCTACTGGTTATGTGGAGTGACCACATCCTGCAGGATAATCCTTGTGTTTTTTTATCTTGAAATTTGTTTCATTTTCTTCGAGTATCTCTAATAAACCATTATCAAACCATACATAATATTTTTTCCACAAAAAAATAATTTGGGCCAGAAAGGGTTAATTTGAAAATATCTTTTTTTTTCGAAAAAATATTGAAACCGAAAAATCGATAAACAATTTGTTAAGATATAAGAATATGTTTATTAAAACTCAATTTCCACTATATTTACAATTGAATGACTATTTCGACAACACAGTGCCTTCATCTGATTTAGTTACAAACTAATTCTTGAAATATATCAGAGTACTTGTATATTATCTGAAATGTTCTACTAATAGGCATTAATAACGGGTGTTATGGAAAGATCTACCAGTCTGACCTATATAAAATTCAAGGCATGAATTTCACTCAAGTCTACAAACTCTTGATTTATTATTCTTATCTATTTTCGGTTTATTGTTTTTAATGATTGTACTCAGAGAGTTGTTGGTTTTAAAAGCTTAATTATAATTATTACTCAAAAATATTATCATTAAAAACAATAAACCGAAATTAGAAAAAATTAATAAATCAGTAGTTTCTAGACTTGAGTTTCATTCATGCCCTAGGTTTTACATAGGTCAGACGGGAAAATTTTTCATAATAGAATCAAAGAACACGAAATAAGTTATGTTAATAATAAGACGAATCGCATTATTGTAACAATTTAATAGAAAAAAGATATGATTTCAACCATAATTTTGAAATTTTACATACCGAAAATAAGTCTCAAAAATTTAATTTTTTAAAATCTATGGAAATTTTGAAACATAAATCTTCAGATCTCTTACTCAATGAGCAAACTGTACTTAGGAATTCACCATTTTTAAACCTAGGGTTTGAAACCTCTAGTTAAACATTCCAAATAAGTCAATGCCTGTTATACTGTTCTGTGAATCATAAATACAACCCCCTGATATTAGTACCTCTCAATAGAACATTTCAGATAATATATAAGCACTGTGATATATTTTAAGAATTAGTTTGTAACTAAATCTGATTAAGGCAATAATAATGTCGAAATAATTGTCATTCAATTGTAAATATCGTGGAAATGAAGTTTAAATAAACGTGTCCTTATTCCTTAGTATGAATTTCCATCAAGTGAAGGTTGCTTCGATTCAAAATAATATGATTTTTCATTTCAAATTGTCGTTTTTCTCGTCATAGAAAAATAGCTTTCCGTGTTTTGTTTCCCTTTGCTTCGCATAATCTTGAGAAATAATCGAAACCCCTTTTCTAGAATAATTAACTATTTTTCGTTCAAGTTGACATGCAGATAGTGAAAATATAGTTATTTACCTGAGAAGTGCAAAGGGTGGACTTTTTCGCACACGACTGCCGTTAGGGTCAGCAGTCGATTGAGAAAAATTTGCCTCCGCTATTGTTGTGAACAACATATTTTCCACGGTGAAAAACACGGAATAGATTCTATCAACGTCTAAAATAATTTCCGAACTTTAGCAAATAATGAAAAACATAATATTCACTATAAGTACCTATTATGAAAAATTGTGAGCAAAAGAACAATGAGTATCTGTAGATTGATAACCAAGGATAGTTCATTCATAACCTAAGGAATGTTTTCCATTTTCCGAAGATTAAGCCCGTTTTATGTAGAATGAATTAAAAACCGCCCCCCATTTTCAATTTCTGAAGATTACTTCAAAGTGATTTGTGCAGCTTCGTAATAAAATTGAGAAACTTTAAATTTCTGAGATATTGCCGTTTTTTCGGCAGGACACTTTCTCTACTTAAATTTTCGTGGAAAAGTGCACTTTTTCGCACTTTCGTAGTGAAATAGTATTTCGATTTGTAGGTCTTGAATAAGTAATAGTTGCTTTGATGATGTGACACATTGCATTGAAGTGACTTACATAGAATTACTGTAGAAAAATTATACCTGCAGAAAATTCGGATCCTGAAGATGGTCACAATACTTCCAGTACATTTCAGAAGGTTTACTTCAAAATTGATACATATAGACATATTGAATTTTTTTTTGATCAGAAGGCCTTGCATTACGCTTAGTTATTTTGATCGCTGCTGTGTGGTGATATATGTGGAGTTTCGGGGTAGAAAGTATAATTACAGAAGATTTGAATACTGACGATGATTTATAATCAAAAACTGCATAATTTCTGCATTTCCACGAGTCGACATTTCGATTATGTAAATAACCAGATTTATTAGTGTAACAATAAGCTTCTTGCAAGCTTTGAAATTGTATGGCATCACTCAACTATACAGGCTGTTCCTAAATATTATATATATACGAAAGGAGATAACGATCATTCGGCTTATTTTATGGTTGAAAAATTATATAAAGATAGTTAAAAAAACATTTTGTTAACGATCCACAGGGTGTTGAAACTTCAAGATTATTTTATATTTTTCCTTATGGCTCCTACAATTTTTCATCAATTCTCAATTATCGATTATAATTATATGGCAATTTTGTTTTTTTGTATTGTAATAAATCATCTTCAACGATTTGAAGTATTTCAATTTCATCAGGAAAATCATTTATTGTCTTTTTCTCGATGAAGATCGCAGATACACAAAAAATGTAGAAAACTAAAAAGTTTTAAAACAAAACCGAGCGTACTGCGAAACAGTTCACGCGGTCGTTATCTCAGAAAAAATAACTCCCAGCAGATATAATTATTCTTCATGTCTAACATTGTGAAGCCTGTAGCGTAACATAATTGAAATTTTGAGTTGAATGTTTAGGAAGATGTAGAAGTTATGAAATAGAACCTAACAGAAATTTTGAAATTTTAACAGTCTCTAGATCATTGATTCCCAAAGTGGTTCAGGTGGACCCCCAGGGGTCCACGGGAGACTCGACGGGGATCTACGTTGGCGTGAAAAAAAAAATGGGGGTTTACAATTCGTAAGCGGGGGTCCACGAAAATTTATCTGGTTTCGATAGTGAAGAATTAAAATGTTGGCTTGACTTCACCTATCTTGCTTGTAATCTTGCATGAAGTTGTTTGATTCTTTACCAATATAAATACGAATGCCTATGCTGAACGTTACCAATTTGTTTCCTGAATTTCGAGAAGAAAAGTAAAGCAAAGTGTATCGATGATAGTGTTTGCCAGTGTCGGAAAAATGAAGTACTTTGTCGCAGGTAGAATGCCTTGATGAGAATATTCAGACTTACGTTCAACCTTCACTTCCCCTGCATGATGACTGCAGAATAACTTTTCAAGATACATATTTTGACGATAGAAATACCACCATGGATCATAAATCCATTTGATGAAACGGAAGTGGAGAATGTAATATTACAAGAGAAGCTACTCGAGCTTAGCACTAAAAAATGGTATCAAACATTTTGGCTGCAGGCAGAAATACCCGAAAAATATCATGGACAGTGGGGTACCGCGAAAAAGCTTATGATAGGATAGCGTTTCCCTCGTCATATCGTGTCGAAAGAAGTTTCAGTTTCGTTACCAACTTTTTAACAAAAAAAGAGCAGATATGCGGTTATTTCTAACAAAACTGAAGCCAAATATTGATAATTTGCTGTCAATCCATCCCATTAAAATTATGACTATTTTGTGATTGTCATTGCAGAATTTACGTTACGTTATTAACGTTTTAGTCTAATTATATCACGACTGTTATCATATTACAATGTGATGTGAACCTAATAATTAATATTGCATTAATTACATATTTGAATAAATACAACTCAAAAAATAAACCATTTCTCTTTTTATTTTCACCACTCCGAATGGGGGGGCGAGAAGTTTTCTAAATAAAATAAGTGAGAATTGATTGATTTCTTGTACTTTGGGTAGATTTCTAAAAAGTAAAGTTGGATGGAATCACTTTTGTTATTGGCCAACTTCAAATTTTTGACATCCACCAATTCAATTAATTAATTAACCAATAAATTCTCACTTTTTTTCGAAAATGTTAATTCGTGGTTGCAACTAAACCGCAACGCAAATTTCCATACTTAGATCTAATCTTCATATTTTTGCCGAGTTTTGGGAATATGGTAGAAATATAGCTGCAGGGGGTCCACCGGAACCAGCAAAATTTTCCAAGTGGTCTATGAGAAAAAAAAGTTTGGGAGCCTCTGCTCTAGATCTTTAACGAATTGTCTGTGAATCTTTGTTTAAATGAATTTTCAGTCATAAAATGGGCTAAAGAACCCCTTTTTAAATGTTCATATTAATTGGAAACATTAAGCGAATCGGACGATTTGTACTGAGTCAAAATAAGAACACTTTTATTGATCATTTTAACGTTACATAAATCTAACTAAATAAACTATCTATTCTTTCATTGCAGAAGGTATCCGTCAAGATGTTCACAATGTTACGCATTATTAAATACTTTTGGTAGCTCAGTTGTAGAAATTCACTATCGAATTTTTACAACTCACTACCACTAGTATTCCTTGAATTTCCAGGTTGAATATTCTGTGTGTAACATTAGTCATATAAATGTAAACATAGATTATGAGAAATGGCGAAGGTGCCAGAGTAGCTCTTCTAAAAAATTGTTTTATCAGAGCTATAATTTAATGTATTTTTGACACAAATTTCGTTCAAATTTCAGCCCTCTGCATTCCTTCTATACATAAACTTCAATTATGGCAAATTTCATAATACTCCGTGAGGGAAACATGCTTTAAAAGGGATAAAAAGCTTTCTATTTACTTATTTATATATAGATAAGGGTTGATAGCACTAACAATAGAATTGATTATGAATTTATTTAGTTTGCTTGTGGCTGCATACAGTTTTTATCACAGGATGGAAATAAATAGATTCAAATACAATATTAAAAAATGAAGCATACAACAAAAAAATTAAAACATTGATGAAACTAACAATTGAATTTGAAAATCAGACTGTGGAGTCAAAACTGATTGTCCGATTGCATAATGCATTGAATTGCCTCTGGAAATTATCGACGCCACCTTGAAAAGCTCTGTGAGGACATTCAAGAGAGTACGTCAGTACTGTCTCAAATCGCAGCACAACAAGAGAGAAGCAAAGTAGGATGTATGCGTTTTCATAATAACGAATTGAAATTCACATGCAGTGCTGCCGAACTTCCGTAACCTTCATGAGGTAGCAATACGTTCAAATATTTAGGTTCTTGAGGCTATGGAAAGGAAAACAACATAAAGATCAGTCAGGAGGAAAAAATATGTTTTTATAATGTAGATATTAGGATAGCTGATAGAATGAATGGATACAAATGGTAATCAATATTATATAGTATGGGATCTATAAGTCAATATTGGGTAGTATCTGGAAATTATATGAAAATAAACAAAGAAGGAGAATTCTGTTATGATAAGAAAAATATCGTATAAAACAGTATGTTGGGAAAAATTATATTTTTAATGCAGATGTTATGAGAACTGATGAAATGGATGCAAACAATTGGTGATTAACTTGATATTTATGGCAACTATAAGTTGATACTAGTTGTTTACTCGAAATTATTGTATGAACATAAACAAACAAGGAGAATTCTGAATAATTATTGTGCAAAAATAAAGAAGACTATGTATTGTGAAAACAAATCAAGAAATTCAAATGTGTGAACCCCACTAAACTTGAATATGTTTTCAAAGAGATGGAGTATATAATTTCTTCATATACCTAGGTCCGGAGGTTGTCTTCTATTATTAAAATTAGGACAATCAATAATATAACCTAACTTATTTCAAATCAAAGTTCTTTGTAAAATTCATATTACAACTTGGCAATATCGGCCTTGCTGCTATGCTGTCGTGTGGTGATCTAAACGGGCTTCCATTCAAAAACCATCTGCCTCACCGTCCTGAGGCCCCATTTATACATAGAATCATCGCATCTGATATTGTTACAATGGATCCTATTTAGTGAGATCCATAATTTACGTGAAAAAGTGAAGCTGCCTGAAGAAAGCTTTCATTAAATAGTGTTAAATATTCTGGGGGAGCCCTATCTGAGCATTTTGCCCGCCAGCATGCGATGGTGTCAAAACCATCGCATTATTGCTGAGAGCAGTCCCCACTAGAGGCCGTCGCGACTTCAGTCTGCCGAAATTATTGGAAGAGGGGTCCTTATGAATAGAAAGGTCAGGTAAATTCGTTATTTTTGCGTGTAGAAGCAAAAGTACTGATGAATGTCAGAAACTGAATAATTATGTAGTTGTAATTTCAATAAATTTGACGATATGATGGATGGAATTATAATGGCTTATATCAAGTTTAATATGTAAAAACACAAATATATGTACCTCAATAACTTTTTCTTTTTCAGCTCCACATATCAATGTGATCCTTTTTCTCCGAAGACGTCTAGTGTTAAGAATTTCAACTTCTTTCGTACATCCCTTTCGACGACGTCCGAGATGTAGTCAACAAGATGTCGTCGACTAGTTTTCTGGTGCTTGTTTTAGTGTTTATTGTGACATGTTCTGAGGCGGAACTGGCCACGGAATTCGCAGAGGCCTCCGATGGCGGTACTGCGTCACTTCCGTGTAACTTGAGTCCGTTACACTCACCTGATAGAATAAGTGTAGTGGTTTGGCATAAGGGTGTCCAAGAAGATCCGATCTACAAATATGACTTGAGGGGAAATCGTCCCCAACATTGGGCGGAGCCAACCCTGGGAGACCGGTTCTTTCTCAGAATTTTAGATGACAATCGTAGTGTTTTGACAATTTCGCCAACTAATTTATCGGACGAAAGTGTGTATCATTGCCGCGTAGACTTTGTGATGTCGCCATCTAGGATAACCCATGTCAACTTAACTATCATTGGTGAGTGAATATTATTTATTTTTCAAATTTAGCATTTCATTAGGGTTTTTGACAGGTAATTTATAGACGATTAGATGCTATCTCATCAAAATTAAGTATGTTACTCTTGTGAGAAATATTCATATATTTCAGTTATACTCGTACTTTTAACAAAAAAAAAACGTAAAAATATGAATTCTATCATCAAAAATATCAACAACAAGAGACAAATATATATTGAAACTATAAATGGTAACAGATATCTGACAAACGCTTTGAAAACTGAAAACTTATGAAGATATCCAATTTGACATCAGAAGTTTCAACCGAGTAAATTAACAAATTTTTTGTTATTCCCCAATACAAATCGCGGTCGGGACTAATATCTGAATAACTAGAGCTAATACACCCCGTATTAAATTTTCTCTAGAAACTAAAATGAATAATTCTATTAATTACTCAGATCTAACTATTACCAGAAAAAGCAACAAACACGAATTTTCAATTTTTCATAAATCATCTCATACAGATATTACAATTCATAACACATCACTACACCCAATTGCACATGAATTAGCGGCTTATCATAGTATGATTCATAGACTTTTCAAAATTCCGTTGTCCGAAACTAATTTTAGAAAGGAATTGCATATAATCAAACAAATGGCAGTAAATAATGGTTTACCCACTTATATCCGAGAAAAGTACAGTCTATATAGTTATTAACGTAACAAGGCCGATATGTAGCAAATAACGGATGAGGTTGGATATTGTAATCTGAGGCACAGCCGAGGATTATAACTAACCGAATCAGTTATTTGCGTATCGGCCGTGTGTCCTTAAAAAATTTTCGTAATCCTGTTGAAAGATTATATTTTGATTCCGAAGAAAGAAAAAACCCCGTACCTCGCAATTCTAAAGAAAAATCCCAACGTCGTGCACTCTGTTGTCATGGAACAGTTTGACAGTTTTATAAACAACGTCAGTTTTTTGTGTTCTCAAGTTCGCTTTAACGACGACCATGAATGAAATTGATGAAATTGAGGAACAAAATCAAATTCCTTCCGAAATATTGGGAGAATCATGTGCAGTGCAGCGAGGGTTGATTAACTGCCAAAAATAACTCAAGAGCGATATCAAAAAGAATATGAAAATTTTGAAATGTGGCGTAAAAGCAAGAATGTAAAGGTGGTTAATGAAGATGTATTATTAGCCAATGCGAAATGAAAATCAGAGGTTTATTCTTCCAACTCGCAGTGGACCAAGATTTCAATGTTGTTATTGTAAGCAGAATGATGTTTTGAAATAAATATTTGAACAAGTGATTTCTTAACGGCCGCCGGCCGTTATGAAATTATAACGGACGGCGGCCGTCAACACTGACTTTTCAATTGTCATCTGAATACCGTTAAATCAAAATAACAGTATGGGATTACGAAAACAGTTTAACATACTTGGGCAAACCTTCCGAAAACCTGAAATTGTTTCCTCATAAACAAAATATCAAAATTTCATATAAGACCAACAATAGCATCAGCAAATTAATTAAAAACAACAAATTAAAAATTCATATATGAATGAATTGCTTATTGTTATTTAGTTTCTCTAGGAACTCCTCTGTTATGTTCAATTTTTCGTATAAATAGATTGTTTTGTAATACCATTTAGTACGAGATAAAGTCAATGTTATGACGCAACGCGTTTACTTAATAGATTTTTATTTCAACCTGTGAAAAGTTAGTGTTTTATTTCTTTATAATGTTATGAATATGAACTTCCACCAAGTAAATGCCAATTCAATTCGAAGATCATTCAGTTACAATCGTATCGAATTTCGTCAGTTTATAAAACTATGATGCGGAAACAATAAATAATCAAATACAAATCCTTAATGCACT
Source organism: Cynegetis impunctata (assembly GCA_030704885.1). NCBI lineage: Eukaryota > Metazoa > Arthropoda > Insecta > Coleoptera > Coccinellidae > Cynegetis > Cynegetis impunctata. The sequence continues at coordinate 159,107 of JARQZK010005103.1, read as the reverse complement.
TCTCAGACCGAATGGACATTATAATGGCCACCATCCTCGAAGAGGACTCTTCCTTTTTCACTTCGCCACACATTTTTGGCTAATGTCGGTATTCGGTGACAATTACGCGAGGAGCTCGACTGTTATCGTGTGGTAACGTCCCTTAATAGCGGCGTATATCTAATTTTATCTGAAATCAGGCTAAATGGAGCGGAACATGCAACAGGATCAGGCTTTGCATGCAGCTGCCGTTCGTGCCCGAGGGGGATTATCGGAAAAGCTCACCAGGTATTTGTTAAGCCGTCTCCACCTTTTTCCTAAATGGGGCCGGTACACGGTAATGAACGGATACTCGAATCTTGGAACGTGTTCATTCCTTTCGTTATGTCCGTAATTGGATGTGGCTGAACGAGAAGATTCCGATGAGGCGGGAATGTTGGACGTGCTTAATTGTCGTTTTGGAATTCAGGGATACTTTTGATGGAATTGGAGTGAACCTACAATGAATTTTATTTTGAAACCTGAAAAAAAAAACAGGTTTCTCTTAGTAATGACCTGCAATGAATTTTATTTTGAAACCTGAAAAAAAAGTTTCTCTCAGTAACGACCTGCAATGAATTTTATTTTGAATCCTAAAAAAACAAGTTTCTGTCAGTAATGTGATAAAGAATTAAGAAAATAAATAATTTTCAATACATTATGTGATATTTAAATGAAAATATATATATATATATATATATATATATATATATATATATATATATATATATATATATATATATATATATATATATATATATATATATATATATATATATATATATATATATATATATATATATATATATATATATATATATATATATATATATGAATGTCGATAAAAACAATTTATACGTTCATTAAAAAAATACGCATTTACAATGTTTTGGTGAAACTTCGGTGGAACGTCATATACAATGCCGGGTTTAGTGGTCTGGAGGCATCGGGGCAACAAAGAAATGGAGGCCTCCTGTCCTCAAATTATTTTCAGAATAAAATGGACAATTTTTTGAAGTGGAACTTCAAGTTCAGTGCGCGCATGAGGTTTTCACGGATTAAACGGATGTTTTTGTTCAAAAAGAGGGAGAGAGCGATTGAGACCTATTGAGAGAGAGCGATTGAGACGGATTGAGAGAGAGCGATTGAGACCGATTGACAGAGAGTGAAGGGCCAACGTAGCATTAAGCACATAGCCATGGAGCGAGAGGAAGGAGAAAGCGAGTGAGACAGAGCGCGAGAGAAAGGGAGATAGAGAAAAAATACACGATATTTGTTGATGTACTAGTTTAGCAGTTGAATATTAAAACTTTAGATGTCATTCTCTCGTATAACGTCTTCTATACAGTAAACGCAGATCTTTTTTATATATTCACATTATCATTAGTATGTATACAGTGTGTTAAATTTATGAATAAACATTTTGTGATAAATTTGTAATCATCCTAGACTAAGCAGTTGTTCAGAGTAAGTAATATATTTGTTATCTTTTTGTCAATTTACAATTTTTTATGTTAATTCGTTTGAAGCTTAGGAAATTTTAACATTTACAAATAACATTTGGCATTTTAATTCGACACTCTTCAGCTGAGAATTTAATATTCTAGTTTTCATAAAATATGAAGTAAAAATATTTCATAAAAATTTGTTTGACAAAGAAGTTTCACTTCTGATATGTGTACTTCGTACGCACGCTTTTTTTTGTCAGTTGATTTTTCCAATAAATAATTTATTAGGAAATCAAGTATAGATTTTTTTATCATTTAACGAACATAGTTTTGTAAGTGCTTATCAGGGCCTTTTGACATTTTGATATTTAACTGATTAGAGTGAACAAATATAGATCGATTATTTCTGTTAATATTTAGTATAATCATGTTTGCACAAAGTACCGTAGGTAAGGTTAAAACGAGAAAAAAAATATCAAAGAAAAGTTGCTTACTAGTCTGAATTTGAAATTTTTTTTTCGAAGTCTCTATTGTGGCGGCATCTCTTTTGTGAAGGCCCCAGGGTTTTATCCCCGGTTCCCCTCCGCTGAATCCAGCCCTGGTAATATATAAATCTTCTCAACATCCATTTCAACACAAAATAGTAGCTTTCAATAGTATGGTACATCGTTTAGTGAATATTCTAGTTTCAAACTTTAATTTGAACATCGAGAAAAATATAATTAATCCATTTGACATGATTAATAATTATAGCAATAATAGACGATATGGTATATGAAAAATTTCTCTAAAATATATATAATATAGATTAGCTATATGTACCCACTTGCTAGAGATAAAATCGAATATATTAGCCACAATTACATCAGAAATTCAAGTAAAAAACTCAAATCACTTTTATCTAAGCACAACATCAACATTGCTTACCATACCAGAAATAACTTAGGAAATTATATAAAAATATTAAATCAAAAGTTCACAAAAACAACAAATTAATTGTGGTGATTGTGATAAGTTTTACATTGCTTGAACTTTCAGAAGCTTTCAGACTTTACACAACACAAACGTTGCTTTGATAACTTAAGTCAGATTCATATTACGCAAACCATTTAAAATGAGAAACTCTCACCTTCAATTTCGACTTTAAAATATCAAATGCAAAAAGTAGAAAAAGGGAGTTACATACCCTTAAAGTGCAGCGTATATATAATAAACTGCAAGTCTGCACTGTTATTCTTAGAAACCTATTTTTATATTATAGATAAGAAGTTTACGTTATAACCAATTGTATTAGCCTTCATCACTTCTAAGCTTGCTCTTGAAGAGAACACATCTCTCTGCTATTTCATTTAGTATATAGTAACTTTACCATTATTGTAATAATTGAAATAAACAGTTTTTAAAAACCCTCTTGGTGTCTCACGATACATATCTGGCGCAGTCGGTAGGATACGTGCGGTTGTGTAAAAGAAGAAATCACATTTTGCTGCAGGACCGAATTTCCACAACTAGGTGTTTCTACATCGAAGCCGTATCCAGAAACAAGAATCTACACTTCGAGAACCAAGACGCAAGAGTAGCAGAAGTCAGGGAAGAAACTACGTGCTTCAGATTTAAACTGTAAGTGCCAAATAGTTCCTTTCGCCTTCCTTACCTTTTTTCAAGTTTAGGGAGATAATAGTAAGAAATTAAAGGATTTTATCAATTAATCGCCTTCCTTACTTTTTTTCAAGTTTAGGGAGATAATTTTAAGAAAGCAAATAATTTTATTAAGAAATTAAAAAGAATAATTAATAATCAAAGTGAATAATAAACCCTTGCTGGTAAATAATTGAATGAACACAGTTGAAGATTTATTAAATAATTTTTATATATAGATATATTTATATATTGATAGTTATCAATAAAAGAAGAATCAACTTCTTAAATTTCAAGAAATTTAAGTGACAATGTAAATTTAACTAGAAATATGGTTCCCCCGGTAGTTCCCCCGGTTCAGGTTCCAGAAACCGCCCAAATTAATTGGGATATTTTCGAATTTCAACTAGAGAATATTAAACCATATGATGGTGACGCGAATACTCTCAATAGATTTATCAGAAACTGTGATAAATTTGTTGAAAGATACAGAGTACATAACGACGCAGATTTAAATAAATTAATTTTCGAGTGCATTCACGGAAAGTTAATTGGTAGAGCGGAAATATTTGTAGGTAATCGTGCAGAATTAATTTCTTGGAACGATATCAAAGCCGCCTTACAACAATGCTTCGCAGACAGACGCGATTTAAACTGTATGATACAAGAATTAACAAGACAACGACCATTTAAAAATGAGACAATGCATGATTTTGGGAACACGCCTTCAGGTATTACGAAGTCATGTAATCCAACGAATAGACAACGACACCACCCTACAACGAGACGAAAAAATTTTTCAGTATACGTATTGCGATAAAATAGCCTTAAACACATTTATTGCAGGATCCACTGGTGTCTTGAGAAATAACATGCACCTTAAGAACCAGAGTCTCTCGAGGATGGCAATTGCCTACATTGATGAATGTAATAATTTTGAAAAGATTATATGGTAATTTAAATAATAATTTTACACACGCGATGAATTCTTTCAAACAAAATATAATATTCCAGAAAAGCAAATTATCAGAATCAACGCAAATTTTAATCAAGGAATTATCAACAGCCATATAGACAAAATAATCAAACCAATGTTCCATACGGAAACAATCATTTTGCTGATTAATAACCAACATAAAAAATTTATTTCGGAAGATCTTTATATGAATGATTATGATCAAGAAGAGCAAGATTTAAATTTAAAACCCTGTATACGATCCAGAATATGATCCAAATCAAGTTAATGAAAACCGATATTTTAAAACACTCGGTATATCAAAATCAAACTAATGAAAATCAAACATTTTCGCGAACAAGCCTCGGAAACTCAGACAGTATAGAATTAAATTCAAACAACCCTTTGCTTTATATAGAAATTCAAAATCCAAAAATGAAATTAGTAATTGATACAGGTACTAGTAGGTCATTTCTCCGACCTAGATTTGCAGAAAATTATTATCCCAAATGTATCTACCATAGTAATGTAGATATTACATCAGCATTCGCAAAGAGAACAATAGAATATCAAGCGAAAATTCCTGCGTTTGCAGAGTTCAGCAGTAATTATCATATTAAATTTATCTTATATGACTTCCATGAATTCTTTGACGGAATCTTAGGATTAAAAGATATCATGAATATGAATCTAAATATAGACTTTTCCAATGGCGTACTATTTAATGACAATGTTGCCATTCCTATCAAATTCAGAATACCCGAAGATAAAAGGTTCGAGTTCACTATAAGACCTTATGAAAAATTAATTAAAAACCTCCCAGTAACAATTCCTAATGGTGAAATATTAATAGATGAACAAGAAGTAGGAAAATTACATGTACCAGAAATTTTAACAGTAGCAAAAAGAGGTTTCGCAAAAGTAGAAATAATAAATACCACGAATAGGCCTATTACAACAAATTTAATAAAACCCCTTGCTGCGTACCCATTCTCCTATTTGGATAAGAAAATTATTACTAGAAAACGAACAAAATTATCGCAAGAGCTTTTGGACAAAGTTAGAGTTTACAAGTACCCTTATTGTTATAAAATAGGAAGTAAAACAGGAAGCTCCAAATCAGTCCAAAATCTATAAATATCCGGAAAAACATCTTCAAGTTAATGAACATATACAGAGTCAATTATCATATGAAAAATTTCTTAGTCAATTTCAGCACAAACGAATAAATAGCGAAAATATAACAGAAGAGAATGATAATTTATTCAATGCACCAACCAATTTTTCTCTCTGTCACTGTGTAAGTAAAGATTTCCATATGAATAAAGGCATCGCCCTTCAGTTCAAAATTAAATATAATAATGTTACAGAATTACTTTCACAAAATAAAAATGTTGGCCAAGTTGCTTGTATACGTAACCAAAACAGAATGCTTTACTACCTTATAACTAAAAATAATTTCTTTGATAAACCAACATATGAAAATGTATTTTCTACATTATTGTCTTTAAAACTATTATGCTTACAAAACAGAGATAAACATATTGCCTTTCCGAAAATATCGTCAGGACTTGATAAATTAGATTGGAATCAAATTTACGAAATGATTAATACGTATTCTCGAAATTGCGATATAACAAATAAAAATTTATACAAATCCACGAAAAACGTACCAAATCAATTAAATAACGAGAATCTTGATGAATTAGATCTAATACAAGATGCACTTGGAAAAATATTCACACTACCAAAATCTCGGTAAAAGTACACACACCTATTGAAAATTCAATATTATCAACCCCAATAACGGATAAAGATTTAAACCCCTATAAATATCAGATAAGTTTGATTTGTAACGAAAATACGAAAAAGAAAAGCAACAGATCTTAGAAATTTAATTAAGAAAACAAAAAGGTCAAAAAGACTTAAATAAAAATGAAGAGATTTACTTCAAGCCAAAAATCTCGAGCTAAAAATCAAGGAAGAATACCAGAAAATACCTAGGAAAATCATTGGACGCATTAAGAACAAAAATCCACGAAATAAACGCTTCTATCATAGGAAATCGAATAAAATAAAAATAACAGCAGATAACGGTACGGATTTAAAAAATCATGACTTAGGAAACTTTCGTAAACTTCATAAAATTGAGTTACATTTTACTATTGCGGAAAAAAAAAATAGTAATTCAAATTCACTAGTAGAACATCTCACTCAATCCTTTTTGAACATTTTTTGATGTTTTAGAGAAAATAACAAAGAATTATCAGTCAATCAGTTTAATTAACATTCTATTTTACCCTACAATAACCTCATTCATTTTATAACCTAAAATTTACCCCATTTGAAATAATTAAACCACGACGGTATATTATTACAGACAAATAAGGTACATATCATAAAAGTATGGACGAAAACCAAAAGTAAATCCAAATATCTTACAGGTACAAGTAAAATGAGTTTTTGGATGACCCTGGTATACCTGGCATGTCGAATAGCGACAATTGATAGCAACGACGGAGAAATCAGCGTAACAAAGCTGAAATAGCCTTATATTCCCCATTAGATTAGGAGCATGCAGAATAATTTATACTAAGCATTCATTTATTCATTACTTACGATTTAAGCGAAATAGTCAGACAAGCAGATGTTTTGAACAATAACTTCATTAAGTTAGACGGAGAGTCGTAAATGTAACAGTTTCAATGCACAAATTCCTATCTCATATCACGGCCTAGTAAGCGAATGTTAAGTAGAACAGAATTCTTAATTCAAACGCTACAGAGGAAAATTGAATAATATTTCACCCACATATTCGAGCAAAACGAGGATTATTTAACGGTATAGGTAAGATTAAATAAATGGTTATTTGGAATCATAGAATCTGACGATGGCGAAAAATATAATAAAGCTAGTTGATGGAATCCGTCGTTATTACGTGATAATTTAACATGATTAACAAAACTAAATTTGATTTTACTACGTTTATTATCACAAAATATTTTCAAAAATATAACACTGCGATTGCAATTTCGGTCACTAGACCATCATCGGGCAGATTTCTTAGCAGTTCTTAACTCAATCTGCCCGATGATGGTCTAGTGACCGAAATAGCAATCGCAGTGTTATATTTTTCGAAATATTTTGTGATAATAAACGTAGTAAAATCAAATTTAGTTTTGTTAATCATATAATAAAGCAATAGAAATCTTACAAAGTAAACAAAAGGAAATTGTACACGAGGTCAACCTACAGGTGTAGGTGTATGTATACAAGATTAATAAACCATTATAATAAATCATTAAATACACTCTGGCAAAATCAAATCAAATTACAGAATAATTTGAGAAAGTTCCAATTGGTAATTAAAACTACAATAGATACTTATGAAAATTACATCACTTTCCAAGGGACTATAAGTCAAATAAATTTAGATTGTCAAAATATGATATCCTTTAGAGATAATATTGAAAATGCAATTTTATTCGCAAGATCCAATTCAATCCATCATTCAATTATTTCTAGCAAAGAGATTAAAGAAATGATAAATTATTTAACTAAAATATATGAATCGTCACAGATTCCAAAATTCGAAAATACTTTAACGTATTATCAATTATTAGGGAACTCAGGTAACTTTCACAGAAAATAAAATTTAATATTTTGCAATTCATATTCCAATCATGAGACCAAAAACCCTTGATTTTTATCACATTTACCTAGTTATCCAACATAATGAAAATGTTTAACCCCAAACCTATCCCTATTTGGCACGAAACGTCACAAGAAGCTTTAGCACAAAAAAGAAGAATGTCCAACAATCGAAGACATCTACTATTGCAGAGATAAACATAATCCTAGAAGACAACTGTACACTTCAATTACTCGATGGAATACCACCCAATCAATGTATTACCACCGATCTCACCTTTGAACAATCTATAATTGAACAAGTAACCAGAGACGAAAGTACTTATTATACCGGCAAAATCGAGCCGTATATTATCAAAATGTACAAGAGATCAATTCCTGGAAATCAACTATCCTTCATTAATCAAGATTCCAAAGGATTGCGAAAATATTAATTGACCATTTGAAATTCAAAAATAATGAACAAATTCCGCCAAGGAACACCACTCATTCTACCAAAAAGTTGAAAATATCAGTAAACAAGAAGCCAGAAGCAGCTTTCAAAGCTCGAAATATATCGAAAATAGACTTTGACAGTCTTTACGAAAATAAATAATTTAGCGAAGCAGCTAACACCAATTGAAGAACCCAGTATTCCGAACAAAATTTCGACTTCAATAACTTCAACAATTTTAATAATCGTCATTCTGCTAATAACTTCAATATTTTACATTTTATGGAAACAAAGATCAACACCAAGGACCATAAAGGAAGAAATTGAATAACAAAAACCTCAAGAAGACGCCGAAGCAGCCGTCAACAACCAACGCAAAAATAAATCCTTCATTTTTTCGACTTAGGGATGGAGGAGTTACATACCCTTAAAGTGCAGCGTATATATAATAAACTGCAAGTCTGCACGGTTATTCTTAGAAACCTATTTTTATATTATAGATAAGAAGTTTACGTTATAACCAATTGTATTAGCCTTCATCACTTCTAAGCTTGCTCTTGAAGAGAACACATCTCTCTGCTATTTCATTTAGTATATAGTAACTTTACCATTATTGTAATAATTGAAATAAACAGTTTTTAAAAACCCTCTTGGTGTCTCACGATACATATCTAGGGAGTTTTCTTTACTCTCTTATGAATCATTTATAACCAATTTGTTATTTATTTATTTCTTATATTGAATAGATATATTAAAGAAACATATTCATTTTGCATTCAGCATCTGAAGAATAATTGTGTGAACTTTTTTCATTAACCATTGTTTTAATAAGTTCATTGATTTCTATCAACTAACGGCCTCACCATTCCAAAATTTGATTCAACTTGTTATTCCTGAATGTTCCAGAACAATTTGAAAAACCAAAAAAATTGAGGAAGTTGAAAAAAAAAATTTTTTTTCAGTTTATCACTGACAAAAGCGGAGTTTTTCAGTTCTTATAAAATAAAAGATGCATAATTTAAATACTCCACGTATTTCAAACGAATTGAGTCTTGTGAATATCAGCTGTTAAAGAAATTTTTATATCAAGAACATAATAATTTAAATATAAATAATGATTATAGTAAGTGAATTTTGTTCCACAAATAAGTATTATCAAGAAACGTGCTTTATTGATTTCAACTTCATCTTCGGCCTAATTAGGTGGAATTCTCGGAAAATCGACATACCCAGTATATTACCACGAAATACCTTGTATTTTGGCATCCTTAAACTGTTCTCAAAAGTCACATATAATTGGATGGTCGCAAGTGTTGAAGTCAGGGGTCAAAGGTCACAAAAATCGCAAATATCTCGTTTTCTATGAGGTTTACCCTATTTGTATTCATAATGAATATTGTAGAGAATCAAATTCTCTACAACTTTTGTATTCAATATTTTTTTATACCTCGAACTGTTTTAGAGATAGAAAGCGGAGAGCGCGTGGTCAGAGAATCATGTGAGGTCAACTGGTAGTCCCGATCGAAAACTCGTAATATTGAGGTTATAAATTATTGCTAAATATATAATAATTATCATTTTTCATTAACTTTAACATCAAATTCAATCTTTCTTTCTAATAATTCTAAAATTTATCAATTCAATAACAAACATAATCTCTTTCTGTAATTGAAAAATTACTAAGGGACATACTTTAATAACATTTTGATTATATTCTCATTTACACTAATTACATTTGAAGTGAAAAATAGTAAGGTACATTTAATTTAAAATCTATAAACTCTTAAATTCTTTCATAACTTCAAAAATTATACTTGGGAATCGGACCCCCTACTACTAAATTCTTATTGATTTTGACAATAATAAATCTATAAAATAACACTTTCAATGAAAACATTAATTAAAAATTTAATTCTTCTCTTCTTTATTTATATAGAAAGTCATAAGTATAAATTAGACTAGAATTGAAATATAATTTAAGTATTTTCCTCAACAATTTCTTAATTACACGGCCAGGTAATTGTTATTAAATGAATTGACACTTTATTAAAAATAGATAAGTAACTAAAAAAAATTAATTTAATGAAAAGGTTGATTAAAAAGGATAATTATATATTTAGCAATAATTTATAACCTTGATATTACGTTTTCGATCGGGACTACCAGTTTACCTCACATGATTCTCTGACTGCGCGCTCTCCGCCCTCTATCCGAAAACAGTTCGAGGTATGAAAAAGTGTTGAATACAAAAGTTGTAGAGAATTTAATTCTCTACAATATTGATAATAAATTTGTGCCTTTGACCCCTGATTTGAACACTTGCGACCATCCAATTATATGTGACTTTTGAGAACAGTTCAAGGATGCCGAAATAGAAGGTTTTACGTGGTAATATACTGGGTATGTAGATTTTCCGAAGTAAACCCCCTATAATGACTGAACTATACACGATTGACCAAAAAATAGTGTAAGCAGCATGCCCAGAGAATATTAACATTTTGTACTAGCTGGAATGTTGTCCTACTCCTGCGAAACTAACCCAAAGAATTTCAAGATTTATAATTATGTAGGTACCTATGAAAGCGAAACAATATAAGCTAAATGAGTGGCGTAGAAAAAGCTCTGTGTAGTTATATCACGCAAATAAATCTTGGCATTCATTTCAATTTGAAAAGAAGGAAACTCACTGTTTGGTGTAAAATTTAATTGGATTCAGCGAAGGAGAACATACAAGGTTCAGAAATTCTATTTGCGCTTACTACCCGACGTTGTTGAAAAAATATCCTCCTGGTTGTTCAAGTATGTTTTTCAAAAAATAAAAAAACAGGCGACTATTCATTTTATCTGGGCGGACAAGCTCGCTGGCATCCGACCAAGTACGAAGAATTCAGACCTCAAGAATTCGAGGGATTCAAGCTAAAAAGCTGAACCCCGGGGCGTTAGGTGTCCGCCTTGTTGGATTTGCCGCAAAAAAGATTTGGTATCATGAATATTTCCGTGTTCGCAGTTGCTTCTCTGTAGATATAGTTGAATTTCATGGAAAAATGCCGCATCAAATGCTTACAAATGAGGAAAAAGTTTCGTTCCAGAAAACAATTGTTAGATATCTCTTTTTTTGATTAGAATGGAAAATTCATGAAATGGAATATTTGACAGAGTTTGAGGATATATTAATCAATTGAACTGAATCGAGAAAAATTGCTTCGACTTCCTTGCTGAAAGTCAAAGGTAATCAAGTCAATATTTTGAGTCTGAATTTTGGTATCTCGAGTTGTTTTTAGTGTTTTTGAGGAGTGAATACTGTGAAAATTTCAACTTATTCAACTTTGTAAAAGAGAGGTGTATGAATTTTTGAAACCAGTGCAAATTATGTGTGAATTAAGTATGAAAAACATATCCAAGATTCAGTCTTTCAATGCTATTTACAGGACGCTCGAGCTGAGAATACCAGTTCTGAAAGATGCTTGCACCCCAAACCCCCTTCCAAATCGAGTAATATGATAGAAAATTTGTTTTTGTATTGAGTTCATATAAAAGAAGTTCCATTTGGAGATTTCATTTTTTCTCCAATAATCACAATTAATTAAGGTTTTTGGTTTTAGAGATTTTCCTCTATAACTTCTGCAGATTGAGTTACAGGTTCGAATTTAGGTACGAAAATTGAGTGGATGTAAAGGAATAATCGTTAGATGGTTTCAATTTTTTTTCTCAACTGCCGTCATCCTAAAGAAGAGATTTCATAGTTTTTATGGTTTTGCGTCTTCCAATGCTCTTCCAAATTGAGTTATAGAAATGAAATTTCGTACGTAAATTGTGTTTGAGAAAGGCCTAGAGTTATGGCGTAAATTGAGTTTGAGAACGGCCTTTTGTTGTTTCAACTTTTTCTCTTGATCGCTGCCATTTTAATGTGTGGATGTATTTTGTGTGTTCTAAGGTTCTGCTCACCTCCACTGCTCCTCTCAATTGACTGGGGGGGTTAAGAATTTGTATATAACAAAGAACTAAAATGAGGAGGAAGTAAGGTATCAGTGAAAGAGCTCAAACGTTGTTTGAGTTGACTACAACTTAAACGTACGAACATGTAAATTTTTACTTCGTTAGCAAAACTTCCTCAGATAACTTAATATAATTAACCACATAGCAGCAAATATCTATGCATAAGCCAGTCAGTTTAGACATTTGAAATCGAATATTTAACAAACATTCCAAAAGTTTTTGAACTATGGTCAAGTGAATGCTTCATAGAGAAAGGAACAAATCTCATTTTGCAACCTTTTCCGAAGACCTGAACATTGTTAAAATTGTAATTACATTGAATTTTGCCTTATGCTTGTGAAAAAAATTCTAAAAGTTCAGCAAACTTGGAGGAGTATTAAATATATTATTTAATATCACGTATCAAATTTGCAATCAATTTGAGAGTACGGAACATTTTTTCATTCAAAATTAACGTTTTTTTTTGATAGACTGACCAGAAAAAATTTTTAAAATTCAGCAAACTTGATAGATACTTCGGAAAAATATACCGAACAGTTGTATAAATTTGCAACCATTTACGTTGACCGGAACATGTTTATTAATAATTTTTTTAATTCGTGGCAATTTTTTCGAGCAAGATCGTCTCGAAATAATTAAAAAAGTTTTGAAACTTGGTTGCAAATTTAGAAAAGATCTATTCTGATGCATTTGCAGATTTGCAACCTGCACGCGGTCCGGAACATTATGCAATTTACAAAAATATGAAAATCCAAAAATCAAATTTTTGCAAATTGCATAAAGTTCCGGACCGGGTGCAAGGTTGCAAATTTGCAAATGCATCAGAATAGATCATTTCTGAATTTGCAGTCAAGTTTCAAAACTTTTCTAATTATTTCGAGACCATCTTGCCCGAAAAAATGACCACGAATTAAAAAAAAATATACATAAACATGTTCCGGTCAACGTAAAAGGTTGCAAATTCATACAACTGTTCAGTATACTTTTTCGAAGTGTCTGTCAAGTTTGCAGAATTTTTGGAATTTTTTTCGTTCAGTTTATCAAAGGAAAACGTTAATTTTGAATAAAATTTTTTTTCCCTACCCTCAAATTGGTTGCAAATTTGATACGTGATATGAAATGATATATTTAATACTACTCCAAGTTTGCAAAACTTTTGGAATTTTTTCACAAGCATAAGGCAAAATTCAATGTTATTGCAATTTGAACAATGTTCCAGACTTCGGAAAAGGTTGCAAAATTTCATAGTTTGTTTTTATCTCTTTCCCGACCCCATATTGAAGTTTGAAATCTTTTGGAATTATTGTCAATTGATTATCTCAACTGACTGGCCTAGCAGCAGATATCCATTCGACAGTCTTGTTTAATAAATAGAACAGGATCTTTTTTTAAAACCATTTTTGCGCCACTAGCTATCACCACTAGGGGGCGTTCAAGTATTACGTAACGCAATTTTTGAAGATTTTTGACCCTCCCTCCCCCCTATGTAATGCGCCGTAACGTTTACATGAACCCTCCCCCTCCGTAAACGTTACGTAACACCCAAGTGACCATTTTTACCTAAAAGTCACAAATATGTTGCGCAAAATACATAAAAGTCGCTAAAATACCTATGTCATTGTTTAAATCGCGTTTTCGTTAATAATAAACAAAACAAGAGATTTCTCACTCGCAATACATGCGTATAATATTTATTTTATTGTTATTTAATAAATAATCATACATAATGTAAAATGTTGAAATGGGCTCAAATTTGTCCTAATAAACTTTTATTACTAATCTTACATTTAATTATGCCGTTTTTCTGACTTGGCCCTGCCCTTACAGACATTTTTAGCTTCATCCACCATTATTTTTCTCATGCATTATTTGATTTTAGCTTATTAACAGGTTTTCACTTTGGAAACCTGCTTATTAAAATGGGTGCGATTAGCAAAGTTGGACCTAGGACCCCAAGACAGTTTTTCGTTTCATGTCTTTTCATGATATATATATATATATATATATATATATATATATATATATATATATATATATATATATATATATATATATATATATATATATATATATATATATGTTATATCGTATGTTGTCTCGGATGGTGGAATGAATCAGAGAAAGATTCCGGGGTTCAATCCGATTTCGGAAGTTTTGTTGGCGCTGAGAAGCACCGTTTGTTTCACGACGTTTCGCCAAAATCTCATTTGGCATTTTCAAGTGCTGCTGTACGTCTGGTGACTCGTAGTTGCCGTCGAGTCAGCAGACGTACAGCAGCACTTATATATATATATATATATATATATATATATATATATATATATATATATATATATATATATATATATATATATATAGTAATTGTACTGATGGTCACAAGAAGTTGTGAAAACTTGCATGATCCTTTGTTTAGCTGACTGATCAAGAGCTTCATTGGGGTCTACAGGATTTGGCATCGGCAGGGTGGCAACAGGAAAGTATTCTTCGGAAAGAATGATTTCAAAGTACTCCTCAAGATGGAACAGCAGAATTCGGAAGCGCATTTAATTACTTACAAAAAATATTGCGAGTCACGGACGTGGGCGCTATACCATTTTTAGTTTTTCTTTAGCCGTTTTTTAAATTTCGTTGGAAGTTTTTGGCACAGTTGGCACACAAGTCAGCACGAGAGCTTTTATAGGGCAAAAACAGCTGATGATGCAAATCTCCCCCTTTTGAGAACATTACAGTATATCTACAACACTGACTACAGCAATGTGCTTCTGTGTATTACGTGTTTGAAAAACTAAACGAAAACTGACAACGGGAACAAAAAAAAATGACGACGAATACAGTCGAGGTATTCTCCATAAAACATAAACGGATAGGGTTGCCAATTTGGAAGAAACTGACATACAATACAATCGAGGGATTCTCCGTAAAACATGAACGAAAAGGGTTCCCAACTTGAGTGATTTAAGTTCCCTCTTTTTATTTCAATATGAAAACAATGTTACGTAACGCGTTGTTCGAAACCCCCTCCCGCCCATGTAACGCATCGTAACGTTTTGCAAGACCCCCACCCCCCAAACTGCGTTACGTAATACTTGAACGCTCCCCTAGACGATATCCAAATTATGCACAAATAATTGCAACAAACTGGACTTAATTATTTGGAATAGCTATTTTGATTCATTCTTTCAAATTCGATTAATCATTTTCGGATTGGGATGTATTTTAAGGTAATTGACATGATTATCAATTCCTTATTTTATTTTACTGATACTTAATTTGGTACCTGGTCTCCTGATCTTACGTTATTATTCGGAATTATGAAAGAGTCAATCTCTCGTTAAGTATATATTTATTGGAGTTTGAGAAATTTTATATATTTTTATTTAATAAAACCAAGAATATTTAACACAAAACTTTTTTCGAAAGGGGGATTTCCCAAGTTTATCATGACGCAAATAAAATTGAAATATAGCCTTTTAACTTTTGAACCCCCTCGTACAAAATCATATCTTTCCAAGGGAGCTGGTTATACGTATTCCGCAACACAAAATCTGCATTCACAATCCCATTGCGTTGCGAAATACGTATAACCAGCTCTCTTGGAAAGTTGTTCGATAATTTTTTCAAAGAATTTTCCTTGTTCACTTTATGTAATGTATGAAATTGACTATGGCCCACAAGTATGTTTTTCATGATTTGAAAATCTTCTCTTTCGCGATATAATATCAATGTAGCGTTCCAGGCCGGTTATAATATTTATTTATTCATTTATTCATTACAAATGGGGACCTCAACAGACAAGCCCAATAATAGAGATCCACTAAATACAAAAAAAAAAAATTTTTGATTCCATAGGAAACAATTCACAAATTATTGAGTTATATTAACAAAGAAGAAGAGTAAAAAATAAAAAAAACAAAAACAAAAACAACAGTAGAAATAGAAATTACAATATTCTTAAAATACTCACATCTATCAAAGGAACTAAAATTCAGAAGTGATTGTAACGAAGAAAATAACCGCATAGTTTCTTGTTAAAACCAACTGAACATTCATTTAAAACATCAATATCTTCAATATGCCAGTTATAAAAACGTGCAATTCTTAGAAAAACAGAATTATAATATAAATTCCTTCTTGCTTATGGGACACAGAAAAGTGTACAGTAGTGTACCTAGGGGGTTTCTAGCTCACTTCAACTTTTCTCCGAAATGTCAGTTCTGCGCATGCGCGACTTCGGGGGCGTGGCTATGATTGGGAAGTCGGCTCTACAACGTGAGGGTTGGGTTCTACAACGTGGGGGTTAGGTTCTACAACGTGGGGGTTGGGTTCTACAACGTCTTGGTTCTAGAACGTGAGGGTTGGGTTCTACAACGTGAGGGTTAGGTTCTACAACGTGTTGGTTCTAGAACCACGACGTTGTAGAACCCAACCCTCACGCTGTAGAACCCAACCTCACGTTGTAGAACCCAACCCTCACGTTCTAGAACCAAGACGTTGTAGAACCCAACCCCCACGTTGTAGAACCTAACCCCCACGTTGTAGAACCCAACCCTCACGTTGTAGAGCCGACTTCCCGATCATAGCCACGCCCCCGAAGTAGCGCATGCGCAGAACTGACATTTCAGACTTGTCGGAGTTGAAGTGAGCTATAAAACCCCTAGGTACACTACTGAGTACCATGACGATTTGTTTACTACGGTACATTGAAAGTTGAATAACCAATCAGCGGAAAATCATATACATCATTAATAATTCTGTATAAAATCATTTCATCAAAATACATCCTTCTGTGCTCCAAACTCAAGACCTTATAATAAAGTAGAATAACATTATAATTTCTCAAATACAAATTTCTACTAAATCTGAAAAAAAAGTGAGATTTCTAAAAAATGTCTTCTGTACACCCTCGATACGATTAATATATTTGTGATAATGAGAAGACCAAACAACACTCGCATACTCCAAATTACTACGAACAAAAGAAAAATAAAGCGTCTTTAATGTGACTACCTCCTTAAAACCCTTTGTGACTCTCAGTACAAAACTCAACATCTTGAAACTCTTTTTGACGATATTGGATTTATATATGAGTAATGATAAATCAGAAATCCATGAAAACTGAACGTTCCGGTTATATGAAATTGAAGCAGTGATTGTGAAAATTTTTACATTGCTAAAACTTTTCAATTAGAATTTCACATCATAAACGTACTTTATAATAAAAATACAGAATCTCATTATGCTAATCATTTAATTATATATAACCACTAATTCTGCTTATACTTTGGTCGAATAAATTTTTCTCTTGAAAAGACCATATTAGATCTAACTGTACCAGAAACTTAATGGTGAAGAGTCATTATCCTGTTAAATTCCATAAAAAATAGAGAGAAAAAATGTTCGACCTCTTGGAATGTTGGACCCAAATGTGTCACATTTTTGGAAGGGTCATGCGAAGAGCAATTCAACTATAAGTATGTATATCATTAGGATAGGTCCAATATTGACTTTCTTTTCCGAAAAAACTCTCTTAATCTAAAATTTTGATTAATGGAACGCAAAACTTTTCCAAGTTTTTCCATGTGCCTAAGAATTGCAGGAGTTGAAATCTAAAAAAAAAACGTTATTCATTTAAATCATATCAGGGCGTGTCAAAAGCATTATACGCGTTCGTTTTCCCGAGTTTTGATTATAAAAAAGTCATGAGTCTGGAGACGTATCAACTTTTATGTCAATTTAATACTTCCCTTTCATATATTTATAATCTGGAACGAAGATGATGCGCAACGAAGGATGAATGTAAAAACTTCTTCAGAGGATATCTATTAATTCAGTCGCGTACTTCGATAAATAATTGATGCAGTTGCTGGCTGAGAAATCGCCAGAAAGTTTCATTTTCTAATTTTCAACTTGAATCTTCGCTTCGATAGAGCGAAAAGTGCCTCGTAGTGCATGGCTGTTTTGCGGAAAGTTGGAAATATTTCAATCAGGTACGCGTCAGTGTCTTTCGAAAACGATTAATGCATTAATTAACTCCATTGAACTGAAATATTGCCTGCAGTAGTACAACTAACTGACTTATATGTACCTCTGATAATAGATGAGAAATTAGGTTATCAATTGATTTTGCCGATACCTACTTGATGAAAATCCATGACACAAATGTAAATAAAGCTTGGGTTTTTGATTTTCACTATATTTTGTTGATTATATAAGTCATGTATGAATAAGCCAATAGAATCCGTGAATTTTTTATAACTACTGCGTATTGATAAGTGAATATACCCTTGACGACGTGATATAATCGTTTTGGTGTTTCGCCTCGTGTCAAAATGTGAATGTTTTCATATTGGCGATGTTTTGACATTTGTCAAAAAAAATTAATATTTTTTATTCTTTATATAATCGTAACGAATACCACTCGAGCAATCGAAAACTATCGATGTACTGACCTCGTCACTCGACGTATTTTCTTAAAACACCACTCGAGCTGCGCTCTCGTGGGTGTTTCGCAAAATACGTCTCGTGACTCGGAAGTGAAATCGATTATTTTCGATGCTCTTGTGATATTATAACTGATTATATAACTCATGTATGAATAAGCCAATAGAATCCGTGAATTTTGCATAACTACTGCGTATTGATAAGTGAATATACCCTTGACGACGTGATATAATCGTTTTGGTGTTTCGCCTCGTGTCAAAATGTGAATATTTTCATATTGACGGTGATTTGACGTTTGTCAAAAAAATTAATATTTTTTATTCGTTATATAATCGTAACGAATACCACTCAAGCAATCGAAAATTATCGATTATACTGACCTCGTCACTCGACGTATTTTCTTAAAACAAAATTTCGAATTTCGCAAAATTCGTCTCGTGGCTCGGAAATATAATCGATTATTTTCGATGCTCTTGTGATATTATAACTGATTATATAATTCAGGTATGAATAAGCCAATAGAATCCGTGAATTTTGTATAACTACTGCATATCGATAAGTGAATTTTTCAAAAAAATCAATATTTTTTATTCGTTATATAATCTTATCGAATACCTCTCGAGCAATCGGAAATTAACGTTATACTGACCTCGTCACTTGACGTATTTTCTATCGAGCTGCGCTCTCGTGGATGTTTTGCAAAATACTTCTCGTGACTCGAAAGTATAGTCGATTATTTTCGATGCTCTTGTGATATAACTGAATATAATAAAAGTTTTGTTGAACACATTAGCTTTATCAGATGAGTAATTCATACTAACTGTACAAAATGAATATTTTACAAATACAGAAATAGAAAATACAAATGAGTATATATATATATAATCTAAATCCCAATAATACCTTTCGGTGTTTGGGTCTCAAAATAACATAATACTCTATTACTACAATTTAAACTTAATAATTTTCTTCCATTCTTCCCTGTTTGCCGCTGACGCTCTAGCTTCAACGATGCTCTTCCCCCTTCTTAAAATTTCCTTTGCAACTATATCGTCCCAAGTCATTTTAGGTCTCGCCTCCCATATCTGTTTCGCAGGTCTCTCTTCTTCCATTCTCATCAAGTGCCCCCACCACCCCATCTGTCTTTCTCCAACATAATCCTCCATTGACTCTATCTCCAATTCCTTCCTAACATCTTCATTTTTCCATCTATCCAATCTTGTTATACCCTTTACACTTCGAAGATACTTCATTTCCATTGCCTGTAATTTGCTTCTGCTCCTTTGTGTAGTAACCCATGTTTCACAACCGTACGTTAGTACCGGTCTAAATATGCTCTTGTACACTGTCATCTTGGTTTTTTCCTTCATTTCCCTTTTCCTCAAAAATTTTCTGTTTAGAGCAAAAAATAATTTATTTCCTTTTTCTATTCTATTTTCAATATCCCTTTCTTGACTACCACTGTTATCTATATCCACTCCTAAATATGTGAAGCTATTTACTTTTTCGATTTGTTCATTATCTACTGTTATTTGCACATCCTCATCCTCCTCTATATCCGTTATCTCCATAACCTTTTTCTTGTTTATTTCCATTTGATACTTATTTCCATTTGATACTTCTTCAATGTTTCGTTCAAAATATCCACATTCCTCTGTAATGCAATTTTCGAACCTGCCATTAAAACAATGTCATCTGCAAAAGCCAATGTTGAAGCCTCCACTTTTCTCATTTTCCTGTGTCCAACTATCAGAGTTCTCATTTTATCCTTCGTTTCTTTTATGATCTCATCCAAAAATACTATAAAAAGTGCCGGGCTCAAAACTCCTCCTTGTCTTATTCTTTCTTTGGTCTGGAAACCCTCCGATTTCATATTCTTGTAGGCAACACAATTCAGACTTTCGCTGTACACACTTTCTATGGATTGCACTAGCTGTTCTGTGATTCCTCTTTTCCTCAATTGGGGGGGTGGGGGGGGGGGGGGGTGGGGGGGGGGGGGGGTGGGGGGGGGGGGGGGTGGGGGGGGGGGGGGGTGGGGGGGGGGGGGGGTGGGGGGGGGGGAGGATAAATGAGGTGCCTTGTGTCTATTGAGATATTCATTTACTTCGATTGTTCAGTTCTATTTACTTACAATTTTCATATTAAATACATTATACCTACATAAACTAACAGTGCAGGGTTTGAAGAAATCAGTTTCTCCTTAAATTTAATACAGTACACTGTTCCAATTTTCTATTCTTGTACTCCTACATACAATACGATACAAAGGTAATCTGCCTTTTAGTGCTTTTCGGAGGATGTATTTAATTGTGGAGTTTGAGGAGGCAAACATTCTTTTTTTTAAAGAATGTTTGCATCCTCAATCTCCACTCAGATTTATTTAGAGAGTTTAAAAGTTGTACGTAGTTGGAGTGATGAAGAGGTATAAACTTTTTTTTTTGACGGACGATATTTTCATGTACAGGATTCGCTCACCTCCATAACTCCGCTGGTTTAAGTTAGGGGGTTAATGTAAGGAAAGTGCTTTTTGATGATATGAACCTTTTTTCCTTATCGACGTTCTCATTATGTGAAAATTTCTTGTTTTTCGTAATTTTTAAGGGTTTGCGCATAATCATAGCACTTTCAGGTTGAGTAAGAGGGTTGAAATTCTGTATGAGGAGTTGATGTTGGACAAAGTGCTTTCTGGTTCTCTCAACTTTTCTTCTAACCGTCGCCCTTTTAATGTAGAGGTTTCTTTCGTGGCTTTCAAGATTTTACTCACCTCCACGGTCTCTCCAAGTTGACTTAAGGGGTTAATGATATATATGTGGAAAAAACCAAAAATGAAAAGAACATACGAGCTTAGTACCAGAGTTCTGGTGACCACAAGCTTTTTGTTCATTTTATATTGCCTAAATTTCATTTCGTATACGAAGGATTTGAAAAATATTCAATCACATTTTCAATGTAATGAGTTCCTATATAATATGACAATATATTACTCTACGCGAGTTGCAGACAAAACGTTCAGAATTTAAACAAGAATTTAAAAAGGAAACACATCTCTCAGGCATATGACCGAGTAAACCGCCGGAACTACACGAAGCGCTGAAATAACTGAAGTTACAGGCAAGCTGCTGAGGATAGTGAAAGCAATGTTGACGTGTACTGAAAATAGAGTAAGAGTGAAAGGGAAAGTATCTGGAAAGTTCGAAGTGCAGCAGGGACTAAGACAGGGTGACTGTTTCCAATTTTTAATTATGTACTGAAAAATGTAATAAGGAAAGCAGAAATATTCAGATCAAGGCTGTTATATCACAAAAGACATCAATGTTTAACGTTCGCGTACTACCTAGTCATTTCGAAAATGAGTGAATTGGAATTGAGGAAGGTGATACTAAAGCTGCACTGGACTGATTGTTAACGAGAAAAAAAATATATGTTCTGGACAGGCAAGAAATTTCCAAAGGGAAGCAAGTGGATGACGACAACGCGAGGAGAAAAAAGATATAGCTTTCATAAAATGGAAAGGTTTATGTACTTAGGCGTAATCTTCACAAAAATCCCTGGAGTGGAACAAAAAGTACAAGCAAGGAAAATGTCAGGTAATAGAGCACTATATGTATTGGCTTCTATTCTAAGGAATAAAACAATATTACGCTCACAGAAAATACGAATATGGGTGAGGAAAGTACTGGGAGGTATATACAAGTGGAAAAACAGTGGGGGAAAAATGTTTCAGGAGGACAATCCAGGACCTGAGAGAGCTGCATGGCGAACCAGGTTTCATAGCATTTATAAAAGCCCAAAGAATTAGATGGATGGATCACATAGAGAGAATGAAAGCTCACAGAGCCCCCAGAAGAGTAATGGAATCGAGTGGAAAAAAAAAAGAAGAAGAGAAAGACCAAAGAGACAGTGGTCGAGAGATGAAGAACGACTTTGCGATTCTGCGGGTCATGAACTGGAGGAGGAAAGCCGAGAGTCGAGATGTATAGAGAGGAATTGTCAATAAAACCAAGGGCCAACTGGACCTGGAGAGCTGAGAAATAAAATAATTCATATCTGTAGAAAGCTAAATATATTTTATGCAATGAAATTAAAGCATTATTAATTATGAAATTATTAATAAGGGGATGAATTGCTATTGAAATCCTTAAACTATTAGAGTAATATTCTTGATCTTGCATTCATTAATTTTTCAAAAAAAACTATAGCCTTTAGATCATGCAAGGAAAAGAGGAGTTTCAATGGTATAATCATATCTTAAATGTTTCTCTTTTTCTCATTTCATTCCTCGGAGTAAATATCAGTAAACGCCTTGAAATTCAAATTTTTGTAGTGAAATATATTATCTTGTAGAACCATTGCATTGTATTACCTTGGAGAATTTCATATCTCTTCGGAACAAATTATGATTTCGCCGACATTTTCTAGGAGTTTTATGCTGTAAAATCGGAATTAAATTTCAGAAAACCCATATAGATTGACTGGCACCCTATTATATGAGCAATTTTCTCCCCCGAATATAAAATTCTTGTGTTATATTTGCATAATATGCAGAATGGGAATAAATCATATTTGTTACGAACAGATCCGTCTCTTTTCGGAGAAAATTAAGCTCTGCAGTCTGCAAACGTTGAATTCAGAATGTTTGAAAATTTGCTTCAGTTTTATTGAACGTGAAGATTGAAGAAAAGAAGTTTCAATGAATCAAAGGAATTTTATGATCTTTTGTAATCTCCAAAATGAAGTACATATCAGACATATATATATATATATATATATATATATATATATATATATATATATATATATATATATAATATATATGATAATACGTTCATTTGAACAATTGGTGATTAATCGAACAACCAACAAAACTAACGGAGCTATAATCATGAGATTTGACAACATGTAACTTCCATTCATTCTTCAAGGGCAAATGTTAGAAAATTCGATATCGGTGCCACACTCGATTCAAACACAAGACAGTCTGTTTCGTTATTTACCGAGCTTATCAGTAGTTTTCCGTCCATAGACGGAGTGGGCAATGATATCAAATCCATATAACAACCTCATAGTTTCTAAAAAGAACACTAATGATATGCGAACAAATCAAAGTACTATTCATCACAAATTAAAGGGACGTTAACTGGATTTATTTTAACTATTATTAATGTATGTTGGTTTTTAGATGTCAATGGTTTGTTATATACTGAATAAGGCAAATACGCCGAAACTTTCATTTATATACCTAGAATAAATTAATTTGGAATGGAGGGTCCCATCTCAAATTTGCACCTCCAGACATGATGCTGACATAGTTTAATTTTTGATTGAAGTTGGCTTCTCTTCATCGCGGTTTCTAAGATATAACTGTATCCCCTAAGCGCCAGAGTCACCCCTTCAAAAAAGGTTTATTGTCAATTGTGTATTTTTTAAATTTTGACCTATTATTTTTTCAGAAGTTGTTATAAGAAAACGGTTCAATTTAATGAATGCATTGCTCGAAATGTCGAACACGTAGTTCCATACAATAGCAAAATCTTTTTTAACATTCTGCAACATGATCAAACGGCACTCTACGATTATTCTCTTTCGTCAGTTCACATGAAATAAAGAGAACTGAAAAAAAAAACTGAATTTTTGGTATAAAATTTCTTTGTTAAAAAATGAATAATTATGCTCATCATTGATTTTTTTGAATATTAAATGTTTCTTTTTCCTATGAGAATTTATTCCATTTAGCAAAAGAATAAGTTTGTGATTATTTGAGGTTGTTGGGTGGAGTATTCCGTATTTTTATGTTTTCTAATTTCAGCAAAGGTGGAAACTAATAAGACATGTGCCGGATATTTACTAATCTTAAAAATCGGTAGAGATTTCTGTACAGTGTGTGCCACTGGAAATAAAATCTATCTGTATATAGACAACTATTCATAGGAGAATTTTGAAAATTTCGCAATATTATATAATAATTTAGTAGTATAAAATTTGGCAAGGTCGAAGGAGGAAGATCGGCTAAAATAGTTATAAGTTGATGACACTTCCGGTTATACCGGAAGTAGGTGTCATATTACTTAGTTCAAACGGAACATCCTATACATTATTACAGATTCTATGCAATATTCTAACTAGACTTTGTATATCGTCGTGTAATATAAGTGTTTGACATCTTCAAGTTTAAATGCTGAAAATTACGTTTGCGTGCTCAAAAATAATAAACAATGTTCCTATAAGGAGAGTTTATTTATTAATTCGAATAATATTTCTATCTGAAACATAGTCACTTCATCACATTAAAATGATCTTAGAAAACTTATTAGGTTCCATCCAAAAAAACTGACCTAACAGTTTTCTTAATGTTTGAATACTCTGTGATAATATTCACCAAAATAGTTCAAAATTCTGATGAAATAAGTATTTCTCAGATGAAAATATAATACAAATTAATAAATAAAGCTTTCCTCATAGAAAAACTTGTCGATTATTTTAAAACCCGCAAATATCGTTTTTGGCAGTCAACCTTGAATATGTGAAAAACTTTACATATAGGAGATGATACACCAAGTCTATTTGAAATATTAGCTTGAATCGAAATCTGTAATTATATATAGGATGTTCCATTTGAAATCAGCAAGTTGACATATACTTCCAGTATAACCGGAAGTGTCATTAACTCTTGCCCTCTTTGACCTTGGTATATTGCCAAATTTTCAAAATTCTTCTATGGATAGTTTTCTTTATACAGATCGATTTGGTTCCTGGTGGAACACACTGTGTATAAATGTTTATAGATAGGAAGAGTGGATCTTAAAAGGTTAATGAAGTCTTTTCCAAATTGTCCTGAAAATATAATAATATTCACGCCAATTTGGTTCAATAGTGCGCTAGGGTAATTTTGAGACTCCGACAAAGTCCCAAAATGTTCTAGAGACCTACTTATGAACGTTTTCAAGATACAAATAAATTAACATGAATGAACATTTAAACGCTCAAACCCCAGTCAAATCTGAGAATCCTCGAACGTGATTTTATCAAACAATGCAAAGGGGAATAAGCCTTACTACGGTTTAAGTCTGGCTTTATCCCCATCGCGCTTTTTGCGGTAATCCCAAAGCAGCACAACTATTTGCGAATCCAGCTTCTTCTTCAAATCATCAAAATTTACAGGGTTGATTCTAAACGTAACGTTCTGTTCGATAGGTTCGAAGTATTTCATTAGTCAGAATGTGATTGATGACCCTTTTTTCGTCAGATGATTAATATAAGGTTGTTATTATTACAATTTTTTGCATTAACGTAGTAGCGGACATAACGCAATAGTTGTTCTATTAAAATAAATCACATCGGCGGGTTCTTTTGTTTTTTTGATTTATATACTTGTTGATATCATAGGTATTATTTCATTCAGTAGATTATATAACTCATGAGTAAATAAACTGATACAATCCGTGAATTTTGCATAGTTACCGCATATTGATAGGTGAATATAACCTTAACGTCTTTTTTTTTCGACGTCTTCAAAAAAAAAAACGTTCAAGTAAAGTTTTGTTTAATATTTCAATATGGAAAGCTTTGGTTGTAGTTCTGGCGGTGTTGTTTCTCTGTTGAATAATCGTAACTAATACCAACTCGAACAAATGAAAATAATCGTTATACTGACCTCAGTATTCGACTTATTTTCATAAAAAAGTTTCGCAAAATACTTCTCGTGACTCGGAAATATAATCGATTATTTTCGATGGTCTTGTAATATTTAAACTGATTATATATGTTTGTCACCAGATTTATTCATATGTGTGAGAAAATGGTTTCAGTTTTCTGTCCACTGTTCTTAACTTCTTAACACTCAAAATTTCAATCGAAAGATTTTGATGAAATGGATGCATGAAGCAGATGCATCAGTAATTTTTTATCAAAAATATGTTTGAATCGAAAATTTTCAGTACGACTGAATGGTTTTTCAGTCATAATTTTTCTTGTCACAGCTGTTTTTTTTTGTACAACTCAAAGTGCTGTAATAATGAAATAGGGATGACATACGGATATATTTCATCGTTCTCGGTATTCAATCATGCTTCCATAGAGACATGTGTAGTCAAATTATACTCCCCTTGAAATAGTATTACACACTTTGGTGTAATTGTATGCCTATTAATAATCCTGACCAATTGACTGACTATTTCTCTCACCCATAATCTTTCTCTCTCTCTTGGAAATCATTTAATACATTGGAGAAATTCGACCAAACTCACCAATTTTGAACGGTCCAGTTTTTTGACAAAGATGGAACCAATTCAAGTGGGTATAACTGAGTGAGATTATAAGGCATCATACGAAGAAACCATATGGCCGAGTTCCAAGTTTCTGTACCCAGAGTCCTGACAATGAACAACATTTTCCCAAAAGGTACAAATAGAACTAGGTATTTGGACCAAACGAGCGATTCAAGTGACCTGGCGGCGCAGGTAATTAGAAAGGTTTTACCAAGGCCTATCTAGAGGTGTATATGCTAGGTGATCGTTGCACTGCATGATGAAAATGGAGCGAAGCGGTTGGTATAAACCTAGTGTGATAAGAATATCTTAAAACGAGGGACGACCACAGGTGCAGACGCGCTGGTGATAGCGGCCGATGGCGCACAGCAATCTACCTTGAATAATTGTTTTGCACCACACGCTCCCTGGTGATTTTGGAATGTTCAGGGCACATGCGGTGATTAGTCCTCTATTGTATATCCCATTTCAAATTCTTCTTTTTCTAAACTACTGTCGAGATTTTTGCTAAATTAGGTGCAGATCGGTACAGTAGTCAAGTCAAGTGGAGCTTGAAAATGGGGCTAATCGGTTGAGTATAAACCTAGAATGATAAGAATCTATTAAAACGAAGGAAAACCGCAGGTGCAGACGCGCAGGTGATAGCC
Source organism: Cynegetis impunctata (assembly GCA_030704885.1). Classification (NCBI taxonomy): domain Eukaryota; kingdom Metazoa; phylum Arthropoda; class Insecta; order Coleoptera; family Coccinellidae; genus Cynegetis; species Cynegetis impunctata. The sequence continues at coordinate 131,616 of JARQZK010005103.1, read as the reverse complement.
ACCGATGACACACAGCAATCTGAACCTTGAAAAGTTGTTTTGCAGTACACGCTCCCTGGTGATGTTAGCATGTTCAGGACATTCGGTGATTAGTCTTCAATGGTATCTCCGATTTCAAATTCTCTTTTTCTAAATCACCGTCAAGCTCTATGCCAAAAATCGGGGAAGAGTGGAGCTTCGCTCGCCTTCGGCAAGCTCCGCCCAATAATCACCATCTTTCAGGAGAGACATGGAGCAGGCTACAGTTTTTAGTGGTTTTATCGAAAATGAAGAACTTTTTGCTAAAGCTAGTTAGTTAATTTTCCTATGATAATAATCATAACAGTGTCTTCAATTCCTATTCGTACAATCAACGATCCAAAATTCAGCGAATATTGTGGTACACTTACCATCCCTCGGCTCTTATATTCCTCAGGACATACCTATGCGTTTAACGTGGATTATTTTAATGTCACAATAACGGCGATATGCCATTTTATAACAGTGGAGCTGCTCTAAATCTCTAAACCACTCCTTGAGTGTACAGCACTTACAAAATCTAATAAAACGAAAACAGCTGAAGTGACTTTTATTATTTCACTTATTCTTCATTACGAAGTAAAGAAATGCGGAAGTCTTTGCGATAGGAGTAATGAAGCCAGTTTTCCGGAAAGGTTGTTTCTAATTTTCGATTATAGAATGACTTTCCTTGTTAGAACTGGTAGTTCTCATATGCATTGTAGAGTTGGGAAAGCAACGATCATAATTCCATTATTAAATAATATTGAAGCTTATATATCAACTCCGTAATGTACAGTATATAAAAACCGTTAAATAATGAACTTTCAAAATAATACGTCAAATAGCAAAGGAACAAACCATGAACGATTTGTACTGTAACAATGAAAATGCATTTTTAAATTGTTTCAATCATTTTGCCTCAAAAAATACATACTATGAATTAAAACGAGTATGTTTGGCTCAGAAGGTTAATTCTTACCAATTCAAGAAACTGAAAAGAAGCAATAATTTGATTGTTTGTTATATTTTTCAAAATACCTTGAATAAAATGCATTGCCGTAGAAATCACATTTTATTCACGTTATCGCCATTTCCATGTTCCTAATCTAATAAAGGCTTGTGGAACACTTATGCAGAATATGCCATAATATAAATTGCTCAAAATAGCCAGGAAATTTAATTTGCTTGCTCGCATGAAAAGCACATGCATTTCAGTTGGAAACGAGACGACGAACATTTACTACTCTCATTCTGAAATATGCAGTTACTCGAAATAGTTTTGATAATGCAGTATTTTTGTGAAAACAAATTTGAAAATTGATTGAGCTGTAACTTCTTATCGAATTATTTTCAAGAGTAAAACTAGGTTTTAAATTTCTTAGTGAATGTAGTCCTAACTTAATTACAATATGTGAGATTTATCTTTCAATTAATGATGTGATCCAGTGTAGCAGACGTTAATTCTTGATAAAATGGAAAATTGTTTTGACAATAACTAAACCGAGTAGAAATATATTATCATTTTAAAGTTAGGTAGTTTCTTTAGGTGAAATTTACTGTTATTCTTCATGTGATAGTAAAAATTGGTTTTGAAGTAGTTCTAGCGTTTCGTGATTTGAACATCTTCAGCACCTACCATTGAAATGGATAATTATGAATTATTATAATCACTATCAGTATAACAGTTTATTATCAACAATGCAACGAGAAAGTTTGGAAATGAATTGACAATAAAATTTTCTGTTTGAAATATTTATTATTGTTATCAAAACAGTTTGAAAACCAATAAATTGGATTTCACAAATTGAAAAAAGGAAGTTTATATTGTTGAAACCTAGTGCTATTTCAACACAATAATTAACGAATATAAAATTAGTTAACGACATCCTGAAAATAATTTTAATTGTGCTCACTGTTCATAATTTTCACGATAAGTAATTTGTAATACTGAGATCAACAGATAAAACATTCTGAAAGTTCACTTCATAATCAAGTAGACGTAAATAATATAATTAATATATCGAACTAAGTTGGAAAACGTCCGAAATCGAAAAACACATGCGTCTAATATCTTACATATAATATACATGAATACTACTCTTAGGGTATGAGCTTTCATGATTATATCTTACATATCTCGTCATGTCAGTATAAAATGCAGCAGCAAACTCGGTTTTATTCCAACTCATGGTAGTATTATGTGAGGAAATACGAAATAATCGTGGCACTTGCAGAACACGTAGTGAGTTAACACAAAATAATCACTGAAAAGTGCCACACAAGGCCAAAACAGCTGCTTGTCTCTTTAATCCTTTGATCTTAATGTTTCCAACATTCTCCGCTGAAGTTGAGTGAGAATAATCGATATACTTTTGAAGTGAATGAACTTCCAATCACGGCGATATGTCATTTTATAATAGTTTAGATGTTATAAATATGAGAAGTGAATAATCTCCGGTTCGGAGAGATTTTCATTTATTCAATTTTTATATATATATATATATATATATATATATATATATATATATATATATATATATATATATATATATATATATATATATATATATATATATATATATATATATATATATATATATATATATATATATATATATATATAATATATATATATATATATATATATATATATATATATATATATAATATATATATATATATATGTATATATAATGAAGTGAACTAGGATATTCATTTGAAACTACTCAAACAAACCCCCTAGCGGAGCTTATACGAGTTCACGAAACATCGAGATATCCCTATATACTATATTTGCTAGCTTAGCGAATATATTGTAGCCACCTTCGGGTGTCAGGACGTACGAGTTCTCGTTGCGGAAATGTTTCATCGATCTGTAAGATGTAGTTCATTTGTTTCCGACTGGTGGCGCTGTGTCATATTAATATGCCATAGTGTTACTAGAAGGAAAATATAAGAACGTTTGAAATATTTGGTTGGTTTTAACAAGCTAGTTAGTCGAGTACTTAGCGTACGCTGGCTAGTATTTGGGAGGTCTCGGGTTCAAACTCCGAGGCCGAGTGGTCTGCCATGAGTTTTTTCAGAGGTTTCTTCATGGTAATGTAATTCACTGCTTGCAAACTTATAAGGCGAATGCTGGGCCAGTATTAATCCTCTGAACATTACCTACACTTCCTATGTTCCATAAATATCCCGTGTCACCTATCCTTAATGCACTTGTACATACAAGTGTATCCTCTGATCTGGCTGAAAGAGTTAATCCCAAACTCAAGCTGCCCGCCTCCCTGACACATACTTCAGGGAGGAATGAAACACGTGTGTTTACTTTTTTTTGGTTGGTTATCACTTTCGATGGATGGATGATACTGATCAGCCCAAAATAAGGGCGAAACAGTCGGTCTATCATTTCCGTCGATTGTGATAAAAAACTTAATGTTTCTAACATTTACCGTCTGCAGGTATATGGGGATGGGATATTTCGATGTTTCGTGAACTCGTATAACCAGCTCCGCTAGGAGGTTTGTTTGATTAGTTTCAAATAAATGTCCTATAGTATATATATACATATATATATATATATATATATATATATATATATATATATATGTATATATATATATATATATATATATATGTATATATATATATATATATATATATATATATATATATATATATATATATATATATATGTATATATATATATATATAGTATATATATATATATATATATATATATATATATATATATATATATATATATATATATATATATTATATATATATATATATATATATATATATATATATATATATATATATATATATATATATATATATATATATATATATATATGTATATACATATCAGAGAAAGATTCCGGGGTTCAATCCGATTTCGAAAGTTTTGTTGGCGCTGAGAAGCACCGTTTCTTTCACGACGTTTCGCCAAAATCTCATTTGGAATTTTCAAGTGCTGCTGTACGTCTGGTGACTCTACGGCAACTACTGTAGTTGCCGCCGAGTCCCCATCATATATATATATATATATATATATATATATATATATATATATATATATCCACCAAATGAATTTTGAATCTAATCAGAATGTTTTATTCATGAGTCTTCAAATCAGAATCTATGAAACTTGAATTTCGCGTCCTCGCACACACACCATTTTCATGAGACATTAATGTTGCAAAACATATATGTAGATAAATCATGAATTACGGATAGGGTGATTCATAATAATGAGGAATGTCCCGAAATTTTACCGATTTGTGTTGATCGCATGAGATGATAGCGAATAATGGGCTGTTTGAAACCCCTGCAGTAGGTATACTATAAATTTATTTCAATTGAATTATCAACGCTATATACTGCGATTCCAAAAGTTACCTATAGATAATATATCGGGCCTTTCTAGATTATACCAAGAATTCTTCATAGATTCTGAATTCAAAAAATTCCTGCGTATGTTTCATCTCATTGAAATTGTTCTCTAACAAACTTAAACATTATAAACTTAGCACAAACTTTAATAACCTGTCTTCTTCATAAAATCATTTTTCTTCATATGAATACTTTCAATATAATAAGCATTCATCCATTAAATGAACCATCAGGTGGACCTAGCTTTAACGTTTTCCACAGCGAGATATATCTTCTGTCTTTTAAGCGGGGATTTTCAGAAACAAAAAGATAACCTACATGTGTTCTGACGGTGTTTGTGAGATTAAGTTGACATCAAATTGGAGCCTGCTCTGAACAACTGTAACAAAGTGAGTAGACACTTAGTGGTGATATCAAAATTGTCAATCAGAATGATTGACGGTGTCCGTAAAATTTTTTGCGGATGGTATTTTATGAGATTTCGCAGTACAATATTGGACAGATAAAAATCAGATATCTGCATCATCGCCATACTCGATTGTATGTATATATATATATATATATATATATATATATATATATATATATATATATATATATCTATATATATATATATATATATATATATATATATATATATATATATATATATATATATATATATATATAATGCAGGGTCAGAACTATTTAGAGGGGGACTATAGGGATATCGAAAACCGTTAGAAATACTGGGTGGCTCAAATTACAAAAAAGTTGAGTTATTTAGGGACGAGTGTGATGGTGTCAACAGATCCAAAATATCTCTAATGGTTCCCGAGATATTTAAAAAAAACTAAAAATCGAGATTTTCTTTTTTTCTTCATTACTCATTTGTTTCTGGCAGTGACTTCACGAAATTCGGTTTGTAGCCATTATCCAACATAGCAATTCTATTGGTGTTGTCAGATTTTTTCTATTTTCCATTGTTTCGGAGACGCGATAGTCAAAATTTTTTTCTTATGAAGTGATGAAGAAAAAAATTACAAATTCAACAGTGTATCACACCTAACAAAAATATGAGTTCACACAGCTAAAATTCAGGTTTCGTTGAAACTTTGTGAAAAGGATAGTGGGCTAATGATTCTCTTGTCATTTATTCAATTTTAAACGTAAAATATTATTCCTGTATATTATGTATCGAACAAAAAATAAAATAGTAGTTCAGTAAAACAAATCTTTTTCATCAAGGACACAACAAATCAAACAAAAGCAAAAAATTAATAATAATAAAGTTTATTTTCAAATATGTTCAAAATGTTTCCTTCGTTAATAATGCAGAGCCTCTTTCAGAAATTCCCTGGATAGCCGCTCGAATTTTTTAAGGAGATATGGATCTAATTCTTTTTATAGTTCTGTTGCGAATTTCATTTGTATTATGTATGGCGACTTGATAAAAATAGTCCTTCAAGACTCCCCGAAACAATTAATCCATTGGATTCATGTCCGGAGATCTAGCCGGCCAGTTAATGGGCCCGTTTCTCCCAATCCATTGTTGGCCGCATCTAGTATTCAAAAATTTTCTGACTTCCATGTTATTATGCGCTGGAGCACCATCATGCTGATAGCAACACTCTACATAGCGTACAACTGGCAATGTCTGTAGAAATTGTTCTACATAATTTTGTAGTATATCTAAGTAAATAGGTCCACTTAATGTACCATCGATGAAGTAGGGTGTCAATTATCTGGTTATTCAATATAGCACAACAAACATTAACAATAAATATAATTTGATGTCTTGACTCATATTTCAAATGTGAGTTGTTATTGACCCAGTGATGATGATTTATCCGATTAAATTCACCATTGTTAGTGAATGTGGATTCATTTGATCACAAGATTCTTGGCGAGAATTGAGGATCTTCTATTAATTTTTGAGAAAGTCAGTTAAAGAAATTCAATCTGTTTTGATGATCCCTTGTACTATTGTAACCCTTGTACTATTGTAAACTTGTAATCCTGAAATTTATGCTTTCATGCCACATTTCCTAGCGATTGCAGTTGTGGAAGTTTCTGGGTTTATAGAAACTTGAGCAAGCACATTTATTTCCTTATGAGGTACTTGCCTCTTTTTTTCCAAACTACCATTTTCCTTCATACATCTGACCAGTTTTTGGAAAATGGTACAATGCGTCTGAATTCGTTCTAGATTTTGTTGGAAATAACGTTCAGATACTATTTTGGAGTTTCTATATGGGCGTATGTAAGTATCATACATATCTTGTTTTTCCGACAACGAATTTTTCATTATTTATGTAACTAATAGGGCGTTACTTATCAAACAGGATTCAGGTTTTTACAAAGCTCAAGTGATGGTTTCACATAACAATAAAGTTATTCATCATTTCTGGCACCAGTAACTTCTTAAATTAAAAAGTAAAAAGAAGTTCAAATTTGCGTAACTAGACTCAATATTTTTGTAAAGTGTGATTTTGTGATTTTTTTCTTTATTAATTCATAAGGCGAACCAACATGGCGTCCATAAGAAAAAAAAAGTTGACTGTCGCGTCTCTGAAACAATGGAAAATATAAAAAATCTGACAACACCAGCAAAATTACTATGTTGCATAATGGCTACAAACCAAGAAATCTCAATTTTTAGTTTTTTGTTGATATCTCGGGAACCTTTGGGGATATTTTGGTTCTGTTCACACCATCACACTCATCCTTTAATAACGCAACTTTTTTGTGATTCAAGCCACCCTGTATTTCTAACGGTTTTCGATATCCCTCTGGGGACTACAGGGATATCGAAAACCTCTCCAATAGTTCTAACCCTGTGTATACAGAATGAAGAAATTTTTTATGAACACGTATTGAAATAGAATTCGAAATATATCCCATAGATTGACTAATAAATTAGAAGCAGCCTGTCTATCACTTAAATTTTCACAGTGCTTACATCTGTGTTTTAAACATTCTCCTCCCAAAGTTGAATGAAAATAATTTACATATTCATCGTAATTTCGGTACTTAGCTTATTGATCAATTTCTGTTTTTCAGATAGATATCCTGGAGATATTTTTTCAACTCACAAGAGACCTACAGTTTAGCCGTGGTTCCGAACGGCTAATTGGCTTCTTAACAATGTACATTACCCAACTATTTAAATTATTTGAACCACTGAAACTCATAGACGAATGCAAACATCCATACTTTACCTACCAAGCCTGCTTCACAAACAGTCCTTCTACCTCTGCTCCACAAGGCGTGTATCCTGAAGATAATTAAATAAATATTCGTATGTTTATATAGGTATTATAATATACTTGTTTATTCCTCATCAGAAAGAAATTGACTTGAAGTGCCACAGATGCTTGATCAAGTCATTGAGCAAAGCAAAATTTCTGCATAAAACTATAGGTACTCCTCAATTGAAATATCAGTACATAATTTCATCCATTTGGAAAAACGTCGAGCATTTCATGAATGTCGGAAATTCTCTGGGTGAAATTTCATTTTTTATTATATAAGGAACCACAAAAAGTGAAGAAGGAACATTTTTCTATAATTCCAAATTATCGAACAATCCTCCAAGGAAGCTAGTTATATGTATTCCTCAATGCGAAATCTGCATTCACAGTGCAAAAATGAATTATAGAAAATATCATGTCACCCCGACTCAAGATCTACATACAGCTGTTTCGTTTTTTTTATATCTCTTCAGTGCAGCTCACTTGACTCGGAGTGAATTGACATATTTCGTATTCTTTCCCAATACAAATCGCAAACGACCTACTACATGGATAATAACACATGGCGCCCTCGGCCAAGGATATAAGGAACCAACAATTCACTGCTTAAATCGAAAAAGCAGAATTCCGTCGCTAGAACAAGTACTACCCTACTACACTGGCGTATATGTATGCGTATCGGTAAACAATAAGAAATATGTTAGCTTCCTTGGAAAGTTGTTTGATAATTTTTTAAATTATCAAAGAATTTTCCTTGTTCACTTTATGTAATGTATGAAATTGACCATGTTCGACAAGTATTTTTTTCATGATGTTGTATTTTGCGTGTTAAGCGACTAGAATATTCGGAGCGCGCTCTCGGGAGTATCATTATGTTAGTGTGCCTTGGCATCATATACACCACTGTTGTAGAGTAGATATCTTCATATCAGGAGGTACGTGTTTGAGCGACGAATTTCTGCATTTTCAGTCTAAGCGGTGAATTGTTGTTTCCCAATATCTTTGGTGGGAGGGCGCTCTGGGTTTTTATCCAGACAGTGTTACTGACCACGATTTGTATTGGGGAACAATTAGAAATTTGTTAATTCACTTCGAGTCAAATAAGCTGCACTGATGAGATCTAATGAGATCGAAACAGCTGTATGCAGATTTTGAGTCGGGGTGACTTGACAATCTATAATTCACCGTTCGATTGTGAATGCAGATTTTGCGTTGCTGAATACGTATAACCACCTTCCTTGGAAAGTTGTTTGATAATTTTTTAAATTATTAAAGAATTTTCGTTGTTCACTTTATGTAAATATGTTACTTCATTTTTAGTCAAGTGAGCTTCACTGAAGGGATCTAATAATATCGAAACAGCTGTATGCAGATCTTGAGTCGGGATGACTTGACTTTTTCTTATAATTCGCTGTTGTATTGGGATCTGACATGGAGGCGGAGCTTAGGTGATAACGTCAAAACATGGCGTCTGAAAACCAACTTTCAATACGAGTTATATGAGAGATTTGGAAGTTTTTTGAGTTTTTTCTATAACTTTGTTAGTTTCGAGTGGAAGTGTGCAGCTTTATGTAGCCGAAAATTTACTCCAGCGAAAATACAGAGAAGGTGGTAGGCTGGAAAGATACAAATTCATAATAAAATGTGGGAAAAATGAAGAGAATTTGGGGCCTGGTATCGTCATCTTTACTGCTTTTCGTTTATCTGTTTTGATTTGATTTAATTTGATTTGTAAAATACCTAGTCTAAATCAACTGTATTTATTTGAGTGATATAAAAGTCTCAATTAGAGCTTTTTTAAGTAGGAAGTTTATAATCGGCTAGATATGATGGTCAGTTATCAATAAACATATTATGTCGAGACTTTTTTTAATGATTCTTCATCCAACTGTGAAAATTTTTTTATTATTCGAAATTCAATGATTTCTGAAAGAAATCTGGGCCAAATGTATTTAAAATTTCACGAAAAACATTTATTTAGTAGTATACATGGATTCAATGAGAAATCATAATGGTTCATATAATCAAATGTGGTTTTCATAATGAAATACCTTCAATCATAATGTAACTCAAGATGTATTAATAATCAATATACAAAGAAGAACTTTTTCATTCCGTGTGTATTCCTATTCTAACTAACTTAAATCTAATAACCATCATATAAATAAATTTGTTACTGCATAATTCCACTTAATCTGTCATGAATTTGTCATTTTCTAAGATCGGAGAAGACATATTTATCGTACCATATAACACTGCAAGAAATATCTTCTAATAATACCAATAAATGTTCAGGCAACACAGATCCAACAATTTTAAATGTTTTGGCTGCGGCATCTGGAATTTTCATTAATAATGGGAACTAATCTGAGTTTCAATCAATTCTTTTGTAAAATGCAAAGAACACACCGTCATTCTCGGAGTTGTGTGATATTTTTTCTGATTGATTTTTCATACCTTCAATAAATCAATCTTTTCTACAAAATGATTTTCTCTCGATAAAAAATATTTGTTTGGCTTCGGAAACCGATGGAAGCTAATACTTGCATTTGTATATGCTTTAGAATTACAATGCACAAGCCACAACACTCTCTAGATTTCCTGATTCTACGTTTTGCAAAATTAACACTTTCCATTATTCACCTTTTGCGACCTTATTTGTAAGAAATCAAAAACTTGACATGCAATTGCATATTATGTCGACGTTGGAAATAAAAACTTCATTCATCTTGCCATCCCAATAGTGAATGTCATCTAGTATATTATACATAATTTGATTGTTGGATATAATAAATATTAACATAAGCTTCAACTAATATAACAGGATTGAATAAAATCGCAATAACGACCTAAAAATGTCTGGAAATTAAAATGAATAATTGTTTGTTTTGTCAGGTAAATTTTTTATGGCGATTGTGAAGTGCCACTTCATGTCCCTGATAAATTAAACAAGCAATCTTTCTTTTAGTTCAGTAAGAGCTACGTAGAAAATAGTATGATGCCAGCAATTAATCAACTTGCCATTAGCGGCCCCTTGTAGATGTACATGTTTGCCTTTTTTGCTTTTATTTCGTTTTTCCTCTCATAGTCTTCTAATCACGCACAGTTGAATAATGTAGGAAAACGAATAAAGTGTTTCTCATAGCATGAGAACGATAGAGAATTAGTAGGAGTGCTTATTTATAAAATAATTGTTTTTGCATCATATCTGATGTTTGATATTAATATTTCTTCCTTACTTTGAAAAACTTTTTCCATATACAACTTTTTATAATGGACGAAAAACATATTCCTTTCACTGAAATTAAGATATGTTTTTTGGAAAATGTTTTTCTTTCCTAAAGTAAAATAGTCCAATTCCAACAATTCGAATAATTAATTAAATATTGCAAGCTGAAAATATGGCAATGATCCCAAACTTAAGCTGAGAGTTTCAAACATTGTTCTAGATTGTGAGTACCTTTTCAAAAGATTTGAAATTCTAAATAAAAATTTCATTAAAAACGGCTACTTCCAAATAAACGGGCTATACCGATAATTTTGCTCTACTTATTTAATATTTTCCCGCGACTAATTTCTTTATTATTGTTTATTTACTCGTTCTGAGATCTCGCGGATGGCATTAATCGCCTCCGTGGCAGAGTTTGACCAAATCTCCCAAACCGGAGAGTTCAAACAATAGTCCACAAAGGTGTGATTGTCTTCCGTAGCAGAGGTTTTTATTTGTTGTACTATTTTCATCTCCAAATTTTCAATCCAATGCTTTGCTACGCCGTTCTGATGAGGACCAAAGAGTCCGAAACACGTGTCAACGGCTGCTTCCATATAAACGTTCTATACTGATAATTCTGCTCTACTTTTTTAATATTTTCCTGCGACTAATTTCTTTGTTGTTAGATAAATAGTACCCTATTATTTTTATTTTCGAACATTACGTAGGTAAAGGTTTCTGTGGTTTCCCTTGCTATCTAATGATAACAATTTTGAATGTTGATATTAGACTGAATAGCACGTAATAAATAACAAAGAACAACCACATTCGGAAAAAAATTTTAGCAAGACAAAGTAGTCTTTGTCTATTCAAATTTTTTCAAATTAATAAATGTCAAAGAAATTTCAATTTATTCAAAAGTTTTGAAAAACTACGAATGTTGTAGTGAAACGTTAACTTTTTAATAAAATCGAGTTTTTTAAGATTCAACCAGCCTGTTATTGCTAATAATTATCAAGAGATTATATATATATATATATATATATATATATATATATATATATACATATATATATATATATATATATATATATATATATATATATACATATATATGTATATATGTATATACATATACACACACATATATATATATATATATACATAAATGTATAATTAATTTGTTACCTGTTTACGTTATATGGAAACAATAAAAGTTTTGCTCTCACAGGTTGATTTAATTAATTATTATAAAAAAATCAATGTATGAAATTGTACGTTTCGTTGGTACATCCACCTTCTTCAGCACTCCATATAAAAATCACAAACAACATGCAAATCTATAATCATAATTAATGCTGGACATATCAGAAGATAGGGTACACAAACCTCAAATGTAACATATACACATATACAATAATCGATTAATTTAATAATCTTGTCAAATAAATCCACCATAAAATTAAACTTAATTGACTAACTATTAGCATATTAAAATCTAGGAAGGATGTCTGACTAAGTTGTTTAATATCTTGTTTGTCATTTAAAGTGTTTTCTTAGTTCAATTGTATATGTATCATTTCCCAAAACTCTCTTTGTTTTTGTTTTGGTTCCACTCCTAATATCACAGTTTGTTAGTCAAATGTGTGCACTGTTATAGTATGATATTTATTGAGAACGGTAGGGTAGGGCGGGGCTTGAAGGTCCAATTTGACTATTGAGAATTATACTGTGAAAACGGAGTTTACTTTATCAATAAATACAACACTAATCGAACAAACAGTTATCCTGTGATGTTTGAACAAATTTCTGGTTTAACTATCATAGGAGAAATATATAATTTCACAATTTTTCTTGACCTTGTCGTCTGTCTCTTTTTACCCCGTGGTAGGGGTAGAAAGGAACAGCCAAGGGGCAAAAAGGTCCAGTATTTAATTTTAATTTCATAAAGATTTTATTTTCCTCACATTTTCAAAATCTTATGAAAAACAAAAGATATCAAACGTTATTAGAGACAAAAATAAAATGCTTTTTCATAAACATTTCTAAACCCAGGAAAAAAAATTATTTTCCTTAAACGTTTTTAACACAAAAATCAAATTTTTATTCTCAAACGTTTTTAAATACTAAAATAAAATTCTTCTTTAATTATAATTACGACATAGGAACTTAATAAATACTTTTTGGTAACTCTATTTTATCTCAATCAGGCTCATCGTTATCTGAATCAAAATTATTACGAACAAAGTAAATACAACCTCTTGTTGTATTTACTTGCAAATACAACAGCGTAAATGGTCTTGGAACTTTTTGCGGAAAAGGTGAACATAGGTGGAATCGACGGACCTGTACTAGCCATTTTGTTGGAATGCCACGTTTCTGATACACTCATTGCATATTTGATGGCTCAGTCATAAACCATGCGACGAACTTCTCTAGGACCTATCCCGTGAAAAATTTGTTGAAAAGTTTGAGCAACTATTCTGTGAGGCTGGTTTCTTGTTCTTTATTGAATATCTGCCTAAAAGTACCATAGCCAAATCTCAAATTGACAGGATCACTCTCCATTCATTTGATCAATCTTGATAATGAAGTTTTATTCAATTCAAAGTAGCGATATGCCTGCCTTAATGATACATTTTCATTGATAACTAAATCAGCTGCGCGTTGCATAAACTAGTGTCACGATCAGCTTTCCCTTTATAGTTGCGCAGTCTGAAACAAAAATATTTTTAATAACCTATATATTAATTATGGGGTAAATAATTCAATGTGGGCTAAAAGGTCCAGATTGGAACTTTTTACCCCAACCGCGTAAAACTGTTTTTTCAAGTTATAATAAAAATATCGTTCAATCTAGCTTAATATTAATGATAAAACGTGAAAACAAATAAATAACCTATACCAATATACGAAGTTTAGGCATGGAAAATGGAATAACACTGCCCGGAACTAAAAATAATAGTAATTAAACAATTAACGTTAAAATTTTGAGACGCAGTCATGTATGTCCTACTAGCCTAGTCGCTCGACTGTCAACGATGTCTCGTTACGCTCCTAGCGACATCTGCTGACCACTCGTATAGATAGAAGAAACGATACGTCACTAGTTTCTTAGATATGAATGGTGGACCTTTATACCCGTGGACCTTTAAGCCCCGCTCTACCCTAGTCGCGTTTTTATTGTATTTATGTGCGTTTGGTCTACCTTGTAGTCTCTGTCAGGCCTGCCCGATATATCCTCTATCACAATCCTTACATGGTGTACTGTATATTACATTGGATTTTTTGTTTGTGGGTGTTGCTACCTTTAACTTGCTATATATTTGTTTAACCTGGTTTCGTGGTCTGTTTATAATTTTGACGTTGTATGGTGTTGAAATTTTTCAAATCTTATGGGACAATTTGTTTATAAATGATATGGCGACCGGTATTCTAGATTCATTTGTTTTATGTTTTGTCATTGTGTTGTATAGTCTGTCAACTCTTTGTTATATTATGTCTTTAATCATCGTCATGGGGTAGTTGTTTTGTGTTATAGATTGATTCTTTTATAACAATTAATTAAACTAACCTGTCAGAGCTAAACTTTCATTGATATGTGTCCCACCGGGAAAGAACGCGATCTGTATATGGAAAACTACACATAGGAAACTTTTGAAAATTTGACAGTATACTAATGTTGATAGGGGCACTTCCGGTTATACCGGAAGTAGATACCAACTTGCTTATTTTAAATTAGATACCCTATATATTAATACATTTTTAGATTCTACGCAAGATTCTAGGCAGATTTTATGTATTATGTCCTATACCTAAGTCTAAGCGTTTTTGACATATTTAGGTTTATATGTCAAAAATGACGATTGCAAGCCCTAATATAATTATCAATTGTTCCTATAAGGAATCCTTTCTTACTTACTTTGGGTTAGATTCCTAGTTGAAAAGGACTTGCTTTAATAGATTTTGTATAGTATTTGGATAACTAATCATACAGGGTGTTAGAAAAAAAAGATCTAAAATGAGATTGGGAAAACTGACAAAAATCAATTTTTTCAAATGGAAACCCCCCATTTTTCTTATTTTTTAGTATTTAGCATTCAAAAAGAAGGTAACTTTGTATAAAGTTATTTATACATAAAATTTGAAGTTTTCGAAATATTGCCAATTTAATATTTTTATATGGCAATTTTGCATTTAATCGTTAAACAATTAGATCTAGTATAGCCACGATCGTATTTGAAATTTCAAATCATCATAATGGCACCCCGGTTAAATTATACAAACGAAAATTATTTAAACTATCAAGGCTTATCTAAATCATTTTCATTTAAATGCTGCACTAATGAAAATATGGATAGCATAGGGATGATATTTGTGTTTCCGTAAAATTCTTAGAACTGATGATTTAGATAAGCCTGATTCTAATGCTATCTGCCTTGAAGATTTTGTTGGATATGCTTCAAAATATCCCAAAATTGCTATTTCAATATTTTCACTGTTGACAACTGGTTTCTTTTTGTACACTTATGCCTTTACGGATCCAAAATTCTTGAAGTTTTCTATAATTCGTTTAACAGTATTTGGTGATGGTTTTTGTTCATGAGGATATCGGGTCGCACATGTATCACATGTTCTTGAAATAATTTATCATATTGTCCATAAATAATAAATAATTTTAAATAATCTTCGTTTGTATAATTTAACCGGGGTGCCATTACGATGATTTGAAATGTCAAATACGATCGTGGCTATCCTAGATCTAATTGTTTAACGATTAAATGCAAAATCGCCATATAAAAATATTAAATTGGCATTATTTCGAAAACTTCAAATTTTAGGTATAGATAACTTTATACAAAGTTACCTTCTTTTTAAATGCTAAATACTACAGAATAAGAAAAATGGGGGGTTTCCATTTGAAAAAATTGATTTTTGTCAGTTTTCTCAATCTCATTTTAGATCTTTTTTTTCGAACACCCTGTATGATTAGTTATCCAAATGCTATACAAAATCTATTGAAGCAAGTCTTTTGCAATAAGGAATCCACCCTAAAGTAAGTAATACGGGAGTCCTTATAGGAACGATTGATAATTATATTAGGGCTTGCAATCGTCATTTTTGACATAACCTAAATATGTCAAAAACGCTTAGACTTAGGTATAGGACATAATGAATGAAATCTGCCTAGAATCTTGCGTAGAATCTAAAAATGTATTAATATATAGGGTATCCAATTTTCCAATTTAAAATAAGCAAGTTGGTATCTACTTCCGGTATAACCGGAAGTGCCACCATCTTGAAAATATTTTAGTCGAGTTGCCCCTATCAACATTGAATACTGTCAAATTTTCAAGAGTTTCCTATGTATAGTTTTCCATATACATATCGCGTTCTTTCCCGGTGGGACACCCTGTATATATATATATATATATATATATATATATATTTATATATATATATATATATATATATATATATATATATATATATATATATATATATATATATATATATATATATATATATATATATAGATCCAAAAAAAAAACTGACCTAGCACAGTTTCAAAAGTCAAGAGTGAGTTGGTCTAACGAAGTGGAAATGCATATATATTCATATATAGCCATATGATGACTTTCGATACGGTGCAAGGGAATATTATCTGCGGAAAAATACTACTAAAATCTGCCACGCCATTGCGTAAAATTGATATCGCTCTCTCTCGAGAGCCAGCGTCGCCACATTTAAATAAGTGACAGTGACAACAGCCGGAAATCGATGAAAATCAAGCAGGAGCACGTTTTTTATTCAGCCGCCCAGAATCTCCGTTCCGATAGAATAACAACCCCCGATCTCGGTTCGAGTTTAGGCCGTAGCTTTTAAGGTTATGGGAATTTCGGATGAGATGAGCCGGAAGCCAGACCAATAACGTGACTGGGATGAATGGTTTTTGATTGGTGTTTTCATCATTGTACACAGGTACCTTATGATATTGAGAGAATAAAATTATATTGGTTTCCTCCTTCCTGCTCTCGGCATATAAAATTATGAATATTACACTAGAAACATACTTGTTGAATTGAAGTTCGACATTTTCCAAATATCGGTGTTGTTTTCATTACCAGTCAGAAAAGTTGATCAGATCTAGACAGATAAGTTATCGATATTGATGTGTAACATCTTAACTCTCGGTATTTGGCATTTGGAGGGAATCATTTCGTGAATACTACAAAAATGTGTTAGGAAGTAGAAAGAAGAGCGTGCTATTCACTTATTTGAATTATTTCCTCAACCCTTAATAGGCCAAGCGCCAGAGCAAAAAAACACTGTTCGTAATGCAATCTTCTACAGAATTAATTTGACTGTTGGAACTTGTTCAGGGGTGTCCTCTGAATATAAATCCACGTTGGCGTCATGCGAGGGTGGTGGCGTTAGCCGCCATCCTGGAAAACACATTTTATCAAATATCTAGTGAACCGTGCATCGGTAGACGAAAATAGTAAAAACCATTTTCGTAGATAATAACATTCTCTACTACTTTTACTATAACTTTTTTCTGTACAATGCATAGATTTTCATTTATAGCGCTCGAAATTTTTTTAAATTCGTTTATAGCTAAATTTTTAGTTAAGGGTTGACAATTCATGAAAAATAGTGATAACCAAATCTGTTGAGCATAAAATTTACTATGAATTTTATCTGAAATTTTTATCCGTGAAATGTATGCTTCAAGAGCTATAACGCTGTAAATGCCAAGTCGACGCAGAATAGCCTCCAGATTATAATGCTGTATATTGACACAGGGGTCGCACTCGGCTTCATCGCATTGGAATTTTTGTAGCTTCGTCAGTTCTGTGTTCTGTACTACAACTTGGAGTGAAATCTTGTGCGTGGTGTATATAAAATAGGGCAAACCAAAGGTCTTTCAACTTTGCAACGATTATCTATTGGAGGCTGTGGAGTTGATCCAAAACATAACTGCTAATGCTGAGGAACGTTTTTTCATTGCGCTGTATGGAGGTGACGAATCTGAAGCGTTTATTAACTCTCTTCGATACAAATGCTTCGGGAAATTGGCGGGTAAGACGAAGCTTAATCTATCACTTCTACCTCTAACCTGAGATACTGTACGTTACCATTCCTTCAGAGTCTATCAATAGGTTCAAACTTGGCTTGGATTTTACCATGAACCGAAAAAATAGAGTTGGAAGCGGACTTCAACCGGACTTGAACCAGTTCGAACTACTATGGGTCCCGCACCGTCAAATTTACTAGACAAATAATCTTTGCACCAAAAATTGCGGGCCTGCTTGTAGATGCCGAAAAGCCGGATTAAAATGTTCAATTATTTGTTCTTATTGTAGTGGACAAACATGCGACAATGTGCCTGGTGGATGCCATCGAAGTTGAAATTGATGAAGACTCAAATTTTGATCCATCTTCTTCATCATCGAAACAAATGAGACTTGCTGTATAAAATAACGTGCCACTTTTTTATAAAAATAAATGTTTTAGTTTTTTTTTCAAAAAATTAGCAATTTAACTCTGTTATCCCCTTCTCCACCTTTTTGTTCTCATTATTATTATTATAATTATTATCATTATTATTAAACTTAATCAATCTAATCACGGATCCGGGAGTCTGTCACTCCGTGCATAATGTATTCCCCCTACCGTAAAAAAAATTTATAAATAAATTCGTATTATGAATAATATAATATAAAATAAAATAATATAATAAAAATTTAATATAATAATAACATTAATTATTATGAATAACAGTAGCTTCGATAATTTCTGAACACCTTATGCCATTTTATGCGATACGAAATGTTTTCTGCTCGTAGTAACGAGCAACATTTAGTTTGATAATTTACGGGGTGCAAGTTTTATCAAGCTATAGCTCTTAAAGTATAAATTTCACGGAAAGAAGTTTTAAATGAAATTTATAGAAAATTATATGCTCTACAAATTTGGTCATTACAATTTTTCATGTATATCATTAACTATATATTCAGCAATAAACAAATTTGAAAATGTTTAGAGCGCTATAAATAAAAATCTATGTATTGTACAGAAAAAAGTTTTCAATAAAAGTTGTAGAAAATTATTATCTACGAAAATAATCTCTACTGTTTTTGTCGTACGATGCACAGTTCACTAGATATTTGATAAAACGTGGGTTTCAAGATGGTGGCTAACGCGACCACCTCCGCATGACGCCAACGTGGCTTTATATTCAGGGCACACCCCTGAACATGTTTCAACATTCAAATCAATTATGTAGAAGATTGCAGAAAAAAAATACGCGGCGCTTGGCCTATTAACTAGTATCGTCGGTTCAGAATTGACCCGACGCATCTTCATTTAATCACAGGACAGGCGCTTTTGCTCTTATGCAGTTGTGGTTCCGTGACTTCTCATAAATGTTTCGTACAAATAGATACCTCAAACGCCAGTTCCATTTGATCATCGCAAAGGCCGAATTGTACACGTCAGGGTCAGATTTGACCCGAGGATACCAGTTGGGTGTGGGTTTTGAATTTGTTTCACTATGGATTTTCTCGTTATTGACTGCGTTATTGAAAAGTACGTGAATTGTTCTTGAACAGTGAAGATGATGGCAAAGAGCCCTTAAATGCGACGAAACCACAACGAAAGTCAATTTCTCGGACCAGACCTTCTGATCCTGATGCAAAAAATAGGGCAAAAAAAAGATGTTTCATGTGTTAATCGAAAAATGGCAGTAAATATTTTACAAAGTGTAGTAAGTGTAACAGGCACATGTTTGAAGCACCTGCAGAGCATAACTACATTATTATCTGAAAAATGTAAAAAGCGAGTTATAGGTAAAGCAATAATTGTTATTGCACGTTTTTTTTAAACGAGAATCTCTTTATTTTTTGTATAATATGAAGGCTGAATATATTTTATGAGGGCCCCTTATATTGGTTTTTGATATTTTGCTGTTTCAGTTGAAATGTTGGAAATTATATTGCGTTACACTTTTACAGAGGAATAATTTTTATTTTTTTTCCTACAATAAAGTGTATTTATGTCCAAGATTTTTTTGTTTCTAAACCTGTTGTATACATTGCTAAAAATTTATTAAATAATGATATTTTGTAATTTGGTGATTTCAACCTTTTTAAAAGTATCGGGTAAGAATCGACCCGAAGATACCAGTTACGTAATTGAAAATGACGATACCAACTGAGGGTTGAATATTGATATTAATTGACTCCCTAGGTTTGGTTCATAACCATAAAACTTTCTAATGCTTCGTGTAAAATACGAAGAGGATTAAGAGGAATTTATAAGTTATCTTTCATATAGAAGAATTTCAGTTACAGATCATTATCGACTAGTTCAAAGCTCCATTAGTATTTTTCCATTTTAGATGGGACGAAAGGAGAAATGTGAAGTGAATTCATCGTGAAACATTCAACTGAAAAGAAAGATGAATATCGACTAGAAATGTATTCGAAAAGCTGAATACTAAAATAAGTTTTTTCTCTTTTAAATTAGAAACTTTCTGGAGTTGTGAAACTTTATAACGAGTCAAATGATCCAGTTATACCGATAAAATTGGGTTATGGAAAAAAAAATTCTTGTGATAAATGAACAGATCATATATTCGTTGTATTTTTAGTTTTTTTGTTTTTGCTCCAATTAAAAAGTTATATTGAATTGAGATTATATTTTTGAATCCAGTACCGGAAATACGCTGACAGTTCCTGAACACACAACTCGCGTGACGTCAGAATGTTAATTTTTATTCATCGCACAGCTGATACAGTGTTCTGGCTTTCAATCGATTAAATCTTGTTGTTATCGGCAACATACTAATGAATATAACTAAAATATCAAACCTGAAAATTTATCGTGCTTGCTTTGTACTATTATGTTCGAATATTCTATAAATAAAACTCCGAAAAATGTTATTGAATGTTCCTCAAGATGTTAAACACCAGGTATATTCCGGGAATTAGCCTTTATAAATTGTTTATCATACTTGACATTTAGTCAAGTACATATAACATGCTAACATGAATAATTTTTCGCACTAAATTTCTGATATTTTCAGTCAATATACACGTAAAAGCCGTTGACACTGTGCTATCGAGAAATTCCTTTAACATTAACGTGCTGCGATTTTTTTGAAATTTCATCAATTACGAATTGTTCATATAATAATAATAATAAAAATTTAAGAGATTTTCGCGTAGTCAGTATAATTTATGATAAATATCTAAAATACATGTTTTTCAAAAACTCTATTCTTGTAAATAATAGAGAATCACTCCATGAGGTGATAAAGTGATAGACAATATTGACATCAAAATATTCTGTTGTATCATTCTACCGACTGCGCCAATTATGATGAGATGGTTATGTGACATGCTTTTAAAAAGTAATTAGAAGTCATTAGGAACAATTTAGTATAAAAATATACATACGAGTTGCATGCGTGGTGTCTACTCTAGAACTGAATTGAAATAGATTATTCACTAGTAGTTTCTCAGAGCATGATAACATATATACCAGAATATGTTGATGTCAGCATTTTCTGTGATTCCATCGCCTCTTGAAATCATTTACTAGAATTGTGCGGATGTTAATTTCCACAAATCGATTACAAGAAATGGCAGTTTATGCTGGAGTTAAACTTTTTTGACAATCCAGAAACACTTCTGAGTGTTTAGCGTTTCATAGGTATTTCGTTCGGTCTAGAATGGTTCTTTCATTCATTTACTTATTTATTTAATATGAGTTTATACTGCACTTCGACCTCAATGTCTATTGTGCTCCCCACCAAAGCTGTTCTAACTACTGTGCAATCTACAGTTCGCCTTCTAGTTTCATACTACTAATGAACTTCAATATCTGGGAAGGCTTCAAGGAGGTTACGTCCTCAAAGCATTGTATTTGTTGGCTTTCATTCGCGTGGATTCTGTAACCAGCTGAACAGAAGTTTCCTCCTCAGCCCCACAGAATCTACACCCATCAATTTCTGATAATCCTATTCTCATCAGATGCTTCTTGAGACGACAGTGTCCTGTAAGGAAGCCAGCGAAGAGGTGTGATTTGTTCTTACTGAGATCCAGATATCCTTTGCCTGTAGTTTTGAAGTTCCAAAGGAACTTTTTGGAGCTATCCATCCCTGGAAGACTCCGCCAGAGTGTTTCTCTTGCGGTTTCCTCTTTCTCCTGAAACTATGTTGGTGCATTTTCCTATATCAAAGAAAGGTTCTGCTCCAGTAAATGGCATTATTGTTCTCTTTCTGGCAAGTATATTTGCCCATGAGTGACCAAGAACGTAGACCAAAAATATGTTGTAATTATCTGATAGATTGATGTTTTGGCTGCTAGAATGTGCTAGGCAAAATGGTGTGCAGTATTTACGGAAAAATGGTGTACATTATGAACATATCTGGCATGTAGAAGGAAATGTGCACCTAATCATAGAGGCAACAGCTGCAGAGTAGTTACCGTTACAAAATCAGTGAAAATTTCAATGCAGAACGAACTTGAGACAAATAAAGGAGCAATCAATAATCTGGGGCATACAGAATGTGTAAATAATGTATAATAACAATTCGAATTATATTTCATCCTGAATAAATTCATCCATTATCTACAAAAACTATTTTGAAGACTGGATAAATTTGCAGTGCTTGATATGAGGCAAATTGTGGATCTTGAGAATTAATATGATATAGAATTGAAAGTTATGCCATATTATTTGAGGTTTTCACAGGGACAATCTGCTTAGATATATTGTATTCAATCAATACAAAATTAAATAGTGACATTATATCATTTATAAGTGGAAGTAATCTAGAATTAACATTTCCATTTCAAACTGAGATGTTCCTTCTGAAAATTCGAAATAATCCATAATAGGATAAAATTTTTGAAAGAAATATTTTAGAATAGATTATTCACATTTAATGATAATATCAAATTACTGAACTTATTCATCTAGCAACTGATGAAAAGTATGCATCATTGAAGGTGGTCTCCGCATGTGTAAAGTTTTAAATTTCAGCTTCTAGTAGGTACATGTAATTTCGAAAATATTCTTGCAGATAAATAACAAAAATATCCAACCTCCTAGCACTCAGAAACTTTAAAAATATATGAAAAATATAATCAATAGGTACTTTATGAAACAATAATGAATAATAAAATTATAAAATCAATTTTAATTTTTTAAAGGTGGTAATTCACCCAGCAAATTAGTTAAAGACATTATAAACTTACGCGTGAGATTGTTATGTAAGGACATAGTAATCACATTAGTGCGTCAATAATGTAGTATCCTAGGTTTTATAAACTATTATATACGAATACAAAGAATGTCGTAATCTATAATTCAATAATATATTGTATTGTCAATTTGACGCAACAGAATTGAAAGCACGAGTGACCTGTTACTATTTTTGTTACCGTAACAATGGTAGAAAATGAACCGTAGAAATATTCTATGGTTCTATGCCCGTCTGCATGTATTGTTTTCTTATAATGTTCACCGATATGATCTTTATTGAAAGCTTAAACTATTTTCACCAACTCGAGAATATAATACCAAGAAGCTTTCATTTATATAACAATCACTAGATGAGGAAGGAGTAGGAATTTACTATACTACTTAATTCATTCTTTTGAACAGAAAAAACTTTTAAACCAATCGATTATCTTTTTTGATCTAGATACAAATGATAGAAGCAATATACTACTCATTCCTAGACTACTGCTATAAAAACATCAGGAAGAGTACATTTGATTTCTACAGATATTTCCTGGATTTCCGATGCATGTCATGAGTAATTTTTTCATTATATTGTCTTTCAATTCATCCAGCAAAAGTATTCTCTATACCTGTTACGGAAATTACTATTTCTGTTCATGTAGTTTTTCAATTTTCTTTATATTATTTTCGAATTCAAGGTATCACATTACTCAGTATTGCTTGCGATATTGCATTTTTCTACATTTATTACGACATAACTTTTTCTGAAATTGCCTGATAGAGTTTTGTATCATATTCTTCTGTCAATACGGAGAAATTCGAGTGGAAAGCAATGCCAACTCTCAATTACTTCATCGTAATTGGCTCTCGGATTGAATGTCTCTTAGACATTCTAGAACGAAAAGAGTCCGTTATGTTTCATCTTACATTAATAGTATTTTAGCTGAAAGAAGGAGTTCTCATTTATTGTTTTCTTCCATGGGGTTAGATCAAGCAATTGATCTTCCATGTTGCCTCTATGTGACTTCAGGTATATTTCAAATATCTGTTGAAGCTACGACAATTAATTTAAACGGTTCAACAACTTGAAATGAAAATTTCATTGATATAGTTATTTTATATAACTCTTCAAGAAAAATAAGTATAAGGTCTACGCTTCTGCGTAAACTTCCAGATATGTGTATAGATCAGTAATTCATCATAGGAATATTCAAATCAGAAGATATAAGTACGAAATAAGGATTTCTCACTCAAAATTCGTATTCTCATCTTAGCCGTTTTCATTTCGTATAACTCGAATTGCTCTTTTATAAATCACCGAAAATTCGTCTAAATTGGCCAACTTTTAACGGTTCATTTTAATCAAGTTCTCTAGGTAGGCATGTGAAAAACCTATATGGCCATATTTCATATATGTGGGTAGTGTTCTAACAAAATGCATAATATTGATCTGAAAAGTAACCATATACTAGGTTTTTAGACCCTAAGGACCACCCAAGTGACACATCAGCCATGTGTACCAATATTCGTCAATCTAGATGTCATTTCCGATCTAACCATAACGAAAAATGCATAATAAAATTTCGGTATCTTGGTTCAAGACAAGGAAATAATCGTGAGACACAGATATGTAAATTGATCATTTTGATGGCTCTCTCGCCAGGGGAAGGTCGGACCACAAATTAATAGATACTTCATGCCAATACCTCTCAAACATTGAAAATATTATTTGACTCATCCCGCGCATTTGATACCATTAATTTCAATTTTGCAAAAAACAAACTGTATAAAGTGGGACTCATGGGTATCATTTCATAATGGATAAGTGATTTTCTGATAGATAGGTGGATAAGACTCAACGTTAAAGCGCATACTCAACAACACATAAACTTCATGCTGGTGTCCGTAAGGGCTCCGTTCTAGGGTCATTACTTTTTTAGCTTTTTGTGAATGACTTATTGATGCATACTGAAATATCGACTTTATTTGCTGATGACACTTCTGTAGTTGTCACAGCATTCACTCATGACGAACTTATCACCAAGACAAAAATGATAATGAATAGCTTCAATAACTGATGCGATAGGAACCTCCTGATATGTAATACTTCCAAAACGGAGTGTGTGTATGTTTCATTCAAGGATAACATATGCAATATGAAATTAAGTTATAAAGGAACGAATTTTACCTCTACAAACTATGTGAAGTTCTTAAGTATTTATGTTGACCAGAATCTGGTGTGGTCTGATCTTGTTGAATCGAGGTAGGTATGCCTTATCCCGCATAAAGGCTTTTATACCATTCGAATCCTTATCAACTGTTTATTATAGCAATGTTTATTGCCACATGTCATACAATATTATTCTCTGGGGAAACTCTACTAATAGTTTCGGAATGTTTTTCACCACAAATTTTTTTTTTTTCGTACTATGTTGAATCTATCTCCAAGAGAATCTCACAGAGAACATTTTATTAGACATAAAATTCTGACTTTTCCATGTATATATATATATATATATATATATATATATATATATATATATATATATATATTTTTTTTTTTTAAACTGTATTCTGTTCATAAAGGAGAATATAAATTCATTTAAAACTCATAGTACGGTTCCTAATTATCAAACGAGAAAAAAAGATTCACTGACTATCCCTAGATAAAAAACTGCTAAATAAAAATTAAATTATTCACTTTCACTTTTAAAATCCAAAGGTTATTATGGCGTGGAGGAGTTTATGCTAGACAATCCACTGGCATAATTTCCATCTGTCAAATGTCTTAAAGAATTGATTAATTAATATTATTACTATAAGTAAGATTTGTAGCTCTTAGAAGACACTGATAAGTGAGTTTGGCAGTTTTTTTCGAAAACAAATAACTTCTTGATAAAGCTTGAAGTTGAAAATACTCCGATGCTCAAAATTGAATCAATAAATTCAATTTTTTATCATTGAAATGTTGAACACAAACAAAACTGTTATTTTACAATTTTTATTATTACAAAATATTAAAAATTATATACTGTTATTACAGTTTCGGTCATATGGGTCATCGGACAGATTTGAGTTCAGAACGAAATATAGAAAATGTTGGTCTCTTATACAGCTGGGTATTACCTCTAATTCTGGTAGAGTGAGGTATTAAATATAATGGCTTCTGACGAAAATACTGAAGGACTGGTAATTAAAATGGTTTTTCAAAACTGATTATTCAAACATTCTTGGAATACATTACGGTTTGAATATATCAAATAGAGGAGAATGTGGTTATTCAGCAAGACCTTACCGTTTGTGTGTTGAGTTTGAAAATTTTCAAACCTTCGATAATTTGTGCATAATGTGGAAATTATCTATTTATGTAAACGGGTGGTGGTTTTCACGGAAAAGGTTTGAAAACGTTTTATTTATCAAGAAAAATTTTTGGTGTTTTTTGAATCTTATTTTAAACTATGAATTGGTCTAACCTATATTAGAATCTGTAATTAAAGGAAACAATGATTTGTCAAATTTTTTCAACCTCTAGTAATCTCGCGATGGGAATATTGAGTATATATCGCAGTGATACTAATAAGTAGTAAATGTAACGTTCACATAGATTGGAACTTCGTATAATGTCAAAAGCATTCATGCACATTGAATTTTTTTTACAGCTTCTGTTTTTTTTTTGAAATCACAAACTTAGGGATGGAAAATTCGGTCGTTTAGCAAGAGAAAAACTAGAATAAACAAACTGCGATAACTAACAAAATTTAAAGAATCTATGCAAAATGTACTAGTAAACCAAAGTATTTCAATAAATGGAAACTTTCGAAGAGAAAGTGAACCTCGGTGTTAACGTGAAAATAATAAAATAATTTCGGGATTTTACCGAATCTGGATACGATTTATTTCCTCACTATAATCATAAGTTAGTTTTGGTCGTACGTCGGCATCTGAGAGTCGTTATTCAACAAAACAGTGTTTGTGGCACAATAAACCGTAATTTATATCTAACACTATGAAAAGTAACGATCTAAGTCCATTAAATAAAACGACCAGAAGAAATTTATGGCATCAATGAAATTACTGGAAATATGGAGTAAGCACAAAAACTTTAAATTTTCAATACTAGTTGACGTATTGACGCCATTATCGTACATTCCAGAATATGGTCTTGAAAACGTAGAAAAAGACCAATGATGGGTGAGTTATAACTCTTTAAAAGAAACATGATATATATCTACTAAATTTACTATATATATATATATATATATATATATATATATATATATAATCTCTTGATAATTATTAGCAATAACAGGCTGGTTGAATCTTAAAAAACTCGATTTAATTAATAAGTTGACGTTTCACTATGACATTCATAGTTATTCAAAACTTTTGAAAAAAATTGAAAATTCTTTGACATTTATTGACTTGAAAAAATTGAATAGATAAGATTGATCTGTCTTGTTAAAAATTCTTTCAGTCTAATATTAACATTCAAAATTGTTATTATTAGAAGGCAAGGGAAACTACAGAAACCTTTACCTATGTAATGTTCGAAAATAATAATAATAGGGTACTATTTATTTAACAGAAAGAAATTAGTCACGGGAAAATATTAAAAAAGTAGAGTAGAATTATCGGTATAGAACGTTTATATGGAAGCAGCCGTTGACACGTGTTTCGGACTCTTTGGTCCTCATCAGAACGGCGTAGCTAAGTATTGGATTGAAAATTTGGAGATGAAAATAGTTTAATAAATAAAATCCTCTGTTATGGAAGAAAATCACTTATTTGTGGTTTATTGTTTGAACTCTCCGGTATGGGAGATTTGGTCAAACTTTGCCACGGAGGCGATTAATTCCATCCGAGAGATCTCAGAAAGAGTAAATTAATATTAAAAAAGAAAATTAGTTTTGGGAAAATATTAAACAAGTAAAGCAATAATTATCGGTATAGTTCGTTTATATGGAAGTAGCTGTTTTTAATGAAATTTTTATAATAAAATCCTCTGTTATGGAAGAAAATCACTTATTTGTGGTTTATTGTTTGAACTCTCCGGTATGGGAGATTTGGTCAAACTTTGCCACGGAGGCGATTAATTCCATCCGAGAGATCTCAGAAAGAGTAAATTAACATTAAAAAAGCAAATTAGTTTTGGGAAATATCAAACAAGTAAAGCAAAAATTATCGGTATAGTTCGTTTATATGGAAGTAGCCGTTTTTAATGAAAATTTTTATTTAGAATTTCAAATTTTTTAAATGAAGAAAGGTACTCACAATATAAAACAATGGAGTTTGGGATCATTGCCATATTTTCAGCTTGCAATATTTAATTATTTATTCGAATTGTTGTTGCCTGTGATTTATTTTTAATCTCTTGATAATTATTAGCAATAACAGGCTGGTTGAATCTTAAAAAACTCGATTTAATTAATAAGTTTGACGTTTCAACTATGACATTCATAGTTATTCAAAACTTTTGAAAAAAATTGAAAATTCTTTGACATTTATTGACTTGAAAAAAATTGAATAGATAAGATTGATCTGTCTTGTTAAAAAAATTCTTTCAGTCTAATATTAACATTCAAAATTGTTTATTAATTAGAAGGCAAGGGAAACTACAGAAACCTTTACCTATGTAATGTTCGAAAATAATAATAATAGGGTACTATTTATTTAACAGAAAGAAATTAGTCACGGGAAAATATTAAAAAAGTAGAGTAGAATTATCGGTATAGAACGTTTATATGGAAGCAACCGTTGACACGTGTTTCGGACTCTTTGGTCCTCATCAGAACGGCGTAGCTAAGTATTGGATTGAAAATTTGGAGATGAAAATAGTTATATATATATAATAAATAAAATCCTCTGTTATGGAAGAAAATCACTTATTAAATCGAGTTTTTTAAGATTCAACCAGCCTGTTATTGCTAATAATTATCAAGAGATTAAAAATAAATCACAGTCAACAACAATTCGAATAAATATATATATATATAAAAATATATATATATATATATATATATATATATATATATATATATATATATATATATATATATATATATATATATATATATATATATATATATATATATATATATATATTTGAGGAGATTTCTGAGCTTTCAGAATAAAAATTTCTCTATCATTCATATAATCACAACTTCCTGAAGTGGAGCATATGGCTGAAACCTGATTGTTTAGATTAATGACAATTCACGACGAATCTTCATAGAGATACAGGATATTAAGTCATATTTATTTTAACTAATGAGCCAGCGATATTAATAATAAATTAGTTATGAAGCTTGACATATTAGAAGAACGATTTAAACTTCTTACATCACCTAAATGTGTTCGAAAACAACACACTCTTTAATCTACTCAGTACGACTCCCAGGAGCTTTCTATCTTAAAGGCATGCTTTGGTCTTGGTAAAATCTTTCTGTTGAAGCACCACACTTGGAGGTGTGACGCTTCCCTGAGTCAGAAGGACCTCCCAAATGAAACACTTTTCTGTGTCCCACGATTTTCACCTATATAAATCAAGCTATCCGGACTATAACAGGTACAATCAGGCTCACTTCATCTAAATAGCTGCCTACTCTGAGCTATATTGTTCCACATAATCTTCGACGAGAACATGCCCAAGTGACATAATTCAAGAATCATTGACAATCCTCAGCTATTTCATAACGATATTTCTGTACCTCGGAGAAATAGACTCCGATCAGGCATCTCCATTAAAGACTGCAAGAGCTCTTTTTCAAATTATAACATAAAAGCTCGCTGTACGGAGGAGTGGAATATGAAACAGCTGATAACTACCCCGATATTGTCAGCTTGTCTAGTGTGCGTGCTAAATCTCGATTTCAACTTCCTTGCAATATCTTGTCAACATTGAATCGCATTAGAACCAACAGTGGAACATGCGCCGATTCTTTACTCAGATGGGGGAAACATTTTTCCGGTGCTTGTGATTATGGCACTGAGAGAGACAATTCAAAACACTTCATGCAAGATCTACTAAAGATATATACGGGCAACACATTGGACTTACTCAAGGCAAGTCCAGAGGGAACCTAATACATATCTAAACTAGATATATACTTTGAGATGCAACCCTGTGATCTAATATTTGATTCAATCTAGCAACAAAGACATGGCTAATATAGGATTCAAAAATAGTGACGTTACAAAAACTTAACCCATTATGAGGTCTAAGTTGATATGATGTCTATTTTTTAATACTAAATCATAAGGTATATTTTGAATTACTAAAGTATCTTACAATAGAACTCCATGACACTTGTCATACAGTAATGATTTGTTGATTAAAAATTGAAAAATCAAAACATTCAACAAAAGAAAGCTGAATAATACGAATAATAAAATGCTGTTATAATACAAAAACGTACGTACGAGTTTTATATTTTTATATTTTAGAAGGTCTACACTCTAAAATATATTTTAATTGCTAATAAATATCTCAGATGCAAATGGCTTTTGATAAGTGTAATTGTAACATGAGAAATAGATATTCCGAATAAGCTCGGTAAGCCATTCATCATTAGCAAGTTATAAATTCTGTGGTATATATTAAAAGTCAGTAAGCAATTTTTAAATATATTTTGTTACTATATTTTCTTTGCTAACCAATTTTCATGAAATTCTCAAATCAGATGAAGTTTTTGATCATCGTTATTTTCATGATTTGGACTTTCCGATTCAACTACAAATGAATGTTTACAATAGACTGCTTACAAATTTTTCCATAATGTATTGAAAAGATTTCCTTACCGCAATATTCAAGCATTAAAAAAGAGAACTAAAAGATGCAGAACTCTATCTGTTATTTTGTTCCACCTCCCCAAATGAACCTTAAGTAAACATGAAGTCAGTTTATTGAAGCCTCCACTAGGGATTATTTCTGTGCCATAAAACAATCACTCTTCCTTTCGTATGTCCCTAAAATAAATCTCCGCTTTGTTAATAATGAATTGACTGAAGTGTTGAATACAATGGAATGCGGACAAAGCGAAAAAATGGAATAGACTGAGAGCTCACTTCGGGACCTATTTCCTCGTGTGGACGTGTTTCGGACGTCAACCACATTTACTCTTTTTCCAATTGTTCGTATATTTCTGGAATTTAAGGAAAGGCTGATTTCGAAAAATTGCAGCTGATGTTGAGCACAATGTCAGTTTTGATTGTTACATCAGTGCCGAAAAAAAGTAACCCAAAATAAAGACTATTTCTATAATTCACTGTTGGATTGTGAATGTAGAATTCTAGTTGGGGAATACATATAACTAGCTCAATTAGAAATTTCTTTGATACTTTTTTAAATTATTGAAAAATTTTCCTTGTTCACTTTATGTAGTAGGTATATCAAAATGATCTAGTTATAAATTAAAATAAAGATTCGGAAGATATTATCATGTGTCTGATTCACTATCTTCAACAATTTTCAACGCAAGACTGCGCCAATTAAGGTGGGCATAGGTGGATTTTAGAGCAATATATAAAGAACGACCCTCAGTATTTTCCTTCAAATTACCAAAAAAGTACCCTAGCACCTACTCATGTAACTTCCCTTGATATCAAATCAAATCAAAATATGCTTTATTGTCTTTGAAATTATATAATGAATCGACAAAGCGAAAAACTGAACAATGTAAAATATAGAAATAAAAACACATTAAGCGAAAAAATCTAAGAAATAAATAATGTAAAACGAAGAAATAAAAATAAATCAAACCACATTTTCATACAAAATATATACAAATTTTATATTATCAACAATAGAATCGAGAGTAAGAGTCAAAAATTTCGATCGAAGCTGCTGCCTATGCTATTCAATTTGGTCATATCGATAAATCAATGCTCAATGTTGTCCTCTACAGAATAATAAGGTCTATCAAGATTTTGTTCGTTTCCGAAAATTGGCCAAGGAAGTTATAGATTTTAATTCATCTGGAAGGCCATGTCTGATCTAATCATGTCGAAAACTCCATCATAAAGTGTCATTTGACTGGTGCATTTCGTTTGAGATAAGAAGAAAATCGTGATATACAGAAAAAACTACCATTTTTAGGGCTTTTCAAACCCAGGGAAAGATCGGTTGTCCAAGTGTAGCACATTGTTACAGAAGATCTATACAACCGAGTAAACTTTTAGGATTGAAACAAAGTCGATACAAAAATCTTCTAGCTATAATTGAAAGTTCTTTATTCAATATATTGAATTTAAATTAACGTTGACCCTAAAGCATCAAATGATTTATATTTTCAAATGAATAATCGCTCCATGATTTGTTTCTGAGAGATTACGATAAGAAATAAACTTATTTGATAAATTATATATTTGATCATCTTTAAATAGAGTTCTGTCCATTAGAGCTTCAATATCTGGATTTCGGTCTTTTTAATATCATAATGGTGAATCTTCGGCATACTTGTATTACGTATTTCGTGAAGGTATTATCAAAATTTACACTGATAATTCTTTCACTTCCAAATTTTGTAGAAGAAGGTAACATCCAATCAATAAAACACATTCCTTCATACAATAACGGTTTTTAAAGAACAAAATTAGTTATACCAAAATTCTTGAGTATATCATTTTGTTATTAACTACAATGAGAACGACGATGCTATTCGTCCCGGCTTGTCTGGGAAAAACGTACTTCGCAGGATATTGGAAATGTCCTATTTCCTCAAAGAAAAATCATCTGGAAGTGAACGTTGCCAATTTATTTTTCTTAGTTCTTAGTTATAACTTCAACATTCATTATATCAGTAGGTATTGCTTCTATTATATTCCGAAATGAAGCTCCACATGGTAATCAATTTAAAATGTGTAAAGTTTTTTTCTTCACTACGAAGTTATTTGAAATTTTGCAGATACAATCTTCGCAACTTGATGGTGCTGATAAATCAAACTGAGAGTAAACTGCTCAAATCGTACATTAAGTACTGAATCGAATTTTTATATTTATGTTTTCACTCGGTGTACAATATCGTATTTTCGAAAAAATATTATTCCTAATCCGAAATTTACGACATCGTTATATTACGGTGCACCAGGATCCCGGGAAATCGATAAATGTGTCCTCATGAATCTGTGAACCGGCTAGCGCGCAAACCTGCAAAACCATGCCATTAAAATAGTCGATTCTGTTAGATTTTTAGGCCTCTTTATCGTCAATAGTCTAGAAATTTTACAGCATGTGCATGGCTAAAAAATTATCATCGGCCTGTTTCGCCATTAAATCCGTCTCAAGTGAATTAGATACGGCATCTACAAGAATTGCCTATTTTGCATTGTTCGAATCTCATCTTTGTTATGGTCTCCCTTCCGGGGTTCATGTAATTCCTCACAACTTGACACCATTCTCAAATTGCAGAAGAGAGCAACTCGATACATGTTTGTACTGAAAAACAGGGCTCTTTCTCTATATTTACTTGAATCTGTGTGCTTGATTCATAAGTATTTTCACGCCGTACCCTTGATGTCACAGCACGGGTATTCCACCAGATCTGCGGGACATCATGTTCACCTCCCTATTCCTTCCTCTGAATTAACAAAAAACTCCATCATTTACAATGCTAAGAAAATTTACAACCACCTTCCAGATGAATTAAAGTCTATAACTTCCTTGGACAATTTTCCGAAACGAACTAAATCTTAATTTCTTGATAGACCTTATTACTCTATAAAGGACTACTATTCTGAGCATTGATTGATCGATATGACCAAATTGAATAACACAGGCATCAGCTTTGTTTGAGGAGGATTTGACAGTTGTATATATTTTTAATTGAAATGTGGTGTGACTTTTATTTCTAGGTATTACATTGTTACCCACTATGCAAATAATTGTTACAGTCACGTTAATTTAACATCACATTGTGCTGATGTTCTTCCCTTTTTTCCTCTTGTTTTCATCACATGCACATCTTCACAACCGCTTATGCCCAGCTTAGGGCTGTTAACTCTTGTGATGTTACAACTGAACTTCTCAGCGATGTTAAAGCGCTGCCTTCTTACATTACTGTGATGTTACTAGAACTTCCTCAAACGGAAGTCTTTATAATGAACTAAAAGCAACATTTCTGTTACATTCAGAAATGCCTTTTAACATCTAGTACATGTTGATGCAATGTCTATGAAACAACATCTTACCAATGCACTGAATGCAATATTTCAAAAACGATACAGTATATTCTTTTAGATGTTGTATGGATATTACTTAAACCTCTAAATAATATACCTCAAACATTCTAGATTACATCCTATAGATGTTTCAGCAAATACACGGTGAAGAACTAAAAACGCCGGCTGCCGGCCATATCTCAAAAAAGAATCATGATTCAACTTAAAAAAAATACCTCAAGGAAAATGAACCTGAAAAATATTTTTGTGTTACTAAAATATCCGCTAGGGAATGGAAAGAACACTTAAAAACATATAATAATGTGATTATCACCAAGAGTGAAAAACTAAAGGTATCCTTAGTATACAATCATAAAGATTTCAAAAGTTGCATTTTTAGGTCACCTTTTGGTATTTGTCTTTTTTGGAGATAATCACAGTATTATGATTTTGAGTGCTCATTTCACCCCTAGTGGATATTTTAGAAACTCATAAATATTTTCTAGCGATTTTTCTTTCCAAAAGGTAATGTTTTTTATTTGTACCAATATTCTTTTCTGAGAAGTGGCCTACAGCCGTTCTTAGTTGTTCACCCTGTACATTTAAAATAAAAAAGCAATAGAAGATTTAAATAGTATATTAACTATTAATAAATAGAACACTGAAAATAAAAATAAAACAAATCCAGGCTTAAAATAAATATCTTGTCCAGAAAAAGAAATCCAACCTAAAAACAAATATCCTGTCCGGGAATCCAACCTAAAAAAATATAATAGTGTCATATTACATAACAAGCGTGGAAAGTGATATATGACACATCTTAACAAAAATTGAATTTGTGTGCAACTGTATATATCAAGCTGTTGTTGCTATAACCTAACACGATTTAAAACTGAATTTATAAAGATTACTGATACCTTATAGCTGGTTTACAAAATATTTATTAGAATAATTTTTTAATATTAAAACTATAAAAATTTCAAACTATCAAAACTTTACGAAACGTTACGGTATATCAACGGTATATCCCTCCACCCGGAATTTCAATGTTGAATAGCCGATTAAAGTTTTAAAATGAGTATATTTAAGTTTCAATAATTATGATTTTGGAATAATTACTTACCGATAACTGTTGTTCATCCATTATAACAAGAAAATGCTTCTACTGAAATAAAAACGCGAAACTGAAAACGACGCTGCCACCACTTATAACCTACTTGCACGCCACGATCCGCCATATATCATGCTTGTCATTGTTTTTTTCGTCTTCTGTTTTCTTCTTTTTTATAATTTTATGAATACATCATTCAAACAGCTCACCCAGTCGCAGGAAGTTACTAAAGAGTAGTTCGAAAATTGTAAAAGTAACTACAAAATGTGATCATCTCAGAAACATGTTAATTTGTAATATTGCAGTAATGTTCTGTATGTATTAGTGAGACCTATACAAATTAACATCGTATGGATGTTTCCTCAATGAAGTTGCTGAAGAGAAGTTCATAGGATGTGTATATCACTGCGAATTCAAGTAGTATTGTGTACATCTAAAATATGTTTTAATTACATGGATGTCAATGAAGTTCGTTATAAAATTTAAACATTTAGGAGATATCTTTTTAACGTTTCAAATAAACATCACGAAAAGTCTCTAAAGAGAACATCACAAAATAGACTTATGATGTTTTTTGTTCAGTGGGTTAGTTTGTATATTTTTCGATTGATGTGTATTTAGTTTTATATTTTACATTATTTATTTACTGTATTTTTCGCTTTGTCAATAAAATGTATAATTTTAAGACAATAAAGCATATTTGATTTGATTTGATTTGATTTGAAAATAAAAAACGGAGAAAGCGCAACCTCAGAATAATATAAATAATTTTTATTTCCCAATATATAAGATTTTTTCAACATAGAACCAATATTATCCGTATAAATACGAATCGCCGCCGCGATCTTAGGATATACGATGGGAAATAGAATAAACAACGGTTCAAGTCGTCATTATACGGTACCAACAAGGACGAAAATCCCAGGATTTCGGAATCCGGCAAGCTGTGCAAATACACAGAAAGCCAATTCAGTTTGCAGCGAGGACTTCCGTGCCCTTTGTCGGCCTCGTTATTACGCTACATTCGTTTATTTTATTAACCCGTGGACGTACCGAGAAATAATACAACCTGATGTTTAAATGGGAATGATAGATAAACAGAATATTTTTGGCTTCTGTTTAGTTTTAACTATCCTTTGCTCTGTACACAGCTTGTGGAATGAAAATTTTGAAGTTGAACAAATTGGGAAGATCTGAAATAATATCTACATGAATAGGTTTCAATATCCAGATATGTACAGCAAGAGCAAATAATATTTGTTGGACAAATATGAAGTAAGTGTTTACAAAACTTCATCAAACTCCTTTCATACCTATTTTCGATTGAAGAGATTGGGATTCAAGTTATATTATATATCATGTTCCGTTTTGCACTGAGTATACATTGCTGAACCTCTAATTAATTTTAAAACAGCTTCAGTAATTTTATAGATCTAGAATCATTTGCCATCTCATTTGTACTTTTGATTTATTATTTTTTATATGATTTCCTATGTTATTTAGTTGAAATAATACAACAGGATGTTTGAATGGGAATGGTAGATAAACAGAAAATTTTTGGCCTCTGTTTAGTTGTGACTATCCTTTACTCTGTACACAGCTGGTGGAATGAAAGTTCTGAAGTTGAACAAATTGGAAAGGTCTGAAATAATATCTATATGAATATGTTTCAATGTCCAGATATGTACTGCAAGAATAAATAATATTTTTCGGACAAAATATGAAGTTAGTGTTTACAAAACTTCATCAAACTCATTTCATACCTATTTTTAATTGAACAGGTATATTATATTTCATGTTCCGTTTCGCACTGAGTATTGCTGAACCTCTATTTAATTTTGAAACAGCTTCAGTAATTTTATAGATCTAGAATCATTTGCCATCTCATTTGTACTATTGATTCATTATTTTTTCTTTGATTTTCTATGTTTTTCCGGTATGGTAAGCAATGTTTGATGTTGTTAGATAAAAGTGATTTGAGTTTTTCATTTGAATATCTGACGAAAGTAAGGCTGTTATATTTGATATTATTTTTGGTAAGGGAGTATACCTGGCTAATCGCATTTTTGAGAAATTTTTTTCATCTAGTTGATGGAATCCGTCGTTACTACGTTATAATTCAACATGATGAACGAAAACAAAACTTGAATTTACTAAGTTTATCATCACAAAAATACTTTGAAAAATATAAAACTGCGATTGCAATTTCGGTCACTAGACCATCATCGGGCAGGTTGAGTTAAGAACTGAAAACATAATTATAGATTTGCGCTTACGGGTGGAAAAGAATTATTGCAGGTACCAATAGACAAGAGGAAAATATTTCAAGAAGGGCTAATCAAAGTTGATTTCCCAAATTGGTACAATAAAATGTTCATAGAAAAATTATTATTGTTTGAATACACTAAATATAGGAGAATATATCAAGTCAATCTGGCCGTTCAGCAAGATATCTTTTGCATTATAATTGAGTTTTAAAATTTTCAATGATTCTAAGTGAGTTAGTTTGGTTCCTTTCGGTAATTTGTGCATAATTTGGAAGTTATCTATTTGTGGAAACGGGTGGTGGTTTCCACAGCAATGATTTGAAAACGTTGAATTTGTTTTATTTTTAAAAAAGATTGTTGGTGTTCTTTAAATCTTGTCTTGAACGATCGACCAGTCTGACCTATATACACTCCTTTACATACAGGACAAATCAACTTATAAACTCCTGAACTTTAAAATTTTTCAGTGATATTTTTGACATTGAATGAAAATCCTGAGTTTTGTCTTAGTTTTCAAAGCAATTTTAATATTACATTTAGGTATGACTTTGTATCTTTCATATTGTCTAATATTATAGGCTCATAATTATTATTAACAGCATTTTATTTAATTATATTTCTCTCGATGTCAAAGTTGATGTTCGAAAGGTAAATATTTACTAAACGAAGACCCATACTACTTAAGGCTGCCATATTGTGTTGAAATGGATGTGAAGAAGTACCATGTATGACGTTATGATTGTGTGATGGTTTGCGAAAAAAAGTTCCCAAGAACAATAAATCAGGAGCTTATAAAGTTTATTGTGGATATTGTGATAAGTTTCACATTAATAACTGACAACTTTCAGAAGGTTTCATAACATAATTTCAGAACACAAACGTAGATTTGTTAATCAAAAGTCGAATTCAAATTTTAATTTAAACAAACCTTTCAATCCAGAAAATCACACATTTAATTTTGACTTTAAAATATTAAACGCTGAAAGTAAAGGAATTAAACTTCATTTTCTAGAATTATTACAGATAAATAAAAACAAACATTCAGGTCTCCTATTGAATAGCCAAATTTATCATACTACAAGCCCCCTTCTGAATCTTTTCAAAATTACCGAACTACCTATCTGTTTAGAATTGATTTTTGCTATTCTACTAATTATTTGTAACCACGCTTCTATTCTCCCTTTCTACACAATTTGTCATTCATTTATGTCTTGTATTCGATATAACAGAGAAACAAATTCAGTTTGAATTTAGCATATGAAGAAGGTGAAGTTTTAACAAAACGTGCGTCAAGCGATATTTCATTTAATAAATGTGTAAACTGTTTTTATCTAAAAAACAAGGTTCCGAAGTGAGGTTACCCACGCTTAAAGAAGTGAGTGGTACTGGGTTTATTTATGTATATGTATATGTATATGTATATATATATATATATATATATGTATATATATTTATATATATATATATATATATATATATATATATATATATATATATATATATATATATATATATAAAATAAATATATATATATATATATATATACAACAATACATAAACTATGAATATACAAATTCGTGTTTAATAACACAGGATTATTTTGATTTCATTCAGTCCATAACAAATAATATACTTCATTCATTACAGAAGCCAAAGCTACTTGAATTAATTTGAATAACTACAAATTTCTTTTGGACTACATTCAATTTCATGCGATCTCCCTCACGATCTTATAAATACTATGAAGGAATTGAATTGCTTCACAAAGATTTGAAATTTTTCATAAAAACAGGCTCAATATACTATAAATCTCAGCAAGAGATTGAATGAATGAAAAATGGAATGTTCAACTTCCATTTTCTGAATAATATGGAAACATTCGCCTCAAACTTTCGCTAGCATAAATCACATAAAAACTGATATAACATTTTTCATTTCTAAACCAAATACCAAATATATAACTAATTTTCACTCAACATTTTTCCATTCCAAACATTCGTCGATATTATTCATGCTCAGAATGAAAAATGTAAAGCATATGTTTCCACTTAGTAGAATTTGTTTTTTCCCTTTTCCCTAGGGGTGATAAATCTGAAGACCTTCTCTCGGATAGATAAAATACACCTTGTGAAACCTGCATCCATGATTTCTTGAATTTTTGGTTGTTAAAACATGGCTCTTCAATTTTATTTATTCTTGAAAATTCCGATTGCAGAATAATAAAATTCTTGATTATAATCTGTTTCGTGTTGGAATCACAATTTGAGTAGGTCGTAGTGTCTTGCGCCTATCAGCGAAAGTATCAGTAAATATCAAAAAATAAACTGAAAACAGATACCTAATCTCTGTAAGTAGTCGGAGATTATGACAATGTCGATTCAATTTCTGAAAAAGTATCCGGCGGATTCACCATTTGATATATATATATATATTAATATATATATATATATATATATATATATATATATATATATATATTATATAATATAATATATATAATATATATATATATATATATATATTATATATATATATATATATATATATATATATATAAATATATATATATATTATATATATATATATATATATATATATATATATATATATATATATATATATATAGATATATATATATATATATATATATAGATATATATATATATATATATATATATATATATATATATATATATATATATATAATATAAATATATATATATATATATATATATATATAGGGTGTCCTACAATTTTTTAGACAGGCTATAACTCTAAAACGGCTGAAGATAACTTCATGAAATTTGGTATGCAGCAATTGGACGGATTTTACAATATTGCGAATCCCTCATGACGTCAGCGAAATCATCACAGTAGCTATGACGTCATGTCATTATAACATATCAAATGTAAAGGTCTTCGTGTGACTGCTCATATTAAAAGTCTTTTTATTCTGAATTCAACCATGCAATACACTTAGTGCATGTTAAAATTTATTAGTTGTGTATTTTCGATCAAAAGGAGCTTAACAAAATAAATAAAAAGTTTAATAAACAAATTTAATCACATGAAAATCAAGGCAATAATACCATTATTCTACAATTAATTTCAACACAAGCCTCAAACCTGATTTTCATGTGATTAAATTTGTTTATTAAACTTTTAATTTATTTTGTTAAACTCCTTTTGATCGAAAATACACAACTAATAAATTTTAACATACTAAGTGTATTACATGGTTGAATTTAGAATAAAAAGACCTTCAATATGAGCAGTCACACGACCACCTTTACATTTGACATTTTATAATGACATAACGTCATAGCTACGGTGATGATTTTGCTGACGTCATGAGGGATTCGCAATATTGTAAAGTCCGTCCAATTGCTGCATACCAAATTTCATGAAGTTAACTTCAGCCGTTTTAGAGTTATAGCCTGTCTAAAAAATTGTGAGACACCCTGTATATATATATATATATATATATATATATATATATATATATATATATATATATATATATATACGAGGATATATTGAAAAATGTTCAGCCTACTATACCAAACAAAATTTCAATGTCAAAATATTTTATTTCTCAACATATTCTCCTTTTAATTGTATACATTTATTACAGCGAACCTGCAACGTCTCTAGACCTTTCAAAAAAAATGTTTCTTCTTGCTCTGCAAACCAGACCTCCACAGCTTTTATTACCTCCTCGTTGGAAGAAAATTTACGACCTGTTAAACTTTTTTTCAGTTGGGAAAAAGATGATAGTCGGACGGAGCCAAATCTGGTAAATTAGGGGGGTGTTCTAGTATTTATTCAAACCCTAAATCACGAATTTTTTGCATGGCAACATGAGATTTGTGTGCAGGGGCGCTGTCCTGCAAAAACAAAACACCTTTGGATAGCTTTCCGCGTCTTTTCTCTCTAATTTTTACCGTAGAGTGGTCAGTAATGTCGAATAGTAATATTCAGTTATTGTTCTACCCTTATCCAAAAAATCAAATATGATAACTCCATGACAATCCCAAAAAAGCAAAAACTTTTTCAGCAGATTTTTGGACACGAAACTTCTTAGGTCTTGGAGAACCGGAGTGTCGCTATTCCATCGATTGTTGCTTTGTTTCTGGATCGTAGAAATGTACCCAAGTCTCATCCATAGTAACAATTTGGTTTAAGAAGTCTACTTCGTATTCAAATCGAGCACAGATCGAACGCGATGCTACTACCCTTGCACACTTTTGGTCAACATTCAAACATTTGGGGATCCATTTTGCAGCAATTTTTCTCATGTCCAAATTGACGTGAACTATATGATGAACGCCTTCGTATGAAATATTCAGTGCTTCCGATATGCGTTTTAGCCCAATTCGACGGTCTGTTAAAATCGTGTCATGAACTGCATCGATATTTTCGGGGACTGACACAGAAACTGGCCTTCCCGATCGGTCATCATCTTCGATGGAAAATTTACCTCTTTTGAAGCTTGCAGTCCAATTTTTCACGGTCGCATGCCAAGGACATTGATCACCAAGGGTATTCAGTATATCTTCGTCAATCTGCTTACCTCTTAACCCTTTTGAATACAGGTACTTGAGGATGGCCCGATACTCCAATTTTTCGATTTGCACAATTTCGGTGGACATATTTTTTCTTTTAATTTATTGCGTAACTCTGGTTTACTTTTTTGACGTCAAACTTCACACTGACACTTCTAATAAGTTATTGTTCGTTGCTATGGTAACGCAATATTTTGTTTATGCAGGGAACTGGACTAGGCTAACTAGATATCAATACATCCTCGTATATATCGATTATATTATAATTATATAGTTAGGCTTGCCACATTTTTGGTGGGTGAAACCGGGACACATTAATATGGAATGGCCTTACCGGAGGAGGTATTCTGTACCCTCCAGTTGAACGGGGTCCTCCCCTGGAAAACCATGAAGAATCAGTAGCAAATGGTGAGTTTAAAGCCTTTTTTGAAGCCTTGCGAGTAACGCGAAAAGAGAATTTGGAACCGTCAATTATTTGTTCTACACATCTTTTAAAAAGAAAAAAGAAATTTTGCTACTTAAAAATATATATTTTTTTTTTAGTGATAATTTTTAAGAAGTGTTAATAAAATAAAATTTGAAATACCCCATGAAATTGTTCAATCAAACAATTACTAAGTCTTATTTTTTTGTAAAATTATAACTTTTTGTTTGAATACAAAAAGAATTATAAAGTTTTTTTTATAATAGAAATCAATTAATAAGTTAACAATGTTAATCTTCCGGTTACAAAGCACTCAAGTCTCACTGTCCGATAAAGTGATAGTAACACCTTTGCACTAGGGAGCGCTCACCCTTCTCATATGCCTGTTGTTATAATGAAACTACTTACAGCCTTTATTCAATTACTTTTGACATCTTACACCCGTTTTCCGGGACATCGATAAAACAGGGGCGGGACACCGGGACAGAAGGAAAGATACCGGGACTGTCCCTGCCAAACCGGAACGTATGATAAGCCTATTTATAGTACAAGTTTCCAGAGCCCCCAGACATAACTTATTTTCCCAGCAATAATATGTGTAGTATTAAGTAGTTTTCGCATGTACTTCCAGTGTATGCATACCTGTTAGCTTGGGTTGACGGCCAATTTCCAGGTACTAACAAGGTGCTTAGCGTGAAAAAAAATTCAACTTACTTTTCTTGAATTCTCAGAGCTGATTTTTATATATACCTCAAGGAATACTGTAAAAATTAATAATTATTACTGGCAGACACTTCCTGTTGTAGGAAGCCTTTGCCAGACGCTTTTGAGGTGCCAAAAATATAATGGAATTTTATATATATTCTCAGTCTTAATTTTTATACTAAGGGGAACTATTTCAATACCTTCTGTTAGCAGCCAGACAGATCGTAATGGCCAAACATCCCCCAGACACACATTCAGTGTCCATTTGAGTATTACCGCAAGGTCATGATTCCCTGTTCAAGCCGAAGAATGATTATCTCCATTCTATACTTAATTTAGCCTGCTCTATGTTTGAGAATACGTTCTTTTGTGTTCAGTATATAATATTTTATATACGTTAATTTTATATATATATATATATATATATATATATATATATATATATATATATAAAATATTATAAATTGAAAAAAAATTGCTATCCTCTCCGATAGCCAAGCAGCCATCAAAGCGTTGAGCTTTTCCAACTAATCGGGCCAGAACCTTTCTGCAGACTTGGAAAATCTTACTTCCAAAAAAAAACTCAATAAGGCTGAAGAAGCAATTAGAGCAATATACTGGCAAAGACTTCCAAGGCTGAGGCAGGCCAAAGATCTCCTCGGCATGTTCAACCGATCAAGATCGAAGACACTGATTAATCTCAGCA
The DNA here is from genome assembly GCA_030704885.1 of Cynegetis impunctata. Classification (NCBI taxonomy): domain Eukaryota; kingdom Metazoa; phylum Arthropoda; class Insecta; order Coleoptera; family Coccinellidae; genus Cynegetis; species Cynegetis impunctata. The sequence goes on along the minus strand of JARQZK010005103.1, from coordinate 87,587 downwards.
AAACTAGTCTAAAGACAATCACGGGATTTCTAAAAGCGCATTTCAGACTCAAAGAACATCTGAGGAAGCTAAGCGCTAAGCTTAGAGGGGGACAGCACCTGCAGAAATGTCCAGAAACACCCCACCATATACTGATGGAAAGCTATGCTGTACACCATGAAAGACTGAACACACTGGAATCATACCAGCTGACTGTAGAAGAAATATCACGAATAGACCCCCTTAAAATCCTCAAAGTACTGAGACTTGAGGGGCTGCTGTAAACTAAACGAGAACACCTCGAGAAGCAGAAGAAGATGGGGCAAAATAGATCTAATAAGGTCGCAGCGCATCGGTCACCATCCACACCTACCAATACCTATATATATATATATATATATATATATATATATATATATATATATATATATATATCTATATGTATATATATATATATATATATATATATATATATATATATATATATATATATATATATATATATATATATATATATATATATATATATATATATATATATATATATATATATATATATATATATATATATATATATATATATATATATATATATATATATATATATATATATATATTTATATATATTTATATATATATATAGATATATATATATACCGGAGGTATGTTTAGCCCTTACTATAGGTATGGCTGCTTACAGAAGGTATTGAAATAGTTGAATTGGGTATCATATATAAATATCAAGACTGAGAATATAATTAATATTCCTTTATTTTATTTTGACCTTCAGAGCATCTGGCAAAGGTTTTCGCCGACGGAAAGTGTCTGGCCGTAATAATTTTCACAGTATTCTTTGAAGTATATATAAGTAGCCCAAAAAAGTAAGTTGAGTTCAAAAATATGTGTCATAGGAACTTTTTGAAAACGGTGGTTTTCACGGTTTTTCCGGTGTTTCTCCTTTAATAATAATCCAACCGATAAAGTTCAGACCTCGTTTTTTTTTGTATTTCAATTCTCAACAATTCAACAGTTTATAACATCCAGATTACTTCTTCAGTTTGCATTTTATAAGCGAAAAACTATTTTTAGCTCCTCAATGTTCATAAAAAATTAAAAAATGATTTGTCTGAGTTTGTGTTTGAGTTGCGTGTCCAAAACATAGTAGAATATAATTACGGACTGTCTTTCGTGTAATGGTACAAGCGTTATCCAGATACTATAATTGTAACAGAAAAACTAACTGCTTTATTGCTTGGTCTAAATATATAGTGCAGTCATTGAAGCGTAAAATAGGTTTTTACCTCCTAAACTTTTTGCTATGAACCGATTCACACGAACTTTTGGAATTAGGCTTATCATACCCTTAACTTCAAAAGTGATACTGACCGGAACTCCGTTGCCACCCTGGGGGTGGTTGCCACCCCTTTTTTGGTGGTGGAAATATTTTTTTTTCGAAATAGCCTCGGATATCGATAGGAGACCTAATTTAGGTCTTTAAAGTTTTTTCAGAAACTCAATACTTTTCAAGTTATTAGCAATTGAAAATTCGGAATTTCCAGTTTACTAATGTTTAGTTTACTAAGTACCTACAAAAAAATAAGATTAGATTTTGGGCCATAACTCCTTCAGTTTTGAAGCTATCGCAACTTATAAAAAAACCATTTTAAAGGTATTTAAAAGAGCTACAACTTATTTCATTACAATACATAGTAAAAAATCTTTTATTTTGAAACGGTGAAGGGTCAAAGGGCTCGAGAGAGAGACTGTGATTGCGCTACCGCGCGCTCTTTAAACAATCATATCTCCGTCAATTTTCGTGTGGGGGAAAAAAACATAATTTTTGTCAAAAAAAAACCTACATTTTTCATTATTACACTTTTTTACGTATCTTTCATTATTTTTGAGATTTTATGAAAAGAAGGTGGTTTTTTTAAAAATTCGAAATTTTTTTTTAATCGCGATTTTTTCGATAAATATGTGTTCCAAAGCAGCCAAACTGCTAGCATCCATCAAACTCTTTATATTAAAGTTTATTCTAGACGGAATACGATTAATTTTATTTTGGTGAAAATGGCACTTATGAAACCCATTAACCCATTGATTTAAAAAAAAAACCATTAGATGTTCCTTCTTTTTTTCATTACAGCTCACTCATTTTACGTGCAAAAGACTTTTAACCGTGCTCATTTTAAAGCTTATTTTAATCACTATAAAATCCTTTTTCATTAGCATACATAAAATTTATCCGCTCTCCGCTAGATGGCATTGAATAAATCGATTAAATTTCAGACAAAGTAAAAAACGGCTTTGATCTTCAATATCTCGCTTAATATTGCACTTAGAACACTCTATAAAAAACCCATTTCTTCATTTTTTTACCTGCTACATTTTTGTTCATCATAATATTATCGTTAAAATGCATATTTTTGGAGATATCGAAAAACCGTTGAAAATCGTGGGAAAATTCCGAATGTTCAATTGCCTATAACTAGGAGAGTATTGGGTTTCTGAAAAAACTTTATGAAACATTTTTTGCTTAAAATAAGCTCTTCTATCGATTTTGAAAAAAAAATTCCACCACCGAAAAGGAGTGGCAGCCACCCCCAGGGTGGAAACGGAGTTCGGGTAAATATCACTTTTGAAGTTAAGAGTAAGATTAGCCTCATTCCAAAATTTCATGTAAATCGGTCAATAGTAAAAAATTTCTGAGCTGAAAAGCTTCAATGACTGCACTAAAAATAGTTCTGAATTTCTGTTGATCTAAGACAACGAAAATTTCACGATGTGACTTATTGTTGAGCGTGGTAGTTGGATGGAATTTGTAGCATTTCCTCAACAAGCAAAGTTTAATTAATTTATGCGAACATGATGAAAATCTGAATTGTACCTATCAATTCATTCCATTCAATTATTACCCAGAGTATACACAAATTGTTCTTGTATGTAAATCGAAATATCTTGCATGTTGACAATCTTGTTAATTAGGAATCTGATCCCAAGGTGAGTACGAAGTTTCAATTCTGTGCCAACGATCTGAGTTCTAATTAGCAGTGAGGTATTTACTTTCCGACAAGTTCATAACATTTGATATTAGTCCGAGAATATCCAGTGTCGTCGGAAAACAAAGATGAGGGAATTTACTAGCTCTTTACAAAACAATCAAAAGTTGGATGAATTTAGTCAAAATTTGGTATCTTCATTGTTTTGTTGAAAGAGTTGTGTGTAAGCAAAAACTCTTCAGGCCAGTGGAAAATGCGGAAATTTGTCATAAGTAACTTATCCAAAAAAAAATTTTCTATAGCATTTCGAAATGTGCATGGAGCTACAAAAACAGGTTTTTAGAGAACTTTTGCTCTTCAAACCCCTTCCGAATTGATTAAGTGTGTTAATAATGAATACATGGATTGACTGGCAGCATACAATTCTCTCCACTGTCGTTTTTATATAGATTTTATTTTTGAGCTTTTGCATATCTCTACACCTTCTACTGGTTGAGTTAGATGGTTCAAACTTGGTACACAGATCGACCTAATTAGAAAAATAAACGGTGGTAGTACAAATTGATTTCTTTTACCGTCGTCGAAATTTTGATGTTGAAAATTCAAGCGTGTTTGAGGATTTACGTTACAAATTTTTGCAGCCATTCCATATTCAGAGTTCATGTGTGATTTAAATATTCTCCTTTACCGCAGAAACTTTTCTATATATCTCAGGTGAGAGAATTATGAGCTAAGTAAAATAGCTCTCACTGAATTTTTATAATTTTATACCTGCCATTCCTGACAAAAGGAAACAAAATTGAAAAACACGGGATATATATTTATATATATATATATATATATATATATATATATATATATATATATATATATATATATATATATATATATATATATATATATATATATATATATATATATATATATATATATATATATATATATATTATATATATATATATATATATATATATATATATATATATATATATATATATATATATATATATATATATATATCAGTGGCGGCTCGTGAGGTTTTGGTTTGAGGAGGCTACAAGAGGTGTTAAAAATACACCATAGGCGAAAATTTTTAGGATTTCAAGGTCAATATTATTTAAAGAAAATCAAAGTAAAACAAGCACCCTAAGCTATTAATTTGTTTTCACTTTCGAGTGTCTACCTTGAAACCTACAACTCCTATTTACAATATTCACAAAAATTCTTCTCAGCCAATTAATCAATTCATCTATTCATCAAATTTTTTCTTTCACATAATAGGTACCTACCTACCTACTTAACGAATTTTTTAACAGCTGGTGAGAGCAAATAAAAAGTTATTATATATTCTTGAAGATTAGCGGGATTCTGCGATCTTTAACGTTAGCAAAATGATCTATAATATCCTCATAAATTTTTTGTCTTTCGCCAAAAGTTTTACCAATTCTTTTTCAATAGACAACAAACTAATATTTTTCAAACGATCCTGGCTCATTGAATTTCGTAAATAAGTTTTAATTCTCTTAAGAGTGGAAAACGAGCGCTCTACGGAAGCCGATGTCACCGGGATAGAAACAATTAGACATAAGAGTTTATAAACTTGGGGTAATTCTTGATTCAAATCATTATCAAAAAGATATTTAATAGTCCTCACATGATTTTCATTTTGCCCCAAAATTTCATTGTCATTATAAACAACACACAGTTCACTTTTTATGGCCACCTTATCAAAAAAAGTGTATTTTTGACATAAATTTTCCAAAAGGTTATCTGGAAAATTAGCCAAAAATCCGGTGAACAAATTTTTATTGAGTAAGTCGAAGAAATGCAGTTCTTTCAAATCAGAGAACCTTATTTCTATTTGACCCCTAATAGTATCCAAAATTTCATGAAATATTTGCTTATAGTGAAGCTCCATATCTGCGTAACTGAATTTCTTTCGTTTTGGGCTAAATTGAGTCGTATCATCAGTAGTTTGAAATACAGAAAATAGTTTTTTAAAATAAACTTCTGCACGAAATTCTGAAATTTTTTCCAAAAGAAACTTGAGCCGATTTCGTGAGTAAATTACATCTGAAAACTTGTGCTGTAAGATTTGAAAAACTATTTCTGTTTGTTCAAAAATTAATTTGAAGATGTTTAAAAAATATATAAATTCCTTATCTTGTAAGTAAGATATTAATCCGCGTGCTGTATTTAAAGTTACTTTATCGGTGAAAAATTCCTCACTTTCAACTAGGTATAGAATTAAATCCTCAAATCCTAAGCGGCCCCAAACAGAGACATTTTCACTAGTAAAAAGTAAACACTGCCAACAAAATAATTTATTTTTTACCTGTGATCCGGTTAGGCAAGGATTTCTCTCATAATTCCGTGTATTAAAACCGCGGTTTTGTTTTCTGTTACGCTGCACCAAATTGTTCAATTCAGGGGTAGGTTTTTTTTGTTTTTATCAAAACTTTATCCTCATAACTTAGGGCACTAAAATTATGGGATAACAAATATTCCACTAAGTCACCATTGAAATTTTTGAAATTAATTTCAGTAATCAAACTCATTTTAAAACAATACGCGTAACGCGAGCTGATTCCGGCGTCCATTATTCAGACAGTACGAATTACGATCATACTACGATTCAATCAACGACTTTACTCGATGTCAGGGAGATTCTATAGTTGTGATTGGTCGACATTGTATAAGACTGGACTTTATCGGTGTTGCCATGTACATGTGTTTTGGTTTTCTATTTCAATGAAGTATTCATTCGGAGTATTTGTTTTTGAGTGGTGTGAGTTTGCTTTTCTGTGGCAGGCATAATGAACGTTGAGAATATACCTTTCTAAGCTTTCCGCAGCGTTGCCACAAATCTTGAAATGAATGAAATGCAGTAAATGTAAATACCTTCTATCTTAATTAATAAATTATATTATATAATGTAGGTTGAAAGGAAGGTAGCTGCATAAAATAATATGATTTTGATTAATATGAATATGCTGAATGCTGACTATTCAATATAATATATATATATATATTAGTGATACACGGAATATTATTGAGGAGGCTTAGCCTCCTCAATAATATTCTTTGACTAGCCGCCCATGATATATATATATATATATATATATATATATATATATATATATATATATATATATATATATATATATATATATATATATATATATATCTTCAAATTATTCCCACCAGTATTGTATTATTCTTTCTAATTTTGGATTGATTGGGGGTGTAAATTAGTAAACATATTGAAACAATGGTTAATAATAACAATTTACACATTCATTGAAAGAACTAACGCATGACGCACGTTTCGGTGGAACTTCACCTTCTTCAGATGCTAATGGCAAACTAACTATGTTTCTCTGTTATATCGAAAACAAGAAATAATGACAAAATGTGTAGAAGGGATAAATAGAAAGATGGTTACAAATAATTATTATAATAGGAAAAACCAATTCTGAACTGCTAGTCAGGTAGTTCGGTAATTTTGAAAAGATTAAGAAGGTGGCTTGAAGTATGATCGATTTGGCTATTCAATAGGAGACCGAAATGCTTGTATTTATTTATCTGTATTGATTCTAAAAAATTAAGTTTAATTCCCTTACTTTCAGTATTTAATAATTTAAAATCGAAATTGAATCTGCGATTTTCTTGGATTAAATGGTTTGCATAATGTGAATCCGACTTCTGATTAACAAAGCTACGTTTGTGTTCTGAAATTCTAGTTTGAAAACTCCTGAAAGTTATACCAATGTAAAACATATCAAAATCACCACAATTTATTTTATAACCTCCTGATTTATTATCTTTATGAACTTTGGATTTATTATTTTTTATATTATTTCCTAAATTATTACCGGTACATAAGCAATGTTAATGTTGTGCTTAGATAATAGATATTTAAGTGTTTTTCTTGAATTTCCGATGAAAGTGAGGCTTTTCTATTTGATATTAATTTTTAGTAAGGGGGTACACCTGGTTAATCGCAGTACTTCCCTACATCCTTTCCAACACAAAATGGCAGCTTTCAATAGTATGGTACATCGTTTAGTAAATATTCCACTTTCAAATGTGAGGCTTTTCTATTTGTTGAACGTTATGTTATATGTGTAAATTGTTATTATTAACCATTGTTTTAATATATTATCCTTTCAATAACTGGTCCTTCAAGTTAGGAAACCGACTTCAGTAAATAGTAAACTTTTCATCACGAAATTCTAGTCATTTTCAACACTTTTTAAGATTTTTTGAAAAATGGCAAAGTCAAAAAGCAGAAAACTATATTTCATAATGACTGTGACCTTATTCAGATACTAATTAGTTGATACTCAGTCTAATATTAGCAGTCAGTTCTGCTAATATTAGATGTTAAGGGAAACCATGTACGGAATGGAATTTCGAAAAATGAAAGATGTAACAATAACTACGTTCTTTTTTCAAATTATATATATATATATATATATATATATATCTATAAAAATATATAAATATATATATATATATATATATATATATATATATATATATATATATATATATATATATATATATATAAATATATATATATATATATATATATATATATATATATATATATATATATATATATATATATATATATATATAGTATCGTAGTGAGGAAAAATGAGAACATAACCACGTTCTTGAAGTTTGTCACATTTTTGAAAAGAATGAACTCTGGATATATGTAAAGCAAATAAAGAAAGTGACAGTTATCAGGTCAATAACTATTTAAGGGATGCAAACGAAAATACTTCCGTAATACTAAATATTATACAAACAATAAATCTCTATCATAGGAAAAAAGTGAACTCTGGTAGCAACAATGACATTAGTTTTATTTTCTGATTTCACTTACAATCTAATAAAATTGCGATGTATATTAAACCAAGTAAAGGCATAATTAATTCAAAATTTATTCAAATATACCAATCATTTCAACCAAAGTTGAAGCCCTCCTCTTCAAGTGTTAGATTTAACAAGAATAGATATTTTTCTAATTTTTTGCTACAAATAAATATCATCAGAAAACGTACCTCTTCAATTTAATGAACCACAAGGTTGCGGAAAAAAATTTAAGCAAGATATCTGGATACTGCATTTTTCGGACTAGTTGCTAATATTATTTCTGTTATTTTCCAAAATCAAGATAAATTGCATAACTTCTTTATTCATTTTCGTAGAAATCGGGTAAGCAAGTTTATTAATGATATTTCTCCGCAGAATTCTTTTTTCTTGAAGCACTATCCTTTCAAGATGCATTCAGTTAATTCATTTTCGGATGTTCATTTTATTTCTCCATTAAGCATAGATAAACATCGATAAAATATAGATATAGACTTGTTGATATCGAAATGTCAGATACGCTACTGAGTTACATCAACAAGAAACATATTACCCCTAGAACATTGACACATATCACTAAGATGATTTCTGATTAACCGGTATTCTACACAGTCTCCATGACTTGCTAGTGGAAGTGCTGAACAAAGAGATAAATTTCTTATTATCACAATAGCGTTGTCATGTTAGTGCCAGAATGAGGTGCATTCATTTCTGAGTTAATTGATTATGTTAGCCCTCATTGTTCCCTTGAGTAACATATAAAAGTAATTCAATGAACTTAATTCCAAAGTTTCTCTTCACCGAAAATGAGCCAACCCTTATTACAATTTATACATTCATATTATGTGCTTTGGAGTTTCGTACATACCTGTTAAATAGATACATAGGTAAGGCCGACGATAATGCGGAAACTTCCATCTCTCCATATTGACCAGCAACTTTCAATCAGAAGAGTATATAAATCGAAAGATATTTTAAATACGAAATAAAAGTTTCTCAGGCTCTCTTTTTTTAAGAGGTTTTTGTACAACTTAAAGAGGTGTCGCTATGAATGATAAAACAAGATTCAGATGAAATCCGGATAATAATCGTCTTAAGCATTCAAGTAAAGGGTGTTTTTTTTTTAGAGATTCACAACTTTGATTTGGCAGTGCTGCTTTATTTGATAACCGATTTAACATGTGATAGGTGATTTTTGTTCAGTTTGGTTTGGCATTTCATTATGTATAGACTTACGCCAGAGCAACGCTTGCAAATTGTTGAAATTTTTTATCAAAATAATGGTTCTGTTCGTTGAAGTTATCGTGCACTTCGTCCATTTGATGGCTATCATAATCGTCCATCAGAGCGGCTAATTCAAATACTATGGATTGTTTTCGCTCCACGTTCACTCTGAATGATCATGTAAATCCCGTAAGACGCCAAACAGTGCACACTGAACAAGCTGTAGCCACCGTACAGGAAAGCATTGAAGAAGACCCAAATGAATCAATTCGTTACCGTTCTCAAATGAGATTGTGTCCATCCACTTTATGGAAGATTTTACGAAAGGATCTTGGTTCAAAAGTTTTTAAGATTCTTCCGCAGGAATTAAAGTCAAACGATCATCGTATGCGCCGTTAATTCGGCCAATGGGCTGAAGCGCAAATTGATATTGATATTGATTTTCCACACAAAATTTTGTTCACCGATGAAGCTCATTTCTGGTTGAATAGGTACGTAAATAAGCAAAATTGTCGCATTTAAAGTAAAGATAATGCACAAGCTTATGTCGAAACACCATTACATCCACAGAAAACTTCTGTTTGGTGCGTTTTATGGGCCGGCGGAGTCATTGGTCCATATTTCTACAAAAACGATGACGGCCAGAATGTTACTGTCAACGATAAACGGTATAGAGACGTGATAAGAAATTTTTGCGTACCTCAATTATCGGCATTAATCTTGCTGACATGTGGTTTCAACAGGACGGAGCTACGTGCCACACATCGCGCGCTACAATGGATTTACTCAAAGAAAGTTCTGATGAACGAAAAATTTCATGCAATGGTCAACAATTGACCCCACCAAGATCGTGTGATTCAACACTTTTGAATTATTTTCTTTGGAATTATGTAAAGTCACTTATCTACGCCGATTAACCAGAAATAATTGAACACCTGGAAAGCAATATTAGATGAGTTGTTGGCGAAATACGGCCACAAATGCTGCAAAAAGTGTGTGAGAATGGGAGTTCCAGATTGCGCCTAGTACGCGCCAGCTGTGAAGGTTACATGGGCGAAATAATATTTAAACATTAATGCCATAGAATTATCTATTCAATAAAACCAGTTTTATTGATATTAAGCATATCTTTCTTAATTTTATTTCAATTCAAAGTTGTGGAACTCTAGAAAAAACACCGCTTACAAGTCCAAAGATACCTATGGAGCTTTAGTTTAAGTCACGATCTCTTCGAATAGTTACATACCACTTGGAGTATTTGCATTCTTCTTGATTTTGACGAACGACTCATCCTTCGTACCTGTTTGACCCACAATCTCTCAAAAATGAACCAATTTTCTATGGTCTGTTTGATCAGGATGGCCCCAATTTGGGAGAGCATCTAGAGCAGGACTTCCCAACCAGGGGGGCATGCCCCCCTAGGGAGGCGTAGAGAAATGTTAGGGAGGGGCGTCGTAAGTACGTAATATGTAAGATTACATTTCCAAAAAAAATAGTCATTACAGTTTTTAATATTTAGTTTAAAATAAATGTTGACTTTTCTGTGTACAATATATTTTTTACATTATATTAACATAAGTAATCGATAGAAACAATTTAAAAAAATTCATATTCCCTATTGTTCCTAATTGCCATTCAATCGCTGCTGTAAAAATTTTCATATCAAAACTTCAACTTTGGAAAAAGAAGATATATCTGATGAAAGTGTATTTCCTTTTTCACGACTGCTCGAAGTCATTCATAATCAAAAACTGAGTAAAAATTTGAAATCTGAAATAGAAACTCATTTGGAAGCATTGGAAAATGAATTTAATCGATACTATCGAGATATCAATTCCGAGTCACCAATATGGCACATGACCAGAAACCCATTTGTTGTCGATATCTTACAACTACCTGAAGAAGTTCAAGAAGAATTTCGAGAAATGAAGGCTGATTCGACCATGAAAGATGACTTTCATCTATTGACATTAGAAAAATTTTGGATCAAACATTTCGTTGTTAATCCGAAAGTTGCTTCTCTTGCTTTAAAAAAACTTATTCGATTTTCGTCCACTTATTTATGCGAGGCAGGTTTTTCAGCTCTACTTTTAACAAAAACTAAGCCGTCGATAGTGATTTAACCATAGCTTTAGCAACGACTGAACCCAGAATCGACCAACTGGTACAGAGCATGCAAGCTCAAGTATTTCATTAGCTAGTACTTTGAAAGATTTTATTTATTTGTTTTAAAATTACTTTAAAAAAAAAGCTGTTCAAGAATCATCTAATTATAAAAATATAATTTAAAATATAAAAGAAAGTGAAAGATTAAAAAAACTATTCTAGCAAGTAATGATGCATGGTAGGCCAGTATAGATAATTAAAAAAGTTACAGGATGAAACCCATCATCTATAAAAAAGAAGAAAATATAATAAAAATAACAGGAAAAATAAATTACGGGTGATTTGAGGTCGGGAAGTGGTAGGATGTGGGCTTTGTAGGTTTGAAACAAGTTTATCACGATTCTGCAAAAAATCCAATGTGCCAATTACAGTGCAATTGTGACATAAAAACGAACATTTTCACCAAGATTCATGGAAACCTGATTTGTTTTGTGTGAGAGAAAAATAAAAAACCCAAAATGTCGGTTATTTAGATTTTTGTAAAAGTACTTAATGATTCAAATGTATTATTTCGTTCATTATCCTTAATTAATATATTGTATATGTATTTAACCTATTTGAAATACCTAAAAATAAATAATTTAATTAATAAATAAAATGTGCGTTTTATATTTTGTTGAAACTTACCTAAGGGGGACATGACAATATTATTTTTAGCTCGGGGAGGCTTGGCGAAATGAAGGTTGGGAAAGCCTGATCTAGAGTATCTAGTAATACTAAAAATTCAATGATGAAGTTCATTATCCTGGTACTTTCCTTCCAAGACTTGGAAAAAATCGGTGGTTATAGAAAATAAATCCGTTACAAGAATCTCTTGCTCCGGGGAAGGATTAGATCGGCATATATTAGTGCGGCATATTATTAGAAATGTCCTTCCAAGTCCTATTCAATGGTGTGAATCTATTGACAGCTCTTAGGAGTCCTTTTTGAAAACAATGAACTGCTGAAGCTGCAATTACAAAAACTTAGAGCAGCCGAGATTCGTATTTTTCGCGCGAAATGTATCGCGTCGAGATGCGATTTTAATGGATCGAAATAGTTCGAAAAAATCACTTTTAAATAGCACCCCGAATTAAAACATAGAAAATAATTATTTAAATTCGAAAAAAATTGCGAAGGGCATAGTGATTGAAGGAAGAATTTGAAACCAACGAAGGAACGAACATCAACATCAACCCTTGCACCTGACTGCTTTCCTTCCATACACTACAACAGTGTATGTATATATATATATATATATATATATATATATATATATATATTTATATATATATATATTTATATATATTTATATATATATATATATATATATTGGACGGAAGATGGACAAATAAAATTTTAGAGTAGAGAATTCGAATGGATAGAAGAGGTAGAGGAAGACCCCCTTGGCGGCCTAATGAGAATTCGCACCAGTTGTTATGTAGATATTACATAATTCTGAGAAATGAAAAGATCAGAAGGAGTCTATGTTCTACAGTGGACAAGAGAAGAAGACTGATGATGAACGTAAATCTTAGTTTAAGTGTTCAACGAAAAAATTGATCTCTGAAACATGTTATTGGAGAATTTTTATCAAGTAATGATTATTTACCAATAAAAATATACAGTCAATATTAAACTTCCTTGAATTTTTCAGCTCTTTTCAGATATTTCTGCAAATTAGAGAAACCGTTTTCCAGTGATTCAAATTTTTGATTACATCAATTGACTGCTCGGTTAACACTAGGTGGAATATAGTTAAGAATCAAAATAAGATAAGAAAACAACTTGGCTTGATTACACTAAAAAAGATAAATTAATACTTTACATATGTTTCGGGTTACTAGCCCATTCTCAAGAGTTAATGAACTAAAATTGAAATTGCAACCATCTAAATATTTGAGAAACAGATTGAATAAGTGGTTATATTCTCCCTACTCCAGTTAATCGTTTGTGATAGGTAACATCTTGGAGTTGGCCGACGTAATTTCCAAAGCTCCTAAATAGCCCATCTTATTCCCTTTGTTCAACCATTTCATAGATCTGAACAACCCAGAGATACTCATTAAAAAAAGAAAAGAAGATGAACCATAGAAGCTTTGAAAATTACGTCGGCCAACTCTAAGAATTCAACGATCAACTGGACCTAAGAATATCCCAACTTATTAAATCTGTTTCATAAGTATTTAGATTGTTGCAATTTCAATTTTAGTTTTATTTTAAATTTTTTGATCTACCTTCATAGGTTTGTAGATTACCCAGCAGATCATGTCACGTAGATATACATAATTTTTAAATTCTTGACAATCACAACATCCATGTCTAATTCGGGATTCGAACCCGGTACCGTCTGTGACCTAGACAATTTCCCAACCATCTGTCCATCTGGACCACAGCCGGTTGATTCAATTTTATTTTGTTAATTCTTGAGAATGGGCTAGTAACCCGAAACATATGTCGAGTATAAATTTATCCTTTTTAGTGGAATCAAGCCAAGAGTTTTTCTCATCTTACTTAAATTTTCAAAGAGAAATTATGACGTGTTTAGTTGCTTGTATTCATTTTAGTGGATTGTATTTAATCTTCTCTTGAAAATTTTATTCGTCAGGTGTTTAGATCTCAGAACCATATTTGCATACTTCCCATCCTATTATTTCCGGCTCAAACGAATAGGTTTGAAGCTTCTGCAAACAGAGGATGGAAAATATACGTCCGTGCTCAAGTTATTCCAGAGATGGATGCCTATAATGGCGTTATATCGCCATCCGCATCCACTCTCTCGCATAAACTGCAAATCTGCATTGATGGGCAATGATTTCGTCCACATAATTTCTTTTCGAATGCATGAAACTACATTCAATAAAACTTGGGGACTTTTATTGCGTCAATAAAACGCGTTTCTTCCAGGACAGGTAATACAAAGTTTCCGGAGCATTTGTGCAACACATAAGGACAATGTAGTTTGTATTCTGATGCACGGTTCTGGTTTTTATGACCCACAGTAACCTTTCAAGAAACCCTAAGAGTATTATGTGGTGTGAGATGGCTTTGCGTTTTGAAGAATGAGCATGAATGAGAGTTAAAATTTTGTTGAAGAGCAACACTTCTTGACTTGAGATGAAAAAGTAATCTTTGAAAGATGAGTTGTTGTTCTTTCTTGTGGGTTGTTCCATTTTATTTTTTACTGATGCTGTGAAATTATCTTTGGACCTAAATTAAAATAAATAATTTTTTCGTCAATAAATGATTATAAACAATTTATTAGAGCTAACAAATTTTGATAGTTTCTCACAAAGTAAACATATTGAGAGCTGAGAGAATCTTATGAAGGTTTTTGAATTAGTATATTGTTATTAACACTGCCGTAGTATACGTTCTGCGTAATAATTGATACCAATTTCAAATGTTATGGAGTGTTTTTCTGGTTTACTGAATTATTATTATTTGCCCTATCATAATTCGCTAATTGAAAGTTATAATTATTTTTGATTTGAATTTATTTTGTGTTCATATATATATATATATATATATATATATATATATATATATATATATATATATATATATTTATATACATATATATATATATATATATATATATATATATATTTATATATATATATATATATATATATATATATATATATATATATATATATATATATATATATATATATATATCCAATAAATAAAAATGATGGTGCATTCGCAAATACATAGAACCTTGCATTTTCAACATTCTATCACCAACCCCTCTTTACGCTTCAATGCCTCCACTATCTTGTCTTGTTTATTATTCGTGCAAAAAACTAACTCAACTTAAAACTGTCTCGATATTCATACGTTTGGCGTACGTGACTATTGAACTAAAGCAAATGCTGATTTACTTCCAAAGCGGATGTAAGACAGATCAGTTTTCCGCAAAAAATTAATTTATCGCGAATTATATGTTCGATCTAATATAAGAATTTGAATTAAAATAATTTGTTGGCTTGGTAGATGTACACTAGACAATATTATATATATATATATATATATATATATATATATATATATATATATATATATATATATATATATATATATATATATATATATATATATATATATATATATATATATATGTATATGAATATATATATATATATATATATATATATATATATATATATATATATATATATATATATCTGTATATGATATATATATACACATATATATATATATATATATATATATATATATATATATATATATATATATATATATATATATATATATATATATATATATATGTGTATATAAATATATACATATATATAATATATAAATATTACATGAAAATTGAAGATGTTCTTATAGTTAATATGCCTAATAGCAAAAATAATAATCTAAAATCCTTTACTATCATCAGTTATTTAGACATTTATAATATTTTGAATGAATTTTAACAGGTTTTCACTTCGAAAACCTGCTTATTGAAATGTGTACGATTAGCAAAGTTGGACCTAGGACCAAGATAGTTTTTCATTTCATTATGCTTGGCACCAAAAAGTTAATTTTATATATCTCTCTCTCTCTCTCTTGGATGGGATTGGTTTTGGTTTGAATTGGTTGGGGGGAAATATATCTTGTTTACACGATAAACGGCGTAATTTTGAGCAATAGGGTTGAGAGTTCGTATCTAGGTAATTTTTTATGATATCTTGAATAGGTTTGGTTTTGGTTCGAATTGATTGGGGGGTTGACCCCCCGAGGAAAGAAATAAATCTTGTTTACACGATGAAGGGCACAATTTTGAAACAAAAATGTTGAAAGTTTGTAAATAGGTAGTTCCGTATGATATCTTGGATGGGATTGGTTTTGGTTCGAATTGGTTGGGCAATTGACCTCCTGGGGATAGAAGTAAATCTTGTTTACACGATAAAGGGCACAATTTTCAAGCAATAGGGTTGAGAGTTTGTTAATAGGTAGTTTCGTGTGATATCTTGGAGAGGATTGATTTTGGTTCGAATTGGTTGAGAGGTTGATCGTCTTGAGGGAAAATAAATCCTTTTTTCATCACAGAAGGCGCAATTTTGTAGCAATAGTGTTGAAAATTTGTAACAAGTTAGTTTTGTATGATGTCTTGAAAAGCATTGGTTTTGGTTTGAATTGGTTGGAGGTTGACCCCCCGGGGAGGAAATAAATTTTGTTTACACGATAAATGTCGCAATTTTGGAGTTTGTGAGTAGGTATTTTCGAAAGATGTCTTGGTTGGAATTGGTTTTGGTTCAAATTGGTTGGGGTTTGACCCCCTGAGGAAAGAACTAAATCATGCTTCTATGATAAAGGATGTAATTTTGAAGAAATAGGATTGAAAGTTTGTGAGTAGGTAGTTTCGTATGACATATTAGATGAGATTGGTTTTGGTACAAATTGCTTGGGGGGTTAACCCCTCAGGAGTGGAAATAAATGTTGTTTACACGATAGAAGGCGCAATTTTGGGACCATAGGATTGAATCTTTGAGTGTAGGTAGTTTCGTATGATATCTTGGATGGTATTCATTTTGATATAAATTGGTTGGGAGTTGACCCCACGGAGGAGGAAATAAATATTGTTTACACGATAGAAGGCGCAATCTTTGTTTTTTGGATTTGGAACAAAAATCATAATTGCATGAATAAATTTTTCAAACTGGATACGTTTTGAAAACCTGCTTCTCTAATGCAGCTCGCTGCATTAGAGAAAATAGATTTAAAAAAAAATAAATTTAAAAAAACTCTATGTTTTTTTAAATTTATTTTTGGCAATGAGGAACGAAAGAGTGGTTAGAAGAAATAAAATAACAAATTGGCGTTCTAAGACTTCGAAATGTTTGAATTTAAACAACATGGAAAAGTAAGTAAAAGATTCAGTTTGCTAGAATAATTTCACATGAGAATACTGTGAAATCTATTTTGTAAAATATTTTGTAAAAAAACATTGACTCTCATACGTGGTTCAGATAGTTTAATAAAATATCTGCCGTGTTTAGTCTGGACTATATGGAATGAATGTAAATTTAAAATAACTTTCTTCATATAATTTTCAGTGATAGCTCTTTACTACAAAGCTGTAATGTTATACAATAATACATATTTTTTTCAAATCAAGGGACCTACAGTTTTACGCCGGTTCCGAACGGCCAATGTGCTTGAAACTGAATCACTACCCAACCGTTAATCATATTTATAACCTCTAAATTTCACTGGACATACACAACACCCAAGAAGCAAGGTAGGACTCGAACCCACAATTATTGGTTTACAAGCGGTGCACCCTACCGCTGGGCTACCGAGGCCTCATATAATAGATATTTGTAATGTTATAGGCAACAATATATAAGTACCACGTATTTGAATTCCTATTCAGGTGATCAAAAATGTTTTTAGATTCTTACTGCCACAGTCTTTTCTGGATCTGATATTTGAAATCTTCGAATATCCCCTGTGGCAGGAATACATCGACGACGTTCGCAATCATGTGGAAATATTGAAGATATATTCTCACTGCTCATGGGAATCTAAATAATACTGTTATCCTTTTTAAGTCATTTCACGACAAGAGAACGGCTTTAAACGGAATATCTTGATGTATTCTCGTATAAATCGAGAACTGTCTTCAAGATTGATGGACTTAGCTATTCAATGTTTTCCGCTTTACACTCCAGTAACTCTGGGATGATAAACCTTGGGGATTTGTTCAGATACGTATAGCAAATTCAAGATGTCATCCTAAATATTCGAAAATGTTATTTGGAGTAAAGTACTGAATGCAATATACGACATTCTGCATTAAAAGTTTGAATATTTAATGAAGCTTTTCTATTTTTCAGTTGACTGAAATGTGAGTTAATCTCGGTGATCCATTATTTGATATCAAGTTCATGATTTCCAGAAATACAAAATAATAATTCTTTTGATGAACTGAGCAACGAAAGTTTATCACTTGATGAAATGAAAATTGATCAGAAATATTCAGAATCAGTAAGGAAAATTAATATGGAAGATTACCAACTATTGAAACTTTTATAATATACCCAAACAAAAATGGAATGAATGAAACTTTAACCTCATGTTGTTGACCAAAAATCAGCAACAAACGTCCTGCATTTTGAATATTTTTGTTTCATAGAATGCGTGCTGCCATAAGGTACAAAAATTTTTAAGCTTTCTTTTTCTTATTTTTTTTCATATGATTTTATTTCACTTTATATCCATTCATAAATTCAGGCAGTAGCAGAATTATGGAAAGAGACTGGTAGAATGAAATTTTACCAATTTTAATATTCAGTCTGTTTAAAAAATGAAGAGCAGATTCATGTCGTCATCCTAAGCTAACATTTGTTACTTCCTTAAGATTCCCAACTTGAAGAATGAAAATTCAATAATACAACAATACTAAGCTTCAAAAAACAAACAATATTGTTTTTCTCCAAATGACATTGAATGTAGCCTTTTAATGATACTTAATAGGCCTAAAAGGGATACTTTTACGGCCTACGCAGTAAAAGTTATTGACAAATAAAAAAATTACACAAAACTGATTTTATTACAAAACGTCATCAGCGGTGAACATAGTAACGAAACGCCAGTTACCTTTGATGAAACGCAATAATTATTAAAATAAGTATATAAAAGACGATTTTTCATGAAATTGGAGCAAATATGGAGAAAAAATTATATGTTTCACACGACACAAAAGCATATTCAATGCCTTGGCTGGTTTCCTACACCAGCCGCGGCATCAAATCTCGTGCTTTTGTGCCTAGTAAAACAAATAACTATTTTCCGCAAACGTCAAAGAATGACGACTTTTTGAACCTCAATTTTCAATGTTGAAATTTGTTTTCACAGACGTCCTTTTGTTTTTAAATTTTTTGTCCGGCCGTGAGCGTACAAAAGAATACACTTTTTTGTGTTCTCACGGCAATATCAAGAACGTCGGGCGGCGTACATTGGGGTTCCGAATCCGACATAATGTAATCTGTAAGAAAAATTTTATTTACTTTAATAATAGTCATTTTTTAATACTCGGGTACTTACCAAAAACGCACAGTCCTATAATGCGTAGATAAGTGACTTTAAATGTTTCTGACAATTATTTTGTTGAATTGTCAAATTTGTGTTTCCTTGACATCTACAAAATCAGTAAGCAAAGCTAGTTTTACGTTTCTTCACAAATAATCCTTTTTAAAAATATCACCTTAATTTTATCGTTTGAACACCGTTTGCGGAAAAAATCGCATGTTTTATTCGGAGAATACTCCGACCAAAATTGTCGGTCTCACTGCGTTCAGCCGACAAACATTTAGTCTCGCCACAAAAAGTATCACTTTTATTCCTAATAAAACAATATACCATTCTACGTATATTAGCGATGCACTGAGAATTTAAATTCAGAAATTTGAATATTTGTAGGTGAGCTAAAAGTGATCACGGATTTTGTCATTTTTAGTATTATTTTAGCCAAAAATAATAGACTATTGCCACTTATAGAAAGACAAGAGTCAGGTACGTGAGTAGTTGCTGCTACTAACGATATATAAATGACCAATTCACACCCTCTTACCCTCCCAGTCACTTAAGTAATCTGAATATTTACAATATAAATAAAAATTCAGCTAAAATCATCTTGCGGTAAATGAACTATTTACTTTCGTGTTAAATTCACTGAAGGTTGTAAAAAAAGTAAGAACACCATGAAACGGTATAAACTGTATGAGGATTTCTAGTCGAGTAGCTCGTCCTAGTTTATTGGATGCGGAAAGTATCTATGGATCATTAACCTCGTATTGAAAGACATGGCCTGTGAATTCGACGATCATTAAAGTCAAGCATATTACCCAATAACATTGAGCATTAGGACCTGACGGTTTGTCGATTAACAACCCTGCTATTAGCAGTTTATGAGATCGTCATGCAGGCCTATCGGTATCGCTGTACAGGGTATGTTGAAACGCTGAGTCGAACGTTGATAAATTAAAGCCTGTTTTCCGCTACAAATTATGGTAATGCATGAGATCACACGTTATTGACTAACGTATTAATTAATAACATTATTTATATAAGTGGAATATCATAGGGTATACTAGAATTGAATTTGTGATTTGATAGTACTTAATTATTACTATGATAGACGGTAGAGGATATTTGATAAATGGTAGATGAAGTATGATAGATGAAGTATTATAGATGATAAATAATAAATGAAGGATGATAGATGATAGATGACAGAGGATAGATGATAGATGAAAGATGTTCGAGATAGATGTAAGAGATATATGATAGGCGATAAATTATAGATGATTAGATGATTAGATGATAGATGATAGATGATAGATGATAGATGATAGATTATAGGTTATAGATGATATATGATATATGATAGATGATAGATTATAGATGAAAGATGATAGATAATAGATGATAGATGACACATGATATATGATACATGATACATGATACATTATACATGATACATGGTACATGATACATGATACATGATACATGATACATGATACATGATACATGATACATGATACATGATACATGATACATGATACATAATACATGATACATGATACATGATACATGATACATGATACATGATACATGATACATGATACATAATACATGATACATGATAGATGATGGATGATAAATGAGAGACTATAGATGAGGGATGATATATGATAAATGATAGATGATAGACGAGAGATAATATAGGTCTGACGATTGGCGAATGAAGTTCGACGAAACTCGATGATATACGACAATTGACTATTGGATACTGATCATTGACGATTGGAAACGGATTCTTGAGGAATGACGATCGACGATTGACAACTGACTATTAGAGACTGACGATTGACAATTGATGATTGGAAATTAATGATTGACTATTGACAGTTGAGTATTGACGATTGATCATTGTCACTTGAGTATTGACGATTGACTATCAACGTTTAATAATCAACGATTCACGATTAACAATTGACGTTTGATCATTACCGATAAGATATTATCGATTGTGAATTGTCGAGAGACTATTGACGATTAACAATTGAAATTTGACCATTGTCGATAGGCATCTGAAAATAAGAATGCAGCGCCAATGTGGCCAGTCGTAGAACTATAAATATTGACATTGGAATATTTGTGTTGTATTTGTTGTGTGTTTATTTGTGTTTTTGAAATCTAATTTTATCATAAATATAAAGACTTTTCAGGCTTCTTCAGCGAACAAGTGTGTTACTGTGTATGTATTCTCATTGCTATTGAGGCGGTAGGTGATTATCATCATTTGTTTTGTAGCCAAATTGAGAGAAATCTTAGGTTAGATCATGAGATGAATATCTTAGTTCTCTGATTGACTCGTTCAATATGTACTCTAGCAGCTGCTATTTTGGCATTCAACATTGCTTCTTCTCTAGTCAACTGTTTATTGTCTTTCAAAAACGGTGACCTGATCAACTTTATTCTAAACTGTTGACAAATATCATCTATCAAGAAACCTTTGTCCACCATAATTGCATCCTGTGAGCTTTCTAACTTTAAAATTAAGTCCCTTTGTTGGAAAATCGTTTTATCAGATGCTCTTTCCCCATATGGTTCACCAATATAAGTAATTAAACCTCCAGGAGAAACACCTGTCATGAATTTCACTGTGTTAGTAGATTTATACTGAGAGTAAAACCTGATCCTGCAGCAAAGGCACTTTGGTTTCTGTATAAAAATTTCTGTACAGTCTAAGATGATTCGAGTATTTTGAAAACTTTCAAAACATTTTGGCATGTTTTTCTGTATTTCAGAATATTCTGGGAATCTTATGACACAACTAAAAACTCTACTCATAATGGGTAGCATTTCATAAATATATTTTTGGCATAATTCTTGTGAAATGCCAAATAAAAGAGATAATATCACATATGTAAGGTCACATTTCAATTTTGTCAATATTAAAACAATACGCTGTTTGATTGTTAATAATATATGACCGTTGATCACTGTAAACAGATTGTAATGCTTTTACTATTGTATCTACTAGTTTTATATTATTGAGACCAGTGAAACTGTTTAGAGCACTAACTGTAGTTATCAGATCACACAAAATAGAGATTTTAGGAGTATTCCGCTTTCCCTTCTACACAAACACGATATTTATCACCAGCTGGAGGAAAAGCATGGAAATTCACATTTGAACATTTCTTTTCCCAGGAAGAACACTGAGGAACTGAACAATAACGATTCGAACGAATATAATAAATATTTGTAAAAAATCACACAAAAACAAACACAAAACAAAGGAGAACTTAAGAACTATGTCAAGATTTTCAGTTATTCTGATTGTCACCAGGCGGCGTAGTGCTTATTTTGATTCCTCTATTGAGAAATGGCAATTGACTTTTTTCAATTGACGATATAAAATTAACAAAAAATCTTTCAAGAGCAAGATATAATATGTCCGATAACCTAGATTTTGTGAAATTTATTTCGTATATGCTATAATGGCAATTTATGAGTAGTATTATATCAATGAAAATCTCTCGAGTGACAATCTGTATTGAAAATTATCACATTATCAAGATTTTCATTCAAAGTAACCATTTGGAAAATCAACGATGGAGATATTCCTGCACAATTTCTTGAAGAAGAATGAATTTTCATGAAATATGTCATTTAGATTGTGCCGCCAATTTTTTATTTCTAACTCTCTCAATATCTTATTCAGATATTTTATAAATAGAAAGTTGTATCAAATTTCGAAAATATATTTCAACTATTCAGCACGCTTTGCATCTGCAGTGAAATTAATTTGCATGAATGCGCCATATTTCTAGATGATACAAACATTTGAAACAGTAAATCAGTTTTAATTCACCATCAAGTGCAGACGAATCATGATATATTCCTAATTTAAATTCCAAACTTCTTCACCTATTCTCATCTGATACTAACAACACTATTCATTATTTTCATGCTCTCGACTGCGGCAAAGGTGGCAGTTTTGTCACTTCTAACTTAACAGGGACGACATTTATGTCGGATGAAATTAAAAGCATTCTTTCTCGAAAGGTACCGAATGAATTCTTCCTCCAACTTTTTCGACTTTTGCAGTCGCAACTTCTGTCCAACTGTCACAGAAAATATCGAAGTTAATGTTTGTTTCAGTAGGACTAATGGCTTATTTATGTATAAAGTAGATGAAATTATCGTCGCGTACGATTCTGCAACACATGGGGAGAATTTTTATTCAATATTTCTTTTCTTTACATTCGAAGTATTCATAGTGAGAAGATCTCGACAAGGTTTCTTCTCCCTTGAAGGATCAATGAGAATTTCATGTCGAGTCTCATGAAATTAGATTAATTTTCAATTCTTTAATTTTTTTATTTTTTGGACAAAATTCTTAATTTTTTTATGATCAGCATGCAAAAATAGATACGACCCTTAATTTTCTTCCTTATATCACCAACCCCTATTTTTCAATAGACAAATTTTAGTAATTTGAACATTTTCAACCCTCACCATAGAGTAGAGATAAGAACGAAGCCGGTTTCATGTCTCTCTCACACAATAAATACGTTTCGTCATGGATGGCAGCGGTCGGCGGGCGCGGGTTGTGCCGTTGCCGTGTGCATATAAATAGCGCATCGATGGCGTACGATAGGGGCAGGAATGGGCGCAGCACACATTGGGGTTCGTGGATTTATATTTTATATAGTAAAATAATTTATATTTCATATTGCAGTACAATGTTTCTCTGGTCAGCTAGTATATATATATATATATATATATATATATATATATATATATATATATATATATATATATATATATATATATATATATATATATATATATATATATATATATATATATATATATATATTTGAATATATAAAAAAGGAATTAAGCCTTGGCTTAGGACAGCTCTATGAATTTTATATTTATGTATCTTTTCTCACTTCATGAAAATATATCAACCTCAGGAAAATTCGACAAATTCGAATTTCATCACTGCTAAGATAAACTCGTACCTGTCGAATCTCTCTAAGCTCGAAATTTGTAGTTAGGGCACGCTCTCCACAAATTCGATTTTTCTCAATCTAGTGGCACTAGCTAACGCCATCATGCGTAGCTCCTGAAAAAATTCGACGAATATAAATCTCCATTCGCATTCTGCTGTCAGCCTAAATGAATTGAAATATTATAGATTAAAAATGCTGCACTTGCCACACATATATATTTATCAGGGCCGAACATTTTCACATAATAACGATTCCATTTGGGTTTCGAGCAGCGCACTTTCAGCGAGATTTATGCGCATATAAATGAATTTGCGAGACTCAAATTTACGAGCCACCCCACATTATCTGGGACGAAGAAGTAAGATACTTCCAATTTTCATGCACGAGGCTTCGTTGTCAAATATTTATGTTTTATCGTTGCGAAAAACAAAAGATACTTGTGGATGATGTCCGTATATTCTGTGAATATTTCATGAAGAAAATATCTCCGAATTCTCGAGAAGATCATAAATTTAGCGTGTACCTATTTACAATGGAATTGTTTTCCGGCGAACGGAAAGTATTTTATTCTCGAAGTAAGACGATGAGGCCGAATACCATATTTTGTGGACCGATGCAGTAAGAATTTACGAATGAGGAAATATCTTGGGACAATTGAGTTATTCACGGGGCCGCTTGTTACGCCCGAAGATATAAAAAAGGTTGAAGTACTATATTATGCATTTGGAGACTAGAATATGACTTATTCTCTCACACAACATGATTTTCTTTCTGTTTGAATTATTTATATTCGTGTAAAATATTTTTCATTTTGTGTGTAAGAGAGCTAGATAGTCTAATTTTTGGATACCGCATTCTAGAGCACCCGGATTAAAACCCCGGCGGCCATTAGTCTGCTATTAGTGTTTTCAGAGGTTTCATGGCGTCGGTGAGTCACAGTTTTTTAACTTGTACGACGAATGCTGGGCCAGTATTCTTTGTCACAACCCAACCTCACCTCCTTTCCCTGATAAATTATCTGGTACTTCGTATCCTCAAGTCACTTGTACATACAAATGTGATCTATGATATAGTTGAAAGAGTTTTTCCACATAACACAAGTAGTTCAATTTCCTTGTGAATAATAGACGTAGGAATGAAGCACGTGGCCTTTCCTTTCCTTTTCTTTCCTTTCCTTTCCTTTCGTTTCGTTTCGTTTCGTTTCCTTTCCGTTCCTCTTCTTTCTTTTCATTTATTGTACCTTTTTACTTTCTTTTCCTTTAATTTCCTTTTCTTTCTTTTATTTTTGTTTCGTTTCCTTTCATTTCTTTTCTCTTCTTTTCTTTCCCCTTCCAAACAGTGTGTTGATATGTAATTTACGTTTCGTTTCTAGTGTCGATATGTCTGTATCATGGAAGCCTGCGTTCTAATCTACTATACAATATTAATACTCACACTGAAGATATGAAAACTGGATATTTATTTTTTTACCCACTTTGATGGGTAATGTGAAAAATTAAGTATATTACATATATTTATAGTGAACACACGATATCTATTCTTTAGTGCCCATGCCGAAATCACGGGTGAAAATATTTCGGTCGCTATTTTGTTTTCAGGTATTCTTTATTGATGAAGCGAACTGCTTTCCATTATTCTGTCAATTCAATATTATAGACAATATTTACATAACCTGAATTGAGTATAAGTGAAAGTTAGTAAAATTGTAAATAAGCTTTCATTTCCATACTGGTGGATAGCGAACGATTCGCAAAGGAAACACTTTTGGATAATATGTAATATTTTAATACTGGTCATTCTATAGTGAACATAACTAAAAGAAATCACTAAGTTTGATCTTTTTGATCACCAACTTCGATATTATTCATTCTTACCCAACATCGTATACAATTTAGATATTAACACTTATATTATGATTTTGACAGCTAATTTTATTATGTTCCCGTAATCCTGTGTTAATCTCACGCAATTTTGTATTTAAGTCTATTTTACTGAAACAGAAGAATGTTCCTATGATTAATTAACATTCGGAAAACCAAACGGAAATGTTGAAACTCACAACTATTCATATTTGAAACTAAACCTTTATGGTTCCTTATTTTTTCGTGATATTGTCAATTTTTCCGACTATAGGAGCATTTTATTCCATATAGTCAATATAGTAATTTGAACATTCCATTGAAAAAAATATAGAATGAATCAAAAACAAATTAGGGAGAACAGTGATGTGCAAAAATTCAATCTCAGTTATCAATTAATTAAATTTTTCTAGTATGATTCATTAAATCGAAAGTACCACTTTATATAAATGGTACCGAAGGTAACAATTTTTGGTACGATTGTTTCAGTTTCTAAACGATTCCTTTACTTTCGGAATGAATTTGTTACCTCCGCTAAGATTTAAGGTATCTATGTAGTTTCACTACTTGAATTTACGCCAAGTATTGTTGCATTTAAAAGTTTAAACTTGATTCTTCATAATGTTTCACCAAGTGATACGCGAGAATTCAATCTCAGTTATCAATAAATTGAATTTTTCTGCAGCTTTCTGGAAAATAGAATTTTTGATATGATGTATCAAATCTAAAGTACCACTTCATATAAATGGTAGCAAAGGTAACAATTTTTGGAACAATTTTTTTCACTTTCCAAACGATTTCTTCACTTTCGGAATAATTCTTGATACCTTCGGGAAGATTTTGGGTGTCTATGTACTTTCACGTAGTGAAACGTTTGCTATTGTTTTATTTTACTGTTTAAACTGTATTATTTATAATGTATCATCAAGTGATGTGCGAGCATTAAATCTCAGTTATTAATGAATGGAATTTTTCTGCAGCTGCCTGAAAAATTTATCAATATGATTTATCAAATCAAAAGTACCACTTCATATAAATGGTACCGAAGGTAATAATTTTTGGGACGATTTTTTTCACGTAATGTAACTTACGCCAAGTGTTGTTTTATTTTAAAATTTAAACTTCATTCCTCATTATTTCAATAAGTTCTGTTCAAAAATTCAATATCACTTATTAATAAATTGAATATTTCTGCATTCGTCTGCAAAATAAAATTTTTGGTATATTTGTCACATCGAAAGTACCATTTCAAACAAATGATACTAAAGGTAAAAATTTGTGGGACAAGTTTTTTCACTTTCAAAATGATTTATTTACTTTCGCAACAATTCTTGGTACCTTCGGGAAGATTTCGAGTATCTATGTAGTTCCACGTAGTGAAACTTATGCCAAGTTTTATGTTATTTTTAAGTTTAAACTTTATTTTCTATTATTTTCACCAAGTGATATGCGAGAATTCAATCTCAGATATCAAAAAATTTAATATTTCTGCAGCTGTCTGAAAAATAAAATTGGTATTGGTATGATTTGTTGAATCGAAAGTACCACTTTAAACAAATGGTACTTTCGGAACGAATCTTGCGGTATCTATGTAGGCGGCTTTGACTATAACATGAACTTTATATTTAATTATGATAGAGCTCGCCATCTAATACTGGTGTGAGTTTTTTCGTTTTTCGGCTACAGAAAAAATATAACACGTACCACGATCCGAAAGTGATTATACGGAAAAAGTGCTGATTGATTTAGTATTACCAAAATCAACGTTTGGAATTGACATACTGAATAGCAGCAATTTTACTATTGATATTAATCTTGTACAAAATCAGAATTGATAGAATATGATTTTAATATGCACACTGAAAACCATCGAAATGAGAATGATGGGAATTCTGTATTACCTGTATTTGAAAACAGAAGTTCGGCACTTTTTTGCAAAAACAACACATTTCTGTAAGCTCTGTGAAAATTGTGTTTTCCTACTGTAGATGTTTTACGATACAATGGTTAGAAACAAATGGTAATTATCAAATATTCCTCTGATAACTTTATAAAGAAATAAAAACAACTTTTTACAGATTGAAATAAAATATATTGCGTAAACGCGTTTCTTCATAACGTTGACTTCATCTCAACTAAATAATGGTTTAAAACAATCTATTCATACGAAAAAATGAACATTATAGAGGGGTTCCTAGAAACGAAATAACAATAAGCAATTCATTCAGAGTTATAAGTAGGTATATTGAACAGATTAAGGAGAGAAGGGTTTACTTCAACCTGGTCGTTAACTAGGTGTCAGGAATTTTTATATTTATTGATGTAAAAGGATTCCCAACAGTTGATTTTGTGGAGACTATTTTTTAACTGTAATATATTATAACTGTGATTAAAGGTATGGTTTTCTTCAATAAGATGGCACGTATAGTTAGAGTCAGCTTTCTGCTTGATATAGCTATGTTCTAATTGTACGTCATATATTAGTTATTTATGTACCAAGTGCGTTATATAGATCATTATGCCCTGAGGGAAACATTCGGCCCGAGGGCCTCTGGCCCGAGGGATGAATGTTGCCCGATGGGCATAAGGATCTAGTAACGCACGCGGTGCATACAAGATTTTATTTTTCACGAAAAAATTATTATATTATGATGAAAAAGCGATTTTAAAATCGTTTCATTGCTCCTATCCATTTTCCTTCTCATAGTAGGCATGTCATTGGTTGATATTTTGAAGTTTGTGAATATATTTGTCATCATATTCAGTGAATGTCATTGCTGCTTTCTTTGTGTAGTCTTATAGAAATAATGGAAATGAATTTACCCAAGAATATCATAGAAAATGCAGCCAAAGCTGCGAATAATTCATTGCCGGAGAAATCCAGAGTCGTATACGACAAGGATTATGAAGTATTTAATCAATAAAATTTGCTTCATTTCTCCTAGTACAATAAGCGGGCGTTTTGAATCCATTATGCCCGCAAATGCGGGCATAATGGCCTAGGGCATAATGAGTGTGTTTATAGCAACCGTATCCAAGGTGAAATAAACATATTATATACAAGTGAAAAATAAAGAATTTTTCACAATCGTTACAGTTGAGTCTATAAACACCAGTACTATCATCTCTATGAATTTTTGATTTATTGTTTTCAATCAATTTTCTAATACTTTTGTTGGTTTTATATGAAACTTTGACATTTAGTTTATGAAGAAACAATTTCAGGTTTTCGAAAGACTAGCCCAAGTATGTTAAACTGTTGAATACTGTACTTTTCTCGGTTATGAGTGGGTAAACTTCTGAAATTGCCATTTTGTATTTTTTCTTCTGAATGAGACTGTCAATTATATTGGATAATAACCATTATATACTGCCAAGTTGATAGAAATTAAGTTATTTGCTTCTATGTGTTAAATTAATTATTCTAACTCAAAATTCGATAAGTCAAATACGAGTTACTTACCTAAAGGTCATGTACCTACAAACTCCACTGTGTATATCTTATGAACCGTCAGTTCCCGTTGGGTTCACTGATAATTTATTAACATACATAAATATATATATATATATATATATATATATATATATATCAAAAAATGGCAACTCATCATTCTCTTATTTTATCGAAGCTATTGAAGACGCCTCGATAACAAAGTGACGTTCTCATAAGCGTCTTTTCGAAAATTATTAAAATATTAGTCGCGTCAGTTCGTACGACATTCATAATAAAAATTGCGACAGAATATGCTCTTAACTTCTTCAGCGTTATTTGCTGTTAAATGTATATAATCGCGTCATCTGTTGATGAGTTCAAAGCTCAACGGGCTGGAAAATTGTCGTGTATAAAGATATGCCGACCCGTCCCAACTGTTGATTAATATTCCTGGTATGAAAAGGTGGCCACTTTTTTATATCCGAAGGCGAAGAAACATCAAAGAGGTA
>JARQZK010005103.1:37500-52500 GCA_030704885.1 Cynegetis impunctata | reverse complement strand
ATACATAACTACATACATACGTACTTACGAACATATAAACATATATATATATATATATATATATATATATATATATATATATATATATATATATATATATATATATATATATATATATATATATATATATATTTATATAAATATATATATTTATTTATTTATTTGAATTGTTGTTGCCTCAAAAAACTCGATTTTATTAAAAAGTTTACGTTTCATCACGACATTCGTGGCATTTTCAAAAGCTTTGAAAAAGCCACAAAAGTGTATATATATATATATATATATATATATATATATATATATATATTTATTATATATATATATATATATTTATTTATATATATATATATATATATATATATATATATATATATATATATATATATATATATATATATATATATATATATATATATATATATATATATATATATATATATATATATATATATATATATATATATATATATATATATATATATATATATATATATATATATATATATACCGGATTATTCAAATTCGTGTCTATGCATGGGGATTTCGATAACGGTAAGAGATAAAGGATTGGTTAAATGGAAGCAAAGTAGCGTATTTCAGAGGTTAATTATATTAATTTATAAAATCTGTTCTAGCTTCTTAGCTTCTTTAGTTCTGGAGTTATAGGTACTGGAAAAATCGAAAATTTCGAAATTCTTCTTTTGCCTATATCTTTTTATTTTACGAAGATTTCTTTTTAGTTTTGCCACTTTTCCACAGCAATTTTGTGTAGCCTTTCCCAATATCTGAATAGAATGTATATACAGGGTATCGTACACATTGGGCCACCCTCAACTTTTCATTTTCAAATACGGACCTGTATTTTTTATTACATCTTTTCAAATGCCAAGAGTCATATTAGCGTTTCATTTTCATCTTAATCATAAAGTGTTCTGGAAATATTGAACTAATACTAGGGATTCTATACCTTATTATATGAAATTTTTTTAAATTACAGCTGGAATTTCAAGAAAATTTTGAAATTTCACTGGTTCAATATTTCCAAAACACTCTGTAATTCAGATGAAAATACTGCGACAATATGAAACATGACTCTTGGCATTCAAAAAAATGGAATCAAAAATACAGGTCCGTATTTGAAAATTGAAAGTTGAGGGTGGTCCAATTTATACGATACATTTATTATTACAACTTCAGAAATAAGATGTGTCCCGCATATACAATTTTGCACTGGTGATATGGTAGAGAAAAACTGAGAGAAAAAACTTTATTCTCTTTGTTATCTTAAAATTTAACCACTATGGGTGGATGCATTGGAAGCCATTATTTTCCAGCTATTTCTGTCCGCTGTCGGACATGCCTTCTTCAGATATTTCCAGGTCTCTTCGTTTTAAGCGGTTGAAGCTCAGTTGGTATTCAGATCATCCATCCATCTCGTAGGTGGTATTCCTTGATTTCACTTGTCAGATATCGGACTCCATTCTAAAACTTTGTTTGTCCATCTATCATCTTTCTGCCTTGCGATATGACTAGCCCAACTTCATTTAGATTTAGCGATTTTTTTTTAATATGTCTTCTACTCCAGTTGTTTTTCCAATCTCGTCCTTTCTTATTTTGTCTCTTCGTTTTAAGCGGTTGAAGCTCAGTTGGTATTCCTTCATTTCAGATCATCCATCTATCTCGTAGGTGGTATTCCTTGATTTCACTTGTCAGATATCGGACTCCATTCTAAAACTTTGTTTGTCCAGCTATCATCTTTCTGCCTTGCGATATGACTAGCCCACCTTCATTTAGATTTAGCGATTTTTTTTAATATGTCTTCTACTCCAGTTGTTTTTCAAATCTCGTCCTTTCTTATTTTGTCTCTTCGTTTTAAGCGGTTAAAGCTCAGTTAGTATTCCTTCATTTCAGATCATCCATCCATCTCGTAGGTGGTATTCCTTGATTTCACTTGTCAGATATCGGACTCCATTCTAAAACTTTGTTTGTCCATCTATCATCTTTCTGCCTTGCGATATGACCAGCCCACCTTCATTTAGATTTAGCGATTTTTTTACAATGTCTTCTACTCCAGTTGTTTTTCCAATCTCGTCCTTTCTTATTTTGTCTCTTCGTTTTAAGCGGTTAAAGCTCAGTTAGTATTCCTTCATTTCAGATCATCCATCCATCTCGTAGGTGGTATTCCTTGATTTCACTTGTCAGATATCGGACTCCATTCTAAAACTTTGTTTGTCCATCTATCATCTTTCTGCCTTGCGATATGACCAGCCCACCTTCATTTAGATTTAGCGATTTTTTTTACAATGTCTTCTACTCCAGTTGTTTTTCCAATCTCGTCCTTTCTTATTTTGTCTCTTCGTTTTAAGCGGTTGAAGCTCAGTTGGTATTCCTTCATTTCAGATCATCCGTCCATCTCGTAGGTGGTATTCCTTGATTTCACTTGTCAGATATCGGACTCCATTCTAAAACTTTGTTTGTCCATCTATCATCTTTCTGCCTTGCGATATGACCAGCCCACCTTCATTTAGATTTAGCGATTTTTTTACAATGTCTTCTACTCCAGTTGTTTTTCCAATCTCGTCCTTTCTTATTTTGTCTCTTCGTTTTAAGCGGTTGAAGCTCAGTTGGTATTCCTTCATTTCAGATCATCCATCCATCTCGAAGGTGGTATTCCTTGATTTCACTTGTCAGATATCGGACTCCATTCTAAAACTTTGTTTGTCCAGCTATCATCTTTCTGCCTTGCCATATGACTATGACTAGCCCACCTTCATTTAGATTTAGCGATTTTTTTTAATATGTCTTCTACTCCAGTTGTTTTTCCATTCTCGTCCTTTCTTATTTTGTCTCTTCGTTTTAAGCGGTTGAAGCTCAGTTGGTATTCCTTCATTTCAGATCATCCATCCATCTCGTAGGTGGTATTCCTTGATTTCACTTGTCAGATATCGGACTACATTCTAAAATTTTGTTTGTCCATCTATCATCTTTCTGCCTTGCGATATGACCAGCCCACCTTCATTTAGATTTAGCGATTTTTTTTACAATGTCTACTACTCCAGTTGTTTTTCCAATCTCGTCTTTCTTATTTTGTCTCTTAAAGTTATTACAAGCGTCGATCTTTTCATCTTGAGCTGTGGGACACATAGCTTCTGGTTGATGTGAGTGTTAAAGCTGCAGTTCCACCGGAGGAATAATGAGGCACATTGTGGAACATTTTTGTTGCTGTTGCTTGTTTCCGAAAATGTTCCCAAATATTCCTAAATGTTCCTTGAAATTTCTTTATGTTTCGACAACAAATGTTGATTGTTTCTACTGAATAATATGCAACTATTGACAATTTTAGTGACTTCAGTGGAAACAAGAAGTTTTCGTATGTTGCCATAAGTTTCTAATTTTGGCAACAAGGAGAAACATTCAGCAACAAAATGTTCCTCAATGTTCTTAGGTGGAAATGTAGCTTTAGGTCTATGATTCATAGTCCAGAACCGGAAAAACGAACGTATTGAAAGTTTCCCTTTTTGAGGATATGTATACAGGGTGTCCCACGACGATTAAGACAAGTAATATATCAGAATTGGGCAGTAGTAGACAATTATAATTTTGGGGGTGTAAATAAGAGCAAATGTTGCATCTTTTCGTGTTATTGTGTTACCCAATGAGGTATTTGTTTTTGGTCACGTGACGTCGCATTCAAAATTATTAATGGGACAACCTGTATATTTGTGCCTTTCTGTGTTCCTCCCGATAAAACAATTCCAACTAACTAGCACACTTGGGGTATAAAGTGATTAAAACAAGAGATACAGGTACTTAAAGGATTGTAAGTTGAAAAATTCATAATTGAATCGCCTGTAATTTTCGGCAATCTTACATTCGTACGTAATGATTAAGACAAACCAATATTATAATTTTTAATAATAATTCAAATCAACTGTCACAGAAAAAACAATCTTAAAAGAGATGTTCAAATAGATACCCATCTTCGTGAATGCATTTCTCAAATCTTGATAATAGATTTCGGCTACATGCTGCCCTAATCATTTCCGGTGTCACAGTTCTACAAGAATCGCGTATTTTTCTTTTCAAATCGTCTAAATCTGTAGACGGAGTTGCATAAACGATACCTTTAAGATATTCCCAAAGGAAGAAATCTAACGGTGTCAGGTCTGGCGATCTTGGAGGCCAGTAAATAGTACCGTTTCGTCTAATCCAGCGTTCTGGAAATATCATGTCCCGATAATTTCTCACTCTACGATCAAAATGTGAAGGTGCACCATCTTGCTGCCACCACATTTTATTTCTTTCATTCAATGGAATATCTTCAAGTAGGTCTGGAAGTGTATTTTGTGAAACATTTAGGTATCTCCCTCCCGTTAGTATACCATCATAAAAGTACGGGCCAATCAAACGCCCAAAAAAAAACGAAAATTACAGGGGATTCAATTATGAATTTTTCAACTTACAATTCTTTAAGTACCTGTATCTCTTGAATTAATCACTCTAGACCCCAAGTGTGCTAGTTAGACACAGAAAAAGCAAAAATATACAGGTTGTCCCATTAATAATTTTGAATGCGACGTCACGTGACCAAAAACAAACACCTGATTGGGTAACACAATAACAAGAAAAGATGCAACATTTGCTCTTATTTACACCCCCAAAATTATAATTATCTACTACTGCCCAATTCTGATATATTACTTGTCTTAATCGTCGTGGGACACCCTGTATATCCCTATCTTTGAATATGTGCCTGAGCCGACCATATAGTTCGACTACAAAGTTCACAGGATTGGTTGTCTCTACCAATTCTGATTTTATGCCCTAAATAAGAGTATTCTACAGATTCTATTTTCGCTCCATGAATTTGTATGTTTTCAATTCATTGCTTGTATTGCTATGATTGATACTTATGCCCGATTTCACCAACTGATTCCTACAGTTAGGCAATACTTAAATCGGATTTAGGAATTTCTAAGTGCAATTTGCGTTTCACCACGCGTTAAATAATGCCTAAGGACGATAGGAAATACCTAAATTTAGGTCTGCTTAGAGTCTTTAGGAAATAACATAAAGTGAACAAGGAAAATTCTTCAATAATTTTAAAAAATTATCAAACAACTTTCCAAGGAAGCTGGTTATACGTATTCAGCAACGCAAAATCTGCATTCACAATCGAACGGTGAATTATAGAAATTGTCAAGTCACCCCGACTCAAAATCTGCATACAGCTGTTTCGATCTTATTAGATCTCATCAGTGCAGCTTATTTGACTCGGAGTGAATCAACAAATTTCTAATTGTTCCCCAATACAAATCGTGGTCAGTAACAATGGATGAATAACAATCCAGAGCGCCATCCCACCAAAGATATTGGGAAACAACAATTCACCGCTTAGACTGAAAATGCAGAAATTCGTCGCTCAAAACACGTACCTCTTGATATGAAGATATCTACTCTACAACAGTGGTGTATATGATTCCAAGGCACACTAACATAGTGATTTAAAACCTTTGGATATACTCACGAGAGCGCGCCCCGAATATTCTAGTCGCTTAATACGCAAAATATAACAATCAAATCATGAAAAACATACTAGTCGGCCATGGTCAATTTCATACATTACATAAAGTGAACAAGGAAAATTCTTCAATAATTTAAAAAAATTATCAAACAACTTTCCAAGGAAGCTGGTTATACGTATTCAGCAACGCAAAATCTGCATTCACAATCGAACGGTGAATTATAGAAATTGTCAAGTCACCCCGACTCAAAATCTGCATACAGCTGTTTCGATCGTTTTAAATCACTATGTTAGTGTGCCTTGGAATCATATACACCACTGTTGTAGAGTAGATATCTTCATATCAGGAGGTACGTGTTTTGAGCGACGAATTTCTGCATTTTCAGTCTAAGCGGTGAATTGTTGTTTCCCAATATCTTTGGTGGGATGGCGCTCTGGATTGTTATTCATCCATTGTTACTGACCACGATTTGTATTGGGGAACAATTAGAAATTTGTTAATTCACTCCGAGTCAAATAAGCTGCACTGATGAGATCTAATAAGATCGAAACAGCTGTATGCAGATTTTGAGTCGGGGTGACTTGACAATTTCTATAATTCACCGTTCGATTGTGAATGCAGATTTTGCGTTGCTGAATAAGTATAACCAGCTTCCTTGGAAAGTTGTTTGATAATTTTTTTAAATTATTGAAGAATTTTCCTTGTTCACTTTATGTAATGTATGAAATTGACCATGGTCGACTAGTATGTTTTTCATGATTTGATCTTTAGGAAATATTTAACCTCAAATTGATATAATAAAATTATTATATTTATATCATTTTTTCTCTTCTAACTATTCTTTGTCAAATTTACAGTCTAGTATTGAACAGTGGTACCAATTATATGTACAAAACTTTCCAAATCAAGTTTTCAACAAGGTATGTCTTAACTAAGCATTTCTTAGGTTGGTGAAATCCTATTTAGGTAAGTATCGGATTTAGGTATTTCCTATCGTAGCAATTACTTAGTTAGGAACTTCCTTACATCTCGTTGGTGAAATCGGGCACTAGTCTCACTATCCAATTTCAAAATTCTTATAGTATTTATTTTACTTGCTACCATTCGTCTATACTCAGCACTTAATAATCTGCGAAACGGAGATTATTCAGTTTGTATGCATCTACACATATGGCTTTGTATGGGACAACAAAGCCATAACTGTAGATGCATAAAAACTGTATAATCTCCGTTTCGCAGATTATGAAGTACTAAGTCAAACATCCAGAGTTTTAAAAGCATGTTCTAAAACGGTTGTAAACAATTTTATAACCATATAGTTCGACTGCAAAGTTCACAGGATTGGTTGTCTCTACCAATTCTGATTTTATGCCCTAAATAAGAGTATTCTACAGATTCTATTTTCGCTCCATGAATTTGAATGCTTTCAATTCATTGCTTGTATTGCTTTGATTGATACTTATGCCCGATTTCACCAACTGATTCCTAAAGTTAGGCAATACTTAAATCGGAATTAGGAATCTAAGTGCAATTTGCGTTTCACCACGCGTTAAATAATGCCTAAGGACGATAGGAAATACCTAACGTTAGGTCTGCTTAGAGTATTTAGGAAATGTTTAACCTCAAATTGATATAATAAAATTATTATATTCTTATCATTTTTTCTCTTCTAACTATTCTTTGTCAAATTTATAGTCTAGTAACTGAGATTGAATTCTCGCACATCACTTGGTGAAACATCATAAAGAATAAAGTATAAACTTTAATATAAAAACACTTGGCTTATGTTTCACAATATAAAAAATATTTAGATACTATATTTAGCAGTAATAAAAAGTCGACATGTTTCGAGCTATGAACTCATTATCAAGACTGACTACAGGAGAGTATTGCATCGTAATTTATAAAACAGACAAAAGCAAAGGTGATACCTGAAAATCAATTTGTTCGTTTACAAGGGGTAATTGACTATTATGGAGGGAACTTATTTCGAGAATTTCGAGAAGGTCAAGACGTTTACCCTTGTTACCTGAATGTAACAATTTGGTTTTGTTGAAATCCAGGAAGTGATTGAATTTTATACAATGTTCAGAGAAGCCAGTGGTATTTTTGTTTTGTAAAATTGACTTTTTATGTTCTTCAACACGAATATTTATATTCCTTCCTGTCTGTCCAATATAGAAAGCAGGGCATTCGTCGCAAAATATTTTGTAAATACCACTGTTTTCTCCGATGTTAGATTTTTCTTTATTATTGACCAAGAATGACTTCAAGTTTCTTTTATTTGTACAAATTTTTTTAATGTTATTTTTCGATAGTCTGTTACAAATTTTGCTACTCAAATTAGGCACATAATTTATTGGGAAGTATTTTTGTTCTTCATTAATAGTTTGCGTGGGGTATATTGAATGCAACAGATACCGGAAAAAAAGAAAAAAAAGAAGAAAGTATCTGTTGCATTCAATATACCCCACGCAAACTATTAATGAAGAACAAAAATACTTCCCAATAAATTATGTGCCTAATTTGAGTAGCAAAATTTGTAACAGACTATCGAAAAATAACGTTAAAACAATTTGTACAAATATAAGAAACTTGAAGTCATTCTTGGTCAATAATAAAGAAAAATCTAACATCGGAGAAAACAGTGGTATTTACAAAATATTTTGCGACGAATGCCCTGCTTTCTATATTGGACAGACAGGAAGGAATATAAATATTCGTGTTGAAGAACATAAAAAGTCAATTTTACAAAACAAAAATACCACTGGCTTCTCTGAACATTGTATAAAATTCAATCACTTCCTGGATTTCAACAAAACCAAATTGTTACATTCAGGTAACAAGGGTAAACGTCTTGACCTTCTCGAAATTCTCGAAATAAGTTCCCTCCATAATAGTCAATTACCCCTTGTAAACGAACAAATTGATTTTCAGGTATCACCTTTGCTTTTGTCTGTTTTATAAATTACGATGCAATACTCTCCTGTAGTCAGTCTTGATAATGAGTTCATAGCTCGAAACATGTCGACTTTTTATTACTGCTAAATACAGTATCTAAATATTTTTTATATTGTGAAACATAAGCCAAGTGTTTTTATATTAAAGTTTATACTTTATTCTTACAGTCTAGTATTGAACAGTGGTACCAATTATATGTACAAAACTTTCCAAATCAAGTTTTTAACAAGGTATGTCTTAACTAAGCATTTCTTAGGTTGGTGAAATCCGATTTAGGTAAGTATCGGATTTAGGTATTTCCTATCGTAGCAATTACTTAGTTAGGAACTTCCTTACATCTCGTTGGTGAAATCGGGCACTAGTCCCACTATCCAATTTCAAAATTCTTATAGTATTTATTTTACTTGCTACCATTCGTCTATACTTAGCACTTAATAATCTGCGAAACGGAGATTATTCAGTTTGTATGCATCTACAGATATGGCTTTGTATGGGACAACAAAGCCATAACTGTAGATGCATACAAACTGTATAATCTCCGTTTCGCAGATTATGAAGTACTGAGTCAAACATCCAGAGTTTTAAAAGCATGTTCTAAAACGGTTGTAAACAATTTTTGGCGACATTGTATCAACAATCAAATCATGTATAATATACGTGATGACTATGCTCAATTTCATACATCACATAAAGCGAACAAGGGAAATTCTTCAATAATTCAAAATTATCCAACAATCCTACGAGCGAGCTGGTTATATTTATTGTGCGACGCGAAATCTGCATTCACAATTCAACAGTGTATTACAGGAAATGTCACTCGAACTCAAGATCTGCACACAGCTGTTTCGATTTTATTAGATATCTTCAGTGCAGCTTACTCGACTCGGAGTGAATTGCGTTAGTCGTTTTTAAATAGTTGATGAAATAAAACGGATTCAACGTTTTCAAATCATTGCCGTGAAAACCACCACCCATTTCCACAAATAGATAATTTTCAAATCATGCACAAAATACCGAAAGGAACCAAACTTACTTACTTAGAATCATTAGAAATTTTTAAACTCAATAATAATGCAAAAGATATCTTACTGAACGACCAGATTGACTTGATATATTCTCCTATATTTAGTGTATTTAAACAATAATGACTTTTCTAAGAACATTGTATTGTACCAATTTGTGAAATTCACTCGATTAGCCCTTCTTGAAATATGTTCCTCTTGTCTATTTAGGTACCTGCAATAATCCTTTCCCACCCGTAAGCGCAAATCTATAATTATTTTGTATTCAGTTCTTAACTCAATCTGCCCGATGATGGTCTAGTGACCGAAATTGCAATCGCAGTGTTATATTTTTCAAAATATTTTGTGATAATAAACGTAGTAAAATCAAATTTAGTTTTGTTAATTAGTCGTTTTTGTTCCCCAATACAAATCGCGACCGAAGTACGGGTTGGATAACAACTCATAGCGCCATCTGCTGAAGATATTAGGAACCAACAATTTACTGTTGAGATCGAAAATGTAGAATTCCGTCGTCAGAAAAAATACTACTTGACATGAATGATCTAATAAGATCCGAACAGCTACAAGTAGATCTTGAGTAGACATATGAATGCAGATTTTACGTCGCGGAATACATATAACTAGTTCCCTTAACTATTATTGAAGAATTTTCTTTCTTCAAATATTCGATTGAATCCTTCGTTACTACGTGATAATTTAACATTATGAACAAAAATAAAACTTGAATTTACTATGTATATTATCACAAAAATACTTCGAGAAATATAACACTGCGATTGCAATTTCGGTCACTAGACCATCATGGGGCAGATTGAGTTAAGAACTAATTACAACAATTATGAAGATTTGCATCATTTAAGAATCCTCCACTTCTTGCAATATCAGTACTATTCATAACAACTTTTCCAGAGTGAACGGCATTTACAAATCCATTACTTGTATCGGGTTCATTAAATGAAGATTGTTCGAGATTTTCCGCGGAGCTAGGTTGAAGAATTCTCTTAGCAATTTTGGTTTTACTTTGCACAGAGTCTTCGATGTACCCTTCGGCAACTGCATCAGATTTCCAACCCCCATGCCTTTTCAGCGTAGTGATATCCACCCCACTATCAACAAGCATTGTTGCGGAAGTTCTTCTTAAGCAATGCCCTGTATATTCTTTCCAATTTGGAATCTTCAGATACAATGCCACGTCTTTTGCTACACTACCAATTTTATGGATACCCATAACAGCTTTATAACATTTCCCATTTTGATATTTCAAAAAAAAACGTCGTTCTCTAAAATCGGCAGGGCGCAAATTAACGTACTTTCTATATTTGCTCAGATATTCATCACCCAGGACGTTGAAGTTTCTACTCATATCAGTTTTAGTGTTGGGAATGTTTATTAGCAGCAAAGAACCCATATCTTCAAGATCATCAACTGTCATATTCACTAGTTCATCGCAACGACATGCCCCAGATATACCAAATATCAAAACTACCTAAAAAATTAAGTGTTGGTTAGCACAATGTGAAACAAACAAAATGTAATTTTATTATCTTCATCGCCAAATACTTTTCATCTGGGGCTTCAGACAAAAATTTGCTGAACTGTTCCCTTGACAAGACTCTCGATTTCTTTGGCTTATAACCTTCTCCTTGCTTTTTTAAAAATGCACGCAAATTGTTGTATTTTTCAATGTTCACATTATGCTTCAAATTCCACACAGACCTTATCATTGAATAATGAGCCCACAAACAAGAACTCTTCATTTTCAGTGCCATTTCGGTAAAATATGCCAACAAAACGTTCTCAGAGTATTGCACTACTTTTTTTCCATTGCACTATTTGTTGAACTTAACAACCGCAGCTTCATATACTGCAGCAGATTTCGTGGGCAGCAAGTTTTGTATAGCTATTCTAGCTGCCCCTACCACCTCGGGAGGATCATTACACATTTCTAAACTCATTTTCTTCACCGAATTTGAAATATTTGTTTTAATGAATGTCAAACAAGTACGTATCCATGACAACGATACGAAAAAGGCAATATACAGTGAAATAAGTTAAAGATTCAATCTTGTTATCGTTATAAAAAAATTCGTTTCCTTTTATTTTTTTATTTCGAATGAAATTATGCACGTTTGAAGAAAAAATAGTATATGATATTCGGAGAATAAGATACTTTATGTGCTTCGCATGGATTGTCTGCCACGCTCAGCACATAAAGTATCACTTATTCTCCTAATATCATAATATACTATTATTGCAAGTGGTCATTTGTTCCATATCCGAAGCAGAAGCCAACCTGGTATAGCTATCCGAATTTAGATACTAGTCTTGATGTTAGTATACAAGTACAATTGTACATTTTATATGTGATTTAGGAGGCCTATAGGTCTATAATTGAAACGTCATTGGTTGATAAATGCTCCTATATCGAAAAATGAAACGGGACCAAGGAAACTAAACTATTAGTTGTGTTGATAGAAACATTCTTAGTCGAGTCAATGACGGTTAAAAAAGTGAAAACTGTGTATTTATCCTATACAGCACCAATTTGTATTTCGAAGTCTACGCTGTGCCGGGAGATGCTTTTTCTCTGGGGGTGGATGCCATCCCTTCTTGGGATTGAAAAATTTTTCATTGAAAATAAGTACGGAAATCGGTGAATTGACTAATTAAAAGCAACTTTTGTTTAATTCAATTTTTTCTGAAAATTAATACTTTTCGACTTATTTCCGACTGAAATGCGGTTTTCAGTCAAAAAAACCACGTTTTCAGATTCTTTTTCGCGAATAACTGGAAAAATATGCATTTAAACAACAAAACTGTAGAAAGCAAAATTTTAGCTTATAAAGAAACAAATCATGTATTTATGATGTATTCTGACCCAATACAAACGGAATATACCTACATATTCTAATTTCTAAAAAAATGTGCTTTTGGTTTTTCTCCATAACTCGCTTAGTTTTCAAGCAATTAAGTCCTTCAAAAAAGCATTTTGTAGGTATTTTTTAGAGCTATAAGTTCATTTAAATAAATTTGCTCCAGATCTTATTTTTAAAATGGTTTATGCTAAAAGGGCTCAAAAAAGGTACTTTGCGCGAACACATGCAAGCTTTAAATGGTAATATCTTACTCAATTTTTATCCTATAAAAAAATAAAACGCCAAAATTTTCAAATAAGGAAAACATACAATTCGTACTTCACAAAATTTTGCGCATCATTAATAGTTTTTGAGTTAATTTGAAGAAAAGGCAATTTTTCGCTTAAACTAGTCAAACATTCAGAACGTACTATAAAAACATAAACGAAGTCAATTGTAAAGTGGCAACGATTTTTTTCAAATGGGGTGGAAGAGGTTGAGATTTTCACTGTTTTTTTCCAACGAAAAAATAGGAATCGACATTATTCTCTTCATAACTCGCTTAGTTTTGATGCTAGGAACATCTATAAAAAATAAAAATAAAGGTTTTTCAAAAATTTTCCCGAAAAATGCATTGGTTTTTGGTTATTGTACGTAGAAACTTTCCATTTTGGCGTTCGGAAATAGCATTCAACTTTCAACAACAAATAATTCCGTTTGTATTGGGTCTGCGTACATTATAAATACACTATTTTCTTTGTTTTTTTATAAACTATAAATTTGCTCTCAACTTTTTTTTCGATTGAATGCATATTTTTCTAGTTATTCGCGAAAAAGAATCTGCAAACGTGGTTTTTTTTTTTTTTTTGCCTGAAAACCGACAATTTTACCCGCGAATATGTGGAAAAGTGTTTACTGTCAGAAAAAATTTCATAGATTTCCGCACTTATTTTCAATGAAAAATTTTTTACCCCCAAGAAGGAGTGGCATCCACCCTCAGGGAAAAAGCAACCCCCGCCACAGGGTAGACTTTGAAATAGATGGTAAGTAGAACTTAAATCCAATTATTTATGAAAATCGGTGCTGTATGGGATAAATACACAGGAAAATGGCATTGACTGGACAATCTGTGCAAATTGTCACATAGATTTGGGAAGGTCAGGTTTGCCATTATCTTTCTCGGAGACTATTTCGTTCGAACTGTATCTCGACCTTCTTCGCTATCATACGTATGCACATCGCGATTTTTTTTTCAATAAAATAAATTATTTTCTAATTTTTAAAAAAACCATTATTCATTCCGAATCACATATTGACGCGATATACTTCGCGCGAAAAAAAAACGACCTTAGTGACAGAGCTCTGCAGCTCACGCAATTTTTTTACGTTGTTTGCAATATCTGGTAACTCGGCTAGCTTGAAACTCTGCTAAAGGTTCATTTAGAATATACTCACGAAAACTTTAAAATTTCAATCAAAAATTCAATGTTTGAGACTGAATAAATCAATTTTCGTATACAATATATATCGTTGAACTATGGCATACCAGTAACAAATTTTAATTCGAATTTTCACTTTCAATCTTACCTTTCAATCGTATAAAAAATAATGCCAATTTTCAGTTAATGGACTTTCGAAGCGAATAATATATTTGTATTTAAATTGCAAATTAAATATTTTATGTACACAACGAATTTATATTATATGATGGACTAATTGAAAATTAGTTTTCGAATCAATATATACTATTAATCATTTTTATTAATGTATTATATATAGTGAGATTTCATTAATGGCTTTCAATAAACATTTTATCAATAATTGCCTAGTTTTTGTAGATGAATATGAATATGTATATATATATATATATATATATATATATATATATATATATATATATATATATATATATATATATATATATATATATATATATATATATATATATATATATATATATATATATATTTATATATATATATATATATATATATATATATATATATATATATATATATATATATACACATATCTAATCAAGTGATTATTTTGAATATTGATTATAGCTGGGTATTCGGCAAGGAGTTATAGTCTAAAAATCCAAATTTGTTTCAGTTGACGTTTCGACTCTTTATTCAGTCTTCCTCAGGACATCCACAATTTTAAAGAATGAAAATAAATTCACTTCAAAA
Organism: Cynegetis impunctata; assembly: GCA_030704885.1. Taxonomy (NCBI): domain Eukaryota; kingdom Metazoa; phylum Arthropoda; class Insecta; order Coleoptera; family Coccinellidae; genus Cynegetis; species Cynegetis impunctata. The sequence continues at coordinate 37,942 of JARQZK010005103.1, read as the reverse complement.
CCGTTTGTCCCATAGATAAAGATATATAGATAGAGTTTTGGAGTGTGTTCATAAAAAAAAGTTATATTTCAGTAATTATCTGTCGAGTAAGTAGTATTACGATATATTATTTCGTATAATTGATTTCAATACGCGATCTTCTTTATCAAAACAATTTAAAGATAGAGAAACAAGAAACAATAGAGAAAGTAGAGAATGAAAAACATTTATTGTGGTTATTATTTTTATGATGTTTTATGTTATCTACCTGATTATTGTTTGTATTTTTTTATATCGACAAAAACTTCTTGTTCGCATTTTCAGCTATGCAACCAAAATTCTTAAAAATCAGGTAATTTTGGCTCCGTGCACCCTCTATTTGTGGTCTGAATTCTGGATATATTGCAGATACTTAATTTCTACACTTGAAGATGCCAAATCTTGATTAAATTTTTCCAAATGT
>JARQZK010005103.1:0-32500 GCA_030704885.1 Cynegetis impunctata | reverse complement strand
AATTAATAATTTTCATTTTCAATATATATCCATAGTATCGACACTGTTATTCAAATGTCCGTTGTACCATGAGTTCTTGGATATGATTTTTTCATTTATAAATCTTAAATAAAAAAAAAAACAATAACATTCAGAGTGATTACGAAAATCTACAAGGGGATGGCACCAAGTAAACAAGTAGGTAGTTACTAAAGTTATCGAAGTCCCCCTCAAATTAAAAACTGACCTCTTTTGGGAATTCTTCTCAAAACTAAACTTCTTTATTTATTGAATATTGAGGCATATACTGAATATGAATTCATTTCAATTAAAAATCAAATAAATAGAATAATTTTGATTAACAGAATTGTTCGAGTCAGCGTCAGGAGCATTTTCATAGGGGTAATGTTGCTATTTTGGTTTATTAAAAAATTGTTAACTTCGAAAGTGATTCATAGTGAGGATAGCTATGTTGAAGTCAAGTGAACGTTAGTGTTGTAAAATTTCTGAAATATACTTAAGATAAAGATATGAGTCAATATTACTGAATTATTGAATATAAAGTATGATTTAGAGTCGGAGAATTTATTAATTTTTTTACTATTGATCTATTATCTATTCATATAATGATTATCAAGTATCGAAATGAATATTGAAGAAAACGAAAAAAAGTGACTACTTTTCATTATAAGGTCATATTTTTATAATAATTAATAACATGTTCAATTTAAAAGCTTGAAAGAAATTATCAATTGAAATTTTATCATGGGTAATTTATTTATTTATTTTTTCATTAAATTACTCTCAAACGTTGTTAATTTATATCATATTTCATGCCTGTTATTCAGTACATAATAATTATATAACAAAAGAAACTTGGTTTCAACCATGTATTTCATCTTTCGTCTTTTTTCAATTGGTGGTGTCATTTGAAAAGATGTGTTTTCATTTCATTTCAAATATTTGTCTATTGAACATTTTATTTTCGTTTACTCTTTTTCAGGCTGTTCATTTTTGTGAGTGACTGTTACTCATGGTTATTATGGATACAGTAGCTCCGCTTCAGCACATTTCCTTTATCGTGACGTGTTATCCTCGACATGAACCACTCGGGAGTATTTTGTTTATGTTACGCTTCATAGCTTAAGAATAATATCCCTCATCAATTGATTACCTCTTCAATGTGTTCATGTTCCCTTCTATTCTTCAGACAAGAGAGTATCGGGAAAGTGTCAAGAGCATGACAGAGAATATCTTCGTGTATATATCCCAATTCAGGCGGTGACACGACTGGAAATACTTCGACTTCTGGAACCTATTTCAAGATAAGCATATGGCACATGAAATTTATCCCTGTCGATATGATAGGAATGACTAATAATTATGTAAAGTTTCACGTAGAGTTTGTTGGAAGTTTGCAACACGTCTGTACGTCCAATTATTGAAAAAAAAAAGATATTGAAAAGTAAGTTCCAATTTTTGTTAAATGTCGTTGGACACATCTGAATATATCATTAAAACAATTGAAAACAATGACATTCGAACATGATCGTAAAAGATGGAACTTCAGGAATGTTTCGAAGGAAAGTCGGTTAGGATACGTAATATTTTTAGCAGGTTTTCACTTCGAAAACCTTATTAAAATGGGTGCGATTAGCAAAGTTGAACCTAGGACCAAGATAGTTTTTCGTTTCATGACATTTTATGATGCTTGGCACCAAAAACTCAATTTCATATATCTCTCTCTCTCTCTCTCTCTATATATATATATATATATATATATATATATATATATATATATATATATATATATATATATATATATATATATATATATATATATATATATATATATATATATATATATATATATATATATATATATATATATATATATATATATATATATATATATATATATATATATATTATGATTTTCTATTATATTGGTATTTATATTAAAGAATTATTTTTGATAACCTAATTTAGAAAATATAATTTGGATGTTATTGACTCTATTTGAGTTTATTTTGATATGATTATATCAAGGTTGAGCGCCTTTAAAATTTTGGCTATTTATTTTGATTTGATCTGACTCTATTTAATTTAATTCTCAGGGAAGGTTTTCTTTTTCAAAAATTGACTCTATTTATCTTATGAAACTTTGACTTTTCTAATTAAAACTTCAATAAATTCAAATATTTAAAATTTTAACAAAATTTATTAACATCATTTATCAACATACAAATTAATTCAATTCTAACAATAACAATAACAATCACAAAAATGTATTATTATGTTTTTAATATTTTTCCCCCTTTTATTATTATATTTGCAAATATATTTTATAGTCAAATTGACGAATATAAATTGTTACAAAAACTCAGGATTTTTGATTTCACTTATGGTTATTCTATCTTCAATATGGGTCCAATAAATTCTTTCTTCTTCTTTACTCTGCCTTTAATCCTCTTTCTACAACTCTCTGCTATTCCGTTTCAACCTCACTAAATTTCTGTTGTATTATAAATTCATAACAAGTTTTCACAATTTCGCCACTTAAATTAACATTTTCTTCACAAACAGGTATTATTTACTTCCATATATTACTTATATCGATGATTTATTACAATTTTATAAATTTCAGCTTCTATTTACTTTATGTTTTCTCCCATACAATATGGAGGAATTAAAACAATTGAATGAGATATCAACCAACATTGATTCTCCGTTGAAGATAATTTAGGAACTGACTCAGGGAGTGTGATGTACTTCCCTTTATAGACTCTGTTATTCTCAAAAATCATATCACCTGAGTGGCATTATTCTAGAATATTCTGATTTCCTTTTTGTGATTTTAATCATATTTTAAATATTATAATAACAGGTAATGTAAACGTTTTTATATCATTCAATTTAATAAAATATACAATAATTTTGGAAATTGATTTTTTTAATAATGACAGTTTCTATCTAGTAATTAAAAATTTTTCAAACTCATTACTTTAACTTGATTATTTGAAAATATTCTATGACATTTGTTTAGTTTTTTAATAAATTTGGAATAAAAACATATTTCTGGACTATGTGGAATAATTTAGTTAATCTCAACTACATAATATTCTGATCATTTTGTACTAAAAATTTCCATATTCTATCCATTAGTTAAGTTATTATTTATTATTGCAAAATTTGACATTCCGATATGTATATATAATTTTATATTCTAACTTGAAATTCTCCTTTATTATATTATTCTAAAGCAATTTTCTATTTGAAACAATTAATTAAATTTCTCTAATACCTTTATATATGATTAACTATCTTCAATGACTTGAAATTAAATTATTATCTGATATTCAAATTTAGTCGATTCTACGATATATGTGATTTCCAGAATTATATGTATTCTACATAAATTAAGTCTGTTATCTTGAAATAATCTTTTCTAATTAACCTTTTCAAAAGTTCTATTACTTGTATTTTCTTATATATTTGATATTTAATGAATTTCTATTGAAATACCTGATATCTCTTTCCAACGATTACTGACATTTCATGTTTTTGACATTCTATAAGAATTCCTCATATGTTATTGATTTTAAAAGTTGATTTTCAATATTTATAATTAATACATTTACATTAATCTTCTTTGTAAACCAGTTTTACATATTTAAATTCACATTAATTGAAATTTCAATAACATCATTATATTAATTAACAACTTTCATACTTATTTCTTTTCGTATGTTCAAATATTATATCATCGATTAGGTATACAGGTTTATTTACAATCATATATCATTTTCCAACATCTGCTTAAGTTTATTGAAGTTTTTCCTTTCCTTGATAAATTCTATTTTTTTATAATACCACATATTTCTATATTAATATTGCAAATAAATAAACCATATCAATATAATATATATATATATATATATATATATATATATATATATATATATATATATATATATATATATATATATATATATATATATAGTTCAGAATTTAAGAGGAGGGGGAGAATTCTGATATTTCTTCACTATGGAGTTTTGTTTCTGGATCATAATGATGTATTCATATTTCATCTATAGTAAATACTGGAGAGAAAAATTTTGTTTATATAGATGAAAAGTCTCCAAAAGCTGTTGAAAAGTGTCCACTCGTGCATGCTTGTGATCTGCTGCCATATTGCCATTGATTCTTGTCAGAAACATTCGATAATATATTTTCGACTGCGTGATTAAATAAACCCATTTCCTATATAATTCAACTCTTTAACCTTTTGGAATGAGTTCCTGTATTATTTTGACTTGTGACGACCTGTGACGCGATTGAACGATCTCCATGTTCATCTTCACAACTCAATCTCGCACATTCAAAATCTCGTCACCATTTCTTAACTATGCTGTAAGATACTGTACTGTCCTCTAAAGTCAACTTGCTTTTAAGTAGACACAAGCGCACCATTACTCTCCTTGGTACTTATTTTGACACTGATGGTTAGCGTAAGCTCATGTTCAAACTTGCAAACTTAAGGGTGTCCATGATGAATCGAATCAAATCAAATCAAAATATGCTTCATTGTCTTTAAAATTAAACAATGTATCGACAAAGTGAAAACTATAAAAACTAAACAATGTAAAATAAAGAAAGAAAAACACATCAAGCGGAAAATATAAGAACTGAACAATGTAAAACATAAAACAAAAAACACATTATACCACATTCACAGACTTTATAGTATCAACAATAGAAGCAAGAGTAAGTGTCACAATCTTTTTAATATTTTTGTTAAATCGAAGCTGATGCCTGTGCTATTCGATTTGGTCTTTTTTTTTTTTTTTTTTATCGAGTTGTAAACTTCAAAAGCGATACCGGTTGCGAACCCGGCCTGTGTGGGATTCAATAATTGATATATATATATATAAAATATATATCAACATTGCCTACCCACTAAAAACACCTCTGTTCTTTCGGTTTCCGGGCATTAGCCTACTAAACCTCCAGTCTCACACTTAGATTAGGACTCTCGTGCTGCGGTCAGCACTAGAACCTGTTCCCTTCCTTGTGTCTATATTTCAAGACCCAAGTGTATATCTCTCTGCGTCGCGTCGCATTAATTTTGAAATCAAGTAAACATACCTGACGACTGCCCGTGGCATTCTCTGTCGACTGGAAGTATGTTCGCTTCATCCCAGGTTGGTTCGATCTTGATCAATGCTCATCACTCCGATCTCGAGATCCAACATCCATTTTCACACTCGTCGTCTGCAACGGCAATTACTCCGACATCGAGATCCAATATCCATCTTCACTCTCGTCGTCTGAAACGAGCATCATTCGTGCTCATCACTTCGACCTCGAGATCCAACTTCCATTTTCACACTCGTCGTCTGCAACGGCAATTACTCCGACATCGAGATCCAATATCCATCTTCACTCTCGTCGTCTGCAACGAGCATCATTCGTCTTCGAACCTGACGATCCGCTTCCATCCCACCGTGCCGTCCTCTGTTGGGCGCTTCTCCTTACTAGCAAACCGATGAAGAACGTGTCTGATGGACAATCTCTCAGCCCATCTAGGTCCTTCTTCACTCCTCGTCGTCTTCAGTTTCAGTCGCTTGCCGTCGAATTCACCGCTTTCCCAGGGCGATGCTGCTTCCTCGGTGGTCTGGTCTCGAATTGACGTCGATTTGGTCAGATCAATCAATCAATGCTCAGAATAGTAGGCTACTACAGAGTATCAAGAAAATTAGATTTTGTTCGTTTCCGAAAATTGGCCAAGGAAGTTATAGATTTTAATTCATCTGGAAGGTGATTGTACATTTTTATCATTGTAAATGATGGATTTCTTCGTTAATCCAGATAAAGGAATAGGATGGTGAACATGATGACAGACAAGAATGCAGATTTATATTGTATTGAATTTCATATATTTCCTGAAGTTTTCTACCACGAAAATAATTTTTGTTCGTTTCCGAAAATTGTTATAGATTTTAATTCATCTGGAAGGTGATCGTAAATTTTCTTATCATTGTAAATGATGGATTTTTTTTGTTACTTCAGAGAAAGGAATAGGATGGTGAACTTGATGGCTGACAAGAATGCATGATTTTTATTAGAATAACTTTGAATTGTTTACCTTGATTGAAACTTAGGGGGTGGAGAATGAAGATCAACTCTTATATGTTGAAATTTTTGTTGTTCCTGTGTTTAAAAATGTTAATATAAATCAGAAGGTATGCTGCCATAAGCCCGACTTCTATAAACTCAAACGATACGTCGGAGTATTGAATTTCATATATTTCCTGAAGTTTTCAACTTCAATATTATACGTCGCCTCTTCGTGGTGCGACTTCACGTACCTCGAGCGTTTCTTGGATCAAACGTTGGTTTCAAATAACAAATTCTTGAGCCGGTCTCGTCTTGTTAAAATCTCGGGGATCGTAGTTTTCACGGGCCGATCTCAACCAGCCTCGCTGCAACTTTTTTAATATACCGAAATATTTCATTCTTCGTAGGACGGGCTGTGACATGAACAAACCTAAATGGCCAAATTCGAGAGGAATGGAGCGCGCTTTCCGGTTCCTCAGAGGTATTGAAATCGCTGCGATCAGAGATCCTGCCTTACTCAGTTTTCATGTCGTGTTTGAAGCGTGTCAAGAATTCTCTCCGACTGGTCTAAATCCTGTAAACCGTCGGATCGGAAGTTAAACGAATGAATGATATAACGAATTCCACGAACTAAAAATGTAACAGGGTAGTGTTTTTCATCGATATTCAACTAATAGATATTAGAATTTTTTAGAAAGGATTAAGAGGTTAGAAATCACGTCCTGGAGAACATACAAGTTGGCCATAGTCAATTCAATAAACTGCATGAAGTTAGCAACGAAAATTCTTCAATAATTTAAAAAATTGTCCAACAACCTTGCAAGGGAGCTAGTTATATGTATTCCAAGAAGAGAATTCAGCATTGACAATCGAACAGTTTATTATAGAAATCTTCAAGTCACCCCGACACAAAATCTGCATACAGCTGTTTCGATCTTATTAGATCTCATTAGTGCAGCTCATTTGACTCAGAGTGAATTAAAAAATTTATTATTGTTCCCCAATACAAATCGTTATTGAGCTACTATCTGGATAACAACCCAGAGCGCAATCCACCAATATTGATATTGGAAACTAACAATTCACCGCTTAGATCGAAAATGCAGAATCCCGCCGAGAGAATACACAACTTCCTGATATGAAATGTCTACTCTGCAACTGTGGCGTATGTGGTTCCAAAGCACGCTAATAAAGAGTTTTCGAAACCTCTGCACATACTCACGAGTGTGCGCTCGTGAAATACTGTGCTTTACGCAAATATTCAAATTTTTGAATACTACAAAAAGCATATCGATAAAACCAAGGCCAAAGTATAGATAAGGAAAAAGGAAAGGGAATACTACGAACGGGCTATTGATGGATGTCGTAAGGATAGTAAAAAAATGTGGCGTACATTAAAGCAACTTGTAAATAATAAAAGTGTGGGCATAGATTATGATTCAATGGAGTTGGCTAGTGGTAAGATTTCTTTTAATGAATATTCAAATAAGTTTTATTTGGATAGTGTTAATGATATCACAGATAGTATTCCTACCCCTACAAAATTTACAGAGATTTCTATAGCCAGTAACGTTGACATTACTGAATTTAAGACAGTTTCTTTGAATAAAATACAAGGAATAATATCTGGTTTAAAGAGTAAAGCCACAGGAGATGATGCGTTAACTGTGAAACTATTAAAGGATATCTTTGATGTCGTTGGGTATCCCTTATTGAACCTCATCAATACGTGTTTACATACTGGTGTCATGCCGAGTAAACTTAAATGTAGTACTATTGTTCCTGTTCCAAAAAGTGCTAATCCCAGGAAGCCAGAGGACTTAAGACCAATTAATCTTCTCCCGATTGTTGATAAAATAATTGAAATCATAGTTCATGAACAGCTGAGTGGGCATCTCTCTGTGAATGATTTATTGTTCGTCAACCAATCTGGTTTCCGGCGACATCATTCCTGTGAGATGGCCTGTCAGCTGGTTTGTAGTAATTGGAAGAGAGAGATTGATGAGGGAAACATTGTAATTAGTGTATTTGTGGACTTAAAAAGAGCTTTTGAAACTGTTGATAGGGATAAATTAGTAATTAAATGTGAAAAATATGGTATAAAGGGCAATGTTCTTGCTTGGATTAGAAATTACTTGACAAATAGGTATCAGAAAACTAAAATCAAGGGTAAATGCTCAGAGGAGCTTCCGACTAAATATGGGGTTCCACAGGGTAGTGTTTTGGGACCACTATTGTTTTTAATATATATTAATGACCTGTATCAATACTTGCAGGATTCTTTCGTCAGTCTCTTCGCAGATGATACTTTGATTTATGTATCTGGTGAAGATTATCTGGATCTAGTTAACATTATGAACAACGAATTAGATATTTTGAATGAGTGGTTGATGGGGAATAAATTGAAATTAAATTCACAAAAAACAAAATGCATGATACTGGGTAGCAAACAAAATTGTTCTAATTTCAGACAGGGTAACTGGGTCATTAAAATTGATAATAGTATAATTGAATACGTTGATGAAAATAAAATATTTTAGGAGTTATATTTGATCCTCCAGCTCAGATTTCAGAAACATATTGATTTTTTTGTGTAAGAAAATAGGAAAAAAAAGTAGGATATTGTCGATAGTCAGTAAAAATCTTTCACTGTGGTGCAGAAAATTAGTGTACAATGCTACTATCTATCCACATTTCAACTACTGTCTATCTCTTTTGATGTCTTGTTCCAATGAAGATATCTGTAGACTACAGGTTCTTCAGAATAAAGCAATGAGAATATTATTGCGATGTAACAGATATACCTCAATTGACAGTATGTTGAAGTCATTAAATTTTTTAAATATATCACAGCTTATACGTGTGGCGGGTTTACTGTTGATTTATAAAATTGCCAACAATCAAGCTCCATTATATTTTAACAAATGTTTGAATAAAAGATCTTGGAACATGGATTATAATCTAAGGACTAAAGATTATTATCAGATTGAGAGATTTCATTCAACAGCAATGGAGAAGTCATTGTTTGTTGAAGGCTTAAGGTTATACAAAAGCTTACCTTCGAGTATCAAGGCTTCTCCTACTGTGGAACACTTCAAGTCAAGGTTAAGAAAAATGTATTTTTTAAGTTAGAAGTTATTTTCTGTTTCAGTTAATATTTGTACTTGTCTTTTTTCGAAGATTTGTAATGTAATTTGAATCTATTTGTTATGCAATAGCTTATTCTGCTAAATAAAGATGTATTATTATTATTATAAGTCAACACCAGAAATGGCATCCTCCGGAAACTGACTAATGCTCGATAACCCTTACGTCCTACTCTCCTCGGCCCTTGCGCTGTGCTACTGCGCAACTGAATACGCGTCCCCGTATGGGAGAGATCAGCACAAGCCTACAAACTGGACCCTGTCCTGAATGACACGTGCAGGTTAATAACGGGATCACTAAAACCCTCGAGCCTTGACCACCTGTATATGCAAGCCGGAATTGCACCACCGCAAATACGAAGGGACACCCTAGCCATGGCCGAACGAAGCAGGCAATGCGGTGACCCCAGACACCAATTGCATCAGCATGTACCACCAGTGGCCAGACTAAAATCAAGGCGAAACTTGATGCAGTATACACAGAACCTCACAGCCTCTAAAACTGCGACCAAGGAGGCAAAAAAGGAACAGCGTTTAGCAGACAATGATATCCCAACCTGGAATCCAAAAGAAAAACTCCTTGCAGGATCGGACCTGGACTGGGGCACCTGTAAAACCCTCAACCGACTCCGGTGCCGAATGGGGAAATGCAAGAACAACCTCCTAAAGTGGGGATATGTGTAGAAGGAAACATGTGAATGCGGAAAATCGCAGACAATGGAGGACCTCCTGGTATGCCAATCCCTACAAGCTACATGTATTCTCCGGGACCTATAGACGTGCAATGAAAAGATTGTGCGCCAGAAACTGGAGTGATATATGAACACCTACTTACCATATGTACAGATTTAATAGTTTATATAGATATTTTACATGATGTAGCTCAGACACGCTTAAATAAATCATGAAAAATATTCAAATTGACCATAGTCAATTCAATATACTACATAAAGTGAATGAGGAACATTCTCCGATAATAATTCTCCCATAAAATTATCAAACTACTTATTTCATACAAGCAACAAATAATTAATCTATTTTTGATTGAAATGGTAAATCATAATCTAGAATGATCGTTTTGGGCCCGGTTTCACAAAATCATAAAGAAATTTGTGATTGAAGTAACAAGTGCATCACTTGTATTAAAATTGCTCATGCTGCGGTAGACTCAATAATATAATCATATATTTGATGAGGTTGATATATGTTGAAAATATATATGAAACACTATTGATAACCATTGTCATTCATATTTGTTAACACGTTGGCGACGCTGTGCGCCACCGGTGGCCCCCAAACGAGCTATCCTCACAGACGATGGGAATCATCGGTGGCCACCGATCAATATAAGTTTAGACATAAAATTTCACGCGTCAGGTTTTTGATAGTGAGGCAACGGCTATAGGAATAGTACATGTTGCTTTGGGTACCAGCGATTGCGAACTCGTCCACTGAGATAGGTGTAAGAGAAAAAATTATACAGATACATAAAAATATATGCTTATTTTGTCAAATCATTTCAAAACATGATAGTACAAGGAGTAAATGAACATTCGGCAACGTCGGCATACGCCGACGACATAGTGGTAACTGTAAGAGGCAAGCATGAGGGCTCTATAAGTAGCCGAATGCAACTTGCCCTCAGTATTATCGAAAAGTGGTGCGAGGAAGAGGGGCTCACTGTCAATCCCTCGAAGACAACACTGATTCCTTTCACTAGAAGAAGGAACCTCCGCCTAAGAGCTCCGGTCCTAAATGGCCAGACTCTAAACTTCTCTAGTGAATGCAAATATCTAGGTGTTATCCTGGACAGTAAACTCAACTGGAGGAAACATATAGATAGGACTCTTTCCAGAGCCACAGCGGCTATGTGGGCCTGCAAAAGACTCTTTGGAAAGACCTGGGGCATGAAACCGAAAATGGTAGTATGGTTATACACTGCGGTAGTACGCCCGATTGTCACCTATGCGTCTTTAGCATGGTGGACAAAAACCGAAGAGGTCACCACACGCAACCGGCTGCAAAAACTGCAAAGGCTGGCCTGCATTGGTGTTACGGGAGCTATGCGTACAGCTCCCACAGCAGCGCTTGAGGTTATACTCGATCTGCCTCCCTTACATATACATGCGAGGAAATGCAGCCTGCTGGAAGCAATGAGAATATCCCTCAACGGGAAGCTCCTACCTGGAAACTGGGTTGGACATATGAGGATACTGAGTCAACTGGATTCAAAACTCCTGGCAAAACCATCGGATGTTATGCCAACTATCTTCGATCTCGGAACGCCCTTTGAAACGGTCATAGCTGACCGTCCTAGTGCAATAAGTTTCGTTAATCGTTTGGACAAAAAAGCTTCCATATGGTTTACCGATGGATCAAAAACAGAGAGAGGCACTGGCATTGGGGTATATGGACCTAAACTGAGGATCTCTAAATCCCTGGGAAGTGAACCCTCTATTCTACAGACCGAAATAATGGCTGTTTACGTATGCGCTCAGGAGTGCCTCAAAATGAACCTCAAAGGGGCGCATATCTACATCACCACGGACAGCCAGGCCACGCTGAGGTCCCTGGAATCACAAAGCCAGGGATCTCTACTGACATGGGAGTGCCGTAATACCATTAAGCAACTGGCCAGAGGCAATAAAGTGACTCTACTGTGGGCGCCAGGGCACTGTGGTGTTGAAGGAAATGAAAAAGCCGATGAACTTGCAAAAAGTGCATCAAGGTTAACACCTGCTGGACCAGAGCCTTTCTGTGGTCTTGGAAAAGACCAATATAAGGCAGCGGTTCAACAATGGGAGTTGGATAATAGGGTAACCCTCTGGAGAAACACTCCTGGACTCACGCAGTCAAAGAAGTTCGTAAAGATTTCACAGACCTACGCCAGAAAGCTCCTGAGGCTGTCACGAGCTGAGCTTCGGGTGATGGTTGGACTGCTGACAGGGCACTGTCGTTACAAGTACCATTTGTACCGTATGGAAAAGTCGGCAGATGATATTTGTAGGCTCTGTGGATCAGAAGCAGAAACAGCTGAACACATGGTATGCAAGTGTCCAGAGTTGGCGGGACTAAGAATTACTCATATGGGGAAACCTGTTCTGGATACCCATGAGGTAATGGCCAAGGCCCCCAAGGATGTTGTCGGATTTATCAACACCATTGACGACCTCCTTGGGTTTCAATGAATGGGTAGGGTAGAGAACAAAAGATCTACATGGTCGCAGTTCCCGGAAGGCTAACCGAGCCACAACGACCCCGGTCCAAATAATAATAATAATAATAAATGAACATAAACTAGTAGGTATACCTAACTACGAACTAAATGAACATAAATCTAAATAACATCATACTAATAAAAAAAAGTTTAGTCTCAAAACAAAAATCATCAGTCTGAAGATAAAAAAATTAACATGAATAAGTATACCTAACTATGTACTAAAAAAAACATGAATCTAACTAACAACACTAATTAAAAAAACGTTTATGCTCAAAAAAATAAATTCCAATCGATTTTACATGGTGGCCACCGATTGTACCCGACGCCAACAACGAAAAAATATACATAGGTGGCGTCAGGAACCACCGATGGTGCACATCGGAAATGGAATCAAACTACAAAAAAACTCATATTTACTGTTCAAAAACACTTTATTCATACAAAAAAACATAAATTAACAAAAATGAGGCATAAAAAATTTTCGTCCTGAATTTATTGGTATACAACTAAACCATCGTCGCGAACGTGTTAATAATATATGATACTCGTTTCTAAGCACTAGTTCTTCGTCAGACCACTTCTGCACTTGGTTTACTGAAAACTTCATGGTTTTGTGGAATGAAAGCAGCTTAACTGAATTTTCGTTTTCTGCAATTCTGTTTCCGGTGAATAATCCTAACGTCATTCCACTGAATGTAGCGATGTTTGTACTATATGTGATCAGCAATGCCTGACTACGATTTTTCGGCTATGCGTGTGTATAATTGATATTCTCCGGTCTCTTTGTTTCGCAGATGTATGAATCTCCACATTCACAAGGTACAAGGTACCTTGTACTTGTGCAATTATTGTTGTCCGACAATTCATCAGGAGATACATATACACAAACCACGCCCAGAGAGAATCCGGAATTGCCGATCATTGTATTCAATTTCACAATTAGAAAAGACCATTTTTTGTTGGAATAACACAATCTTCGACAATGTACTTCTTCTTCATCTAGTGGTGCCTTATGCATACGCGCACGTTGTCTTCTGCTTGGCGGAATAATGCGGTGGCATCTCTTACTCCGCACCAGTCCCTTATATTTCGAAGCCACGAGTGCTGCTTCCTACCCGGGCCTCTCCTACCTTCTATATTGCCTTGCAAGATCAACTTTGGAATGGAATATCTCGCGCCTCTCAGAATATGACCAAGATAAGATATCTTTCGTGCCTTGACGATTTCAAGCAACTCTCTCTGGACTTCAGCCATCCTCAAAATCTCTTCGTTGGTTTAGCGCGCAGTCCATGGAATGCGAAAGAGCCTGCGAAGGGTCCACATTTCAAATGCCTACACACAATTCGTATTTTGACCTCCTCGTCACAATCCCATTTTAGGTTAAGGGTGGCACCCAGATAAACAAAACGCGACACTTCTAAGCTTCTTCCATCAACTCTGATCTACAATGTACTATTTATACGAAATAGAGTCCATATAGGTCTCACTAAGCAAAACGCAAAAATACCAAATGTATAAGACTTACTCGTTCTGTATTATGCTAGAAGTTGTAGATCACTTCTCTTGGCGTACTCCTAGTTGAGCACACTTCGTTGTTTTGTGAATATTCCCTCAGCTCAACAAATTGAATAATTTCACAAAACGGCGTCTTTCTACCTTTTAGGAGTCGCGGCCGAATTTCTTATTATAATGTGTATACGGTGTTTCTTAAAATCTTCGTCTACTCTTTGTTAGGGCTTTCGTAATTGCTCCACTATATGTATGTTGTGTGCGCCTTCGTATTACCTAACCGAACCGAGAGAAATGGACTCGTAAATGCCTAAGGGTATCCGCACAACGCGCCTAGATGGTAGATGGTAGCCTAGCTGGTCGCCTGGCTGCAAGCATTATCTTCGTTGTTTTTTACGGGGTACCGTACGAGCGTGCAGTTCCGGTCGATTGTATGCTAGCGGGCTATGTCGCTGGTCGCTGGAAGAACAACATTTTACATTCTACCAGCTACCAGCGACCAGCGTGCGAAATGGATATGGGATGCTGTTGCCGCAGAAATGAATGATGATCTTAATTAGAAATTTTAGATCATTTTCGTATTCAGAACTAAAATACTAAATAGTGGATGGATTTGTCCGTTACTTTGTGATAATACATTTTTTTAAATATAAATGAGAAACACTTTACTTTGTTTTTTGTATCACTATTTTTATTAAATTGTTTGCGACAGCAAGTTCGTATTACTACTACATTTTCAAGCGAATGAATATTTTTGCATTGTACAGTGTCGGTCAAAGTAGGCATACAAAGCAAGAAGTTGAAAGATTATTATTACTGGTATTATCGAATTTTAACCTATGTAAATGAAGAGCTTGCTAACAACATAAATTTATTCTAGAGGGGGCAAATATTGGAGAATTCCGTACATCTATTTGATCATTTAACGAATTGACTGGGTTATTTTTATTGTATTTATATATTTCTATGTAGTCTAAAATATTTGGCTTCTTACTTCTCGGAGTTGTATGTGAAATGTTTATATTTTATATGCCTTGAAAAGAGTTACTTAAATCAAGTAAGTGTTCCGCAAAATTTGAAATTTCTTCATTTAACTTGAAAGAGTGTTGTTGTTCTTTATATCGGGTGGCAAAATTTCGTACTATTTGTCCTAAAAAGTTTTCCGTTTCATTCTCAAATACGAGAAGAAACGATCGGGATAATCACACAGCTCTTTGAATAACTGATGAAATTCTCCAAATTCTTGTCTTTTTTGATTAATAGGATGTACAGTAAACCTTTTTTCAGCTTTCTGTTTTAAGAACCACTTTGTAGTATTGCTTCCTAATAAATAGAAATCATCACTGTCACTACTTGAATCCTCCATTTTAACCACGTATCTACACACTTCAGCTACAATCTACCGGCGCGACGTGCGAGTATCTAGCGGTTTTTAATTCTACCGCTACCAGCGACCATCCATGCTACCATCCAGGCGCGTTGTGCGGATACCCTAAGGGTACCTACATAGTGAAGCCGGGATGTACGCTGGTAGCCGGGATGGTAGCTTACTCGCTTACTAGATGAGTACCTGGCAGAATGAGAGGGGGCACACGTTGACGCTAAGCGCTTTCTAGCAGGTCCAGCTTCAGTTGCTTGTTTTCATTCAATATGTGACAGACGGGACTGGCGTAATAAAAAGGCGGTTGCAAAATGCGCAGGCGCTAGCCGTTCCACATAGCTTTGAGCTATGTATACAATCGTGGTGGCAATTATATTTCTATCCATCCAGGATCCCTGCGCCCATCGAGATAACCAGCCAGGCTCCACAGTGCACGGGTACGTTGCCAACTATGGAAAGATTGTTACATCGTAGTAAGCGAGTAAGCTACCATGCCGGCTACCAGCGTACATCTCGGCTCCACTGTGTAGGTACCCTAAGTGTAAGTCCAAGATGCACGCTGGTGGTCTGATTCAGATTCTCGGCACCGAATCCGAGCGAGAGGTAGGTGTAATGAAAGCTGGTTGTCAGCGCCGACAGAGCTATCACCCAAACAGATGAGTTTAACATAAAACTTACAAGATGAAAGTCTGCAGCTCTACTGCTACTTAGTGACAGTACTACATTTAAATTAAAACTTACGAGGAATGAAAACCATTCAATTAATATGAAATATCACTATAATTTAACGGGGAGTAGGTACAAGCATTTTTATGCAATTGCTTTCCGACAAAAACCGATTTTTCGAATATTTGAATTATTCGCTTGTTTCATATAGGAGGATTAAGTTGTACTTTAGATATCAAATCCTGAATATCCATCGTTTAAATAAAAAACAAATAGAATGCTGAAAGCAGAATCAATGGACCCAGTGGCAGGTTGTCAGTAAGCAGTCAATCTGCGCGCAGGTGCACTATGGACAGCTCCATTTGAAAGCATAGGAATATATGCACGCCGACTATCGGCGCCAATTATATGACTGAGAAAACCGTAATGTATCTTGGAAGTACCCTAATACCTACTTGATTCGGCCTAAACCAAGTAGTCTACTATTCTGAAGTTTCACTGCTGCCGTGTGTAAATTGCACGCATACGCTTCCTTTTCATATAATCATATCATTTCGATGAACAAACACAAAATTTGAATTTACTACGTTTATTATAACAAAAATAATTTGAAAAATATAACACTGCGATCGCAATGTCGGTCACTAGAACATCATCGGGCACATTGAGTTAAGAACTGTTAGTGTTATATTTATCAGTGTTATATTTTTCAGTGTTATATTTTCCAAAGTATTTTTGTGATAATAAACGTAGTCAATTCAAGTTTTGTTTTCGTTCATCATGTTAAACTATCACGTAGTACCGACGGATTCCATCAACTATATAATTCTGAATAGTTTTGAAGGAAATCTAGTTTTACAGCTTCAAGAGGAAAAATTAAGAACGGATAAATTTTGATTATATGTATGATAAGCGGTATATGATGAAAGCCTGTGTCGCAGAATGTACAAATTAAGGGTTAATTTCCATTTGAGTGAGACTGGACAACTTTCGCATAATAGATTTTCACTAAATTAAAAATGTTTTTCGCATTATATGAAATTTATCGTTCAATTTCGTGAATTTTTTGTGCGGAGGTTTGTGGCTTTGTAAAGTGAGCTGTGGTAAACTAAATCTTCTCAGAAACACGCTGGATGAAAATTTTTAATAGCTTGGCTTAGAAACGACAGAAAAAAGTACCGGATATTCGAAAGCTCATTTCGAGGATTAAAACCTGATTCCGGGCTTAGACGGAAGTGTTTCTAGATGTATCTAATAAAATTTTATGATAACTGCCACATGGAAATTATGTTTAGAGCGTAATTAGTTCATCACTAGATAGCAAAAAAATTAGCAATTTGAAAATTTATTAACTTTGAATCAACGATTATTCCTTCGAGGAAATATTCCTTGAAGAGCTGAAATCATCTCAACGCAAAGACGTTTCGAGTCTGAAATTCGTAGATGAGATTCATCAAGTTCGTATGAAAATGCAAAGAAATTATCTTGTTTGTAATAGGGTTTTTCCCCGAATGCTTCGTTTTAACAGTAGGAACTGGATGATGAACTGGTAATTGAGAAAGTTACAGTGAATATTTCCCTCCTGTCAAAAGTCCCTTGTAAATAGAATGAAATTATCGAAAATTACAGCGAATACTTCCCTCCTGCCAAAAATCCCTTGTAAATGGAATGCAATTATCGGAAATTACAGCGAATATTTCCCTCCAGTCAAAAATCCCTTGTAAATGGAATGCAATTATGGAAAATTACAGCGATAATTGCATTGTAGAAAGCGAAAGAGCCCTGCGAAAATTGCATTGTAGACCGATAATTGCATAGTAGCATAGTTCATATCACGGTTATTGATGACAAGCTGAGAATTTATGAAATACCAACGTCAGTTTGACAAGTTGAAAGTTTATTCGGGAAATATTCCCCAAAATCACACTCGTGCATCAAAATAACCGGATAATTTCGCATTCCAGCGTGTTGTCTTTAAAAAACTGCATTCGGTCATTTTCATATTTTGGAGAAAAAATGAAAAATGAACTCATGCAGTTTTTTGACAACACGCTGTCATGCAAAATTATCGGTAATTTTGATGCACTTGTGCAATTACTCACGATAATTGCATTGTAGAAAGCGAAAGAGCCCTGCGATAATTGCATTGTAGACCGATAATTGCATAGTAGCATAGTTCATATTACGGTTATTGATGAAAAGACGAGAATTTATGAATTACTAACGTCAGTTTGACAAGTTGAAAGTTTATTCGGGAAATATTCCCCCAAATTACACTCGTGCATCAAAATAACCAGATAATTTCGCATTCCAGCGTGTTGTCTTTAAAAAACTGCATTCGGTCATTTTCATATTTTGGAGAAAGAGCCCGACACCGATGGTGGAGGGCTCTTTCTCCAAAAATGAAAATGAACTCATGCAGTTTTTTGACAACACGCTGTCATGCAAAATTATCGGTTATTTTGATGCACTTGTGCAATTACTTACGAAAATTTCACATTATCATGACATTTTTCTAGCCGAAACATCAAAGTGAAGAAGTGGTTAGTTTCATAGACGTCATAAATTGATTTTGGGGATTTCACAGAAAGGGCGATTTACTTGAATATGATAGGGAGTTCACCCTAAACACGGAAAAGATCAAGAAAAGTATCTGGAATAGTATTTGTTCAATTCCAGAAGTTTGAAGGAAAGTAAATAAAACTTCAAAGTTTTCTATTTTCACTTTATTTTGTTGAATATAATAATTGTTTCGCCATACACAGTGTGTTTTTCAGATTTATAGTACATACTAACTTCTACAGCAAGAATCTTGAAATATGAAGAAAGGGAATATACAATAAGAATGGGGAAAAACCTAAACGTTATATCTTAGCAGGTAGGAAAATAAACTCCAAAAAATTAGAGGTAATTCTTAAGCACTGGAGGTATTGATTCCGTGAATAAAAGACTATTGCATATTATCGAAAACCAACAGTAAAGGGTGGTTTCTAAATTCATTTTGTACCTCCTGGTCTACAATTTTCGTATTTTTTTTTATATCTGCAACATAAGTTTGTAACATTATGAGATACCGTCCACTGGCTATACCAAATTTCAGCTATGAGTAACCAGTAAAGAAGATTCGATTACTAGCGTCAGTTCAAATTGTATGGGGGATAAAGATATATCGAAGCCGGGTGATGCTAAACGTGCTACCTTTTCGATTGTTGATATTAAAGAATTAATACGTACGACGAAATTATATTATAAAGGCAATAGAGTTTTCACTTTATAGTTTTCCCTATGTAAAATAAATTTTTCTTAAATATCGTTTGCGCTAGGAAGCGATAAGTGTTTATTTTTATTGATTAATTTCATTGATTAAATAGTTTAGATCAAATTTGTGAACTTAAAGTTTAATTTCCATGTTTCATTTCAATATTCGTAATGGTCTCCGAAGTTTATATTCTGGAACACTTGAATACTCCTTTCAGATAATATATTTACATTAATTACTTTCAGATGAAATTTTCTCAGTTCAGATTTTCTTTTTTAACCTTGTTTTTTTGCTCTTAGTTTTTTTATTTGATTCAAAGAACGGAATACTGATTATAGATGAGATTCGAAAGGATAGAAATCTACGTAGCAAACAAGCTTTTTAGAAAGTTAAGTGAATTGAAATTCGATAATGTAAATTTTAGCAAGACCCCAGGAGCTTGGAAAACCATTTAAAGACCTCAGGAGCCAATTAAAGACCCCAGGAGCTTACAATAAGACCCTAGGAGTCCCATGTAAAGACCTCAGGAGCTTACACAAAGACTCCAGGAATATTAAATACCCAAAGACACTAAGAGTACAAGACCCTTGGAGTTCCGAAAGCCTACAGGAGCGGAAGAAGACAACAAAAAAAACCAGATCAGTATACTGATAAACGAGCTCAAAATTTTGTTTTTTTACAATTTCATTTGTTCCAATTTTATAAGTTTTGTAATCTTTGAACCAAAGGTACGAGGGTGGTTTCTAAATTCATTTTGTACCTCCTGGACTACAATTTCGTGTTTTTTTCGATATCTGAAACATAAGTTCATAGACTTTTTTCTGGTGAATCCTCGCATCTTCAGTATCATCTATACTATGTCTCAAACCGGTCGTTAGAGATGTGGAAATTGATTGTGACTAACATTTCCGAAATAAAGTCTTCTTTTTTTTGTGGGCGAATGGCGATACAAACTTTTTTCTTATTTCGTTTATTTTTACATAAAAATTTCTTGTTTTCTCTGATAGTGAAATTTGATACCTGGATTGAATTGATCTACAAAAGTTTCACTTTTGGGTTTCAACACTTTTTTCTAACCGCCAATTTTGTGTGAAGATTTCATGTTTTTTCGTGAGGTTCAAAGTTTTGCTTACTTCCACGATTCCTTCAAATTCATTTAGGGGGTTGAGAATTTTCATGAATAAAAAAGAAAAATTGAGGCAAAACTTGACCTACATGAGGAAGATCTGTTGCTTTCACGTTTTTTCATAAACATTTTTCTTCTATTGATGCAGAAATGAAAAATCTTCAAAATCTTCAAAACATCATTGACTTTTCAGATTGAGAAGTTTCTTTTTCATTCCATTGATTTCAAGAATACGAGTTGATTTCATTGATGTTCTCAAACCCAAAAGAAAATTTTTCATGAATTTTCAAGAAGTAACAACATTAGTATTTTATTCAGACATAAGTATGCAAAATAACTTCATTGATCGAAATCCGTAAAAATTAGCGACGGCAAAGAAAAATAGGTATTCAGTGAATGAATCGCACATCTGAATCATAAAAACTGAAGATATTTCATGTCATTTCAACTGAAAATCAACATTCAGCTGCTGTATTCCGAGGAATCTCCATATATTTTCTCAATCGTTACCTGACGATTTCTACCATTCAACTTCTACAGCATGACGTGTACCTAAAGGAACTTCGTTTGAAAAGAAACCGAAATATATTATATATTAAACCGATAAGTTGTCAGAAGCAAGTTATATCGCGTGTATCGAAATATCAATTATTTTAAGCTAACCCCCCTGAACAAAATCCACCACCTGGCTGGCATCGCTCATCCTGCCATCCGTAGGAGAGCAGCTGCACTTAAAGAACGATCCAAAGCAGCAGTATCTGAACGCCGCCCCCTCTACGGTTTCCAACCGGCCCATCAGCGACTAAAATCGAGGCGAAGCTTCCTGAGATCGACAGAAGATTACGAGGAACCTAAAACTATAGTGGACCTTTGAGAGAAGACCTCAAACCAACACTGGATGAAGCCGAATGAAGAACTAGCACCAGGAGGAGGCGAAAAATGGGAAAACCGGAAGGCGCTAAATAGACAACGGACGGACATGGCGAGATTAAGAGATAACCTAAATAAGTCCGGCTACCCTATGGACTCTAATCTCTGCGATTGTGGAGAACTGCAAACCACGCAACACATGTACACTTGCCCACTGTGTCCCGCTAGATGTACCATAGAGGATCTTATGGCAATTGACTTCGCCCGCTTCTGGGCAAAAAGTGTTCAGCTCACGTCTGAAGTGACGATAGGCATCTAGTATATTTTATATCTTATATTTATATTTCTTTTTGTATGATGCTTCTGACACGAATAAATAAATAAGTTATATATATGTATATATATATATATATAATATATATATATATATATATATATATATATATATATATATATATATATATATATATATATATATATATATATATATATATATATATAAATCAGTTCATAACGTTCTTCGACGTCTTCTGATTCCCAACTTCGATTTTTCTCGGTCCCCCCAAAGATTTTCTTCTATGCCTTTCAATCGCATATCGCTGGTTATTCCCTCTCTCCAGCTCAGTCTGGGTCTTCCCATTTTTCTTCTTCCGTGTGGCGTCCACTCAAGCACCTGTTTGGGGAGCCTTTCGTCGCCCATCCTTTGGACGTGTCCGTACCACCGGAGTTGTTTCTCCCTGATATCTTCAGATATTCGATGACTTACTCTCATTATGCTTAGGATCCTCTCATGTCTCACTTTGTCTGATCTTGATTTTCCGGCAGCTCTTCGCCAGAAGTCAATCTCTGTAGCCTCGAGTAATAATAGTGATTTCTGTTTTAAAGGCCATATTTCACTGCCATATGTTACAACGCTCTTAACTATGGAATCGTAGACCCTGTGTTTGTTGTCTTTGGAGATAGATTTGTCCCACAGAACACTGTTGAGCTGTCTGATTGCTATTCTGCCTAGGTTATTACGACGTTTGATCTCCTCGTCCATGTTTCCGTCGTTTGTGATGTGTACTCCCAGATATTTTTATTTATTGCATTTTCTTACTACATGTTGTTCCCGTACCAAATCTTGTTGCTCACCTTCAATACACATATATTCTGTTTTGCTGATGTTAACCTCTAGGCCGCAACTCTCGTATTCTTCGATGAGTTTTCGTGTCATATAAACAAGAACCTCGTAATCCTGAGCCAAAACCACCTGATCGTCGGCGAAACACAATGTGAGGAGGATGGATTCGTTTAGTGGTATGCCCATACCTCGGCATTTCATCTTCCATGTCTTGAGAGCTTGCTCCAGATATATTTTAAACAAGGTGGGTGACAGACAACCCTGTTTAAGTCCTTTCTCTACGCTGAAACCTCCAGACATGCTCTGTCCTTTCTTCACTTGTCACCAATTGTCTCTATATACCTCTTTTTTTTTTCTAACTCGAGGGACCTACAGTTTAACGCCGGTTCCGAACGGCCAATGGGCTTGTAAACTATGTACATTACCCAACAATTTAACTTTATAATTAGAACCACTAAATTCCGGACATACTCAACACCCAAGAGCAAGGTGGGACTCGAACCCACATCCTCGGCTTACAAGCGGTACGCCTTACCGCTGGTCTACCGAGGCCTCATATATACCTCTTGTATTGCCTTGATGATGTTCACACTTATGTTGATTTTTTCTAAGGCGTCCCAGAGTTTTTTTGGAGTAAACTATCATAAGCCTTTTTGAGGTCTACGAAGAGAAGGTGTGTTACTTGATTCAGAGCTCCACTTTTCTCAATAACCTGTGTCAAATAAATGATTTGTATAGATTTTACATTGAAATCTTGAAGTCAAATATATCGTGAAGAACACTCTATATAAAGTAATATGAACTACTTCACGGTTAATTTCTAAATTCTAGTAAACAAGCGCTTGAATTTCGCATGAAATTTTTGTGTAAGACACATATTTATTCTGTAATATTGACCTGAACCAATTGCGGAAGCATACAGCGCTAAGCATATATGCGAACGAACCCAATCTGATTCACGAATAATTAATCAGTTATTTGCTTACACATTCTAGCCGTTAGCTACAGTAAACATTACGGAAAAGCAGAAGCGAATTGGAAAAGGGGCAATAAAATGCATGATAGTAGGCAAATTTGATGTAACAAGGTTATACCTTATACTCAAAAACAGTAGGAGCAATTTCTCATTTCAGATGGAGAGAGACAAAACTTATTGAAAATACAGAAATATAATTTGAAGGGTTTCATATATCATACAAACACAAAGTTTCTTTAGAATGTGTTGATGGTTTTGTGAAAAGTGAATATTTGTTTCACTCGAATAGTGTTTTGCCTTCGTTAACGTGAGACATATATATATATATATATATAATAATATTATATATATATTATATATATACAATATATATACTACTATATAAATAATATATATATATATATATATATATATATATATATAATATATATACTATATATTATTGGGTCGAAACGAGCCAAAAGCGATTGAAGCTCCGCTCTTCCCCGATTTTCGACTTTCGATTGTAACGCTTCTCCGACTAGACCACTGAACGGATCTGCACCAAATGGTATTTGGTGCAGATTGGTATTATTTTTAGGATGAAATCTCGTCAGTGAAAATCGGACATTGAGGAATGATAACGAAAAGATAACAATAGGTTTATATTCAATCGCTTCGCCCCATTTACATCATGCAGTGCAATGATTACCTAGTATAATTTGGGGGGAATGGGGGTGCATTCTCAGGAAACTAGATTCCTTTAGCTCCGTATAACCTTTGAAAAAAATTTTGTTTTAAATATGTTGTTCATAATTCATTTTTACATGACTTGTTACAGGTAAGAAAATATTCCGCTCTCGCTCCTCCAAGCCACTTCCCTACCCAAACTTTGAAGATGCCATAAATTTTCGTATACAAATTTCAAGTCTCTTACTTTTTCGAAAACAAGCAGTAACCAATTTTAAGCACTTTTGGTGTGATCGAAGCCGCAAGAGATGCCAATATGTACCAGAAAAAAAAGTACATAGTAGATATATATATATATATATATATATATATATATATATATATATATATATATATATATATATATATATATATATATATATATATATATATATATATATATATATATATATATATATATATATATATATATATTATTTATATATATATATATATATATATATATATAAATATAATATAATATATATATATAATTATATATATATTTATATATATATATATATATATTAATCTTTGATAATTATTAGCAATAACAGGCTGGTTGAATCTTAAAAAAACTCGATTTAATTAATAAGTTGACGTTCCACTATGACATTCATAAGTTATTCAAAACTTTTGGAAAAAATTGAAAATTCTTTGACATTTATTGACTTGAAAAAATTGAATAGATAAGATTTGATCTGTCTTGTTAAAAATTCTTCAGTCTAATATTAACATTCAAAATTGTTATCATTAGAAGGCAAGGGAAACTACAGAAAAACCTTTACCTATGTAATGTTCGAAAATAATAATAATAGACAGTACTATTTATTTAACAGAAAGAAATTAGTCATGGGAAAATATTAAAAAAGTAGAGCAGAATTATCGTATAGAACGTTTATATGAAGCAGCCGTTGACACACGTGTTTCGGACTCTTTGGTCCTCATCAGAACGGCGTAGCTAAGTATTGGATTGAAAAATTTGTAGATGAAAATAGTTTAATGAATAAAATCCTCTGTTATGGAAGAAAATCACTTATTTGTGGTTTATTGTTTGAACTCTCCGGTATGGAGATTTGGTCAAACTTGCCACGGAGGCGATTAATTCCATCCGAGAGATCTCAGAAAAGAGTAAATTAATATTAAAAAAAGAAAATTAGTTTCGGGAAAATATTAAAACAAGTAAAGCAAAAATTATCGGTATAGTTCGTTTATATGGAAGTAGCCGTTTTTAATGAAATTTTTATAATAAAATCCTCTGTTATGGAAGAAAATCACTTACTTGTGGTTTATTGTTTAAACTCTCCGGTATGGGAGATTTGGTCAAACTTTGCCACGGAGGCGATTAATTCCATCCGAGAGATCTCAGAAAGAGTAAATTAACATTAAAAAAGCAAATTAGTTTTGGGAAATATTAAACAAGTAAAGCAAAAATTATCGGTATAGTTCGTTTATATGGAAGTAGCCGTTTTTAATGAAATTTTTATTTAGAATTTCAAATTTTTTAAATGAAAAAAGGTACTTACAATATAAAAAAATGTAGTTTGGGATCATTGCCATATTTTCAGCTTGCAATATTTAATTATTTATTCGAATTGTTGTTTCGTCTTCAAAGAACACCTACCCGGTGAACAAAGACGTCTAATATGGAGAAAGGCAATCCAATACTGTTCAAAATAAGGCTCAAAATAACTATTATATCGTAAAATATATTCAGCAAAACTGACAATCTCAAAATGTAATTGCTAATAATTATCAAGGGATTAAAAATAAATCACAGGCAACAACAATTCGAATAAATATATATATATATATATATATATATATATATACTATATATATATATATATATATATATATATAATAATATAATATATATATATATACCTATATATAACTTTTTGATAATTATTAGCAATAACAGGATTAGTGAATCTCAAAAAAAACTCGATTTTATTAAAAAGTTTAACGTTTCGCCACGAAATTCTGGCTTTTTCAAAACTTTTCATATAGTTATATTTATATATATATATATATATATATATATATATATATATATATATATATCAGACATTTAGAACTTTCGGTATGTTTGCAATAGTCCTATTATTTTCGGGAAAAATATGAATAAGAAGAGTACAAAGTGTTCTTCACGTGTCCAGTATATAGATGGTTGTTTCGTTTAATGTACCTAATTCCCTCCAATTCAAATACACTCACAAAACGGTTTCTCGAGAAAATTAATCCACTATTTGCTTTGTAATCCTTCACAACCACAACCGACATAAGCAGCAAGCCTGAATAACATGCGGAACAATGTATCTCAGTTATCTACACTCGCAATGACTATTTAAGCTAAGTTCGGAATAATAATGTAGGGTGATGTAAGACCTCAAGTTTGAATTAGTTTATATCCCGGTTGCATAGTAATTTTCTGCATTTAGATCCTAGTTTTGAGACGAATGGCTTCTCAGATAGGGCACGTTTTTCATTTCAGTGGCTGCTATAAAATAACCTCATTCAGAATTTCGCCATAAAGATTCTTTATGTGCGATCGTCTAGTTGTATACACCAACACCGCCCTAATCGAATATTGAGGAGGTATAAAACTCGAACAGCTTTAAATTTTTGAGCTTTAAAGTTGAATGGTGTGATGAATATTAATTGGTCAATTTTTCGGATTTTTCTTTGAAAACACGTTTTCAAACTTGTCGTATGTATAAATTATTTTTTCTGATTTTGTTCGATTTATCATCTTGAATAGTGTACAAAGATAAAATCTTTTTCAAGTATTGCAAGCCGATTCAAGTAGACTGGGCTATGGTTATACGTTATACACACAATATCTCAAATTATGTGATTGACATATGCGTTTTGACCAACTCTCTTTATGTTATGTCCCTCACGGTGCACCAGCTTTTATACCCCACACCTTATTTCACTCAACGTGAATTTTGTACACATTAATTACAATTTATTACAACTATTCCCAAATTTATTATAGTTGCACACCTCAAGTTATGAGGTTGTGGTGTAGAATTAGTCTAAAGCTACACCACACTCATACCATATTGATTATTTTCGATTCAGAATTTTTCTATAATTAATTACAATTGATTACATTAAATTAAAACCATTTCTGGCTTCATTACAATTCCACAATTCCAGAAAATAGGTAGCGCATCGGAAAATTATGACAATAACAAATAAATATTCATTTTTATTTTTTTTTTTAACTCGAGGGACCTACAGTTTAACGCCGGTTCCGAACGGCCAATGGGCTTGTAAACTATGTACATTACCCAACGTTTTTCATCATAAATAACCACTAAATTCCGGACATATACAACACCCAAGAGCGAGGTGGGACTCTTAATAGATTTACAAGGTATAAGGCGGTTCACCTTACCGCTGGTCTACCGAGGCCTCAAATATTCATTTATTACAATAGCCAAAACGGTTTTATCGATACAAAAAAGTTCAGCATGATCGAGAAAATAATAAAAAAGAAGCTGCAACTGAGTGAGGTAGTGTAATAATTGATAAGAATTTTCACGAGACAAAAAACAATAGAATTATCGAAAACAAGATAAAAATACAGGGTTTTCAATTCATTACAATAGCTCACTCGGATTTACCGATCCAAAAAATGGTCACCAGGATTGAGAAAATGATAAAAAAGGAGCTTCAGGTGAGTGGGGTAGTGTAATAATTGATAATAATTTTCACGAGGCAAAAATAATGAAATTATTGAAAATAAGATAGACATACAGGGTTTTCAATTTATAACAATAGCCGAATCAGGTTTGTCTATACAAAAAATGGTCAGCAGGACTGGGAAAATAATAAAAAAGAAGCTGCAAGTGAGTGGGGTAGTGTAATAATTGATAAGAATTTTCACGAGACAAAAAACAATAAAATTATCGAAAATAATAGAGAAATACAGGGTTTTCAATTCATTACAATAGCCCACTCG
This sequence comes from Cynegetis impunctata, assembly GCA_030704885.1. Lineage (NCBI taxonomy): Eukaryota > Metazoa > Arthropoda > Insecta > Coleoptera > Coccinellidae > Cynegetis > Cynegetis impunctata. The sequence continues at coordinate 4,441 of JARQZK010005103.1, read as the reverse complement.
GTTTTATCGATCCAAAAAATGGTCACCAGAATTAAGAAAATGATAAACAAGAAGCTGCAGGTGAGTGAGGTAGTGTAATAATTGATAAGAATTTTCACGAGACACAAAATTCTAGAATTATCGAAAATAAGATAGAAATACAGAGTTTTCAATTCAGTACAATAGCCCACTCGGTTTTATCGATATAAAAAATGATCAGCAGGATAAAAAAATGATAAAAATGAAGCAGCAAGTTAGAGGAGTAGTGTTATGATTGATAAGAATTTTTACAGGACAAACAATCATAGAATTATTGGTTTTATGGATACAAAAAACGGTCAGCAGAATTTGAACTTTATTATTACGGTTACACTTGTAGGAGTGAAATAACAAAACAAAGGGCGCCGTCTGTACTAGCGGCGGCATTATGTGTGGATTGATTACAAGTAATTCGATATTGGTCTTTGCATTGCCGAATGTTCTCATTTTCACCGTTTACATGTCTATACAACGTCGGCATCTCTAGAATCATATCTACCTTGACTACCAATCATCCGATAAGAAAGTGTACTTCTAACTAATCTTCAACAATGGGAAAATCGAAAAGTAGGAAATGTGTCGTAACCTCTGAAGCATTTTCAGAAGCTGTTATCAAAAGTACTTAATTGTAAAATAATCTGCGATAAAGTGCCTTCAAGATTTCTTATCAATTATTACACTACCCCACCCACTTGCAGCTTCGTTTTTATTATTTTCCTAGTCCTGCTGACCATTTTTTGTATCGACAAACCGAGTTGTAATGAATTGAAACTCTGTATTACTATCTTATTTTCGATAATTTTATCATTTTTGTCTGGTGAAAATTCTTATCAATCATTACACAACCCCTCACTTGCAGCTTTTTTAAAATTATTTTCCTAGTCCTGCTGACGATTTTTTGTATCGACAAAACGAGTGGACTATAGTAATAACTTGAAAACCCTGTATTTTTATCTTATTCTCGATAATTCTATTATTTTTGTCTCGTGAAAATTCTTCTCAATTATTACTCTACCCTACTCACTCGCAGCTTTTTTGTTATCGTTTTCTTAATCCTGCTGACCATTTTTTGTATCCATAAAACCAAGTTTGTAATTTATGTTATATTATATGTTATATTGTAATGAATGAATATCCTTACATTTATTTGTTATCGTCATAATTTTTCGATGCGCTACCTATTTTTTGGAATCGTGGAATTGTAATTAGGCTGGAAATGGTTGTAATTTATTGTAATCAATTGTAATTAATAACAGAAAAGTTCGGAATCAAAAATAATTAATATGGTATGAGTGTGGTGCAGCTTTAGACTAATTCTACACCACACCCTCATAACTTGAGTTCTGAAACTGTAATAAATTTGGGAATAGGAGTAATAAATTGTAATCAATGTGTAAAAAATACACGTCGAGTGAAATAGGGTGTGGAGTATAGAAGCTGGTGCACCGTGAGGGACATCTGTATGTTCTTATACATACAAATTCTAAAACCATTAAGTTGACTTGAAGGGGCTGAAGAGATGCATAAAGCTTGAATACCTGCGAAAACTCATGAAATTTCTAAAAGAAAATCTTTACGATCAGAGAAAACATATGTTATTCTGAAAGAGAACCTCTCTATCATACGAATCCGCATACAAATTTCTAGCCGTCTAACTGATGTAACAGATGCGTAATACTCGACAATTTTCAAAACCGCTAGAAATTACAACATAACAATAGCAGTGATCAATTAATGGGCATTCTTAAACATCAACCCGATCCAGATACCTAATTTCAACTCTCTAAATCGATCGGCAGAAGCTGTCGAGATGCACAAAACGTCAGAAACCTCAAAAGAACATGAAATAATGACATTAAAACGGCTGCAGTTACTACGGAAAGTAGTTGAAAAAACTCTGTGTAGTTTCCTCTCGAATTTAAACAAACTGACTCAACTTGGGTAAGCTGTGGAGGTGCGCAAAACCTCAAAAACCACTAGAATTCTCTACATAAAAGCGACGGTGGTCATAGAAAATATTATAGCGTCAAAATGCACATCGTTATCAACTCAATTCACACACAAAATTTCAACCCTCTAAGTTTGGGGGTGCAAAATACAAAATTTCATTGTATATCGATAAGCTTAGTGATAAACTAACAAATATATAAAGAAGAAACAATAGAAACCACCGAATTCTTGAAAACAAATTGTGAGTCATGTGGTGATCGTAGCAAAATATATACCTAGAGGTAGAATCTGTAGAAACTTCGAAACAAAAATAAATAAACATAAGCGCTGTTTTGTGAACAATAAAAGAGATTCCAGTTTTTGCATTCATTCATTAGATGAGAATTAGTCATTCAATACAATATCCTCACCAAGCTAGTTAGTCGAGTATGTTAGGTACGCTGGCTAGTATTTGGGAGGTCTCGGGTTCAAACCCCGGGGCCGACTGGTCTGCCATGAGTTTTTCTCAGAGGTTTCCTCATGGTAATGTAAGTCACTGCTTGCAAACTTATAAGGCGAATGCTGGGCCAGTATTAATCCTCTGAACCCTACCCACACTTCCTATGTTCCATAAATATCCCGTCTCACCTATCCTTAATGCACTTGTACATACAAGTGTATCCTCTGATCTGGCTGAAGGAGTTAATCCCAAACTCAAGCTGCCCGCCTCCCTGACACATACTTCAGGGAGGAATGAAACACGTGTGTTTCCTTTTTTTTTTTTCATTCAATACAGATTTCCAGATATAATAAATATAGAGAAATAATAGACATTAACAGGTTTAAAGATTCTGATAACCCACTGAACAAACAAATAGACGATAAACAAATCATTCTTCCTTACGGAATATCGGAATATACTCATACTCTTCTGTAATTTGTACAAGTTTTCTGGATTTCGTAAAGAAACGTCAACGAGGTAATTGAATCAGGTTTAAAAACTTGAATGGTTTGTTATTAAATATAAATTATAACATAATGAATAAGTAAAAATGCGGCAGAGGCTAGAAAAAAATCAATATATATATATATATATATATATATATAATATATATATAATTATACTATATAATAACATATATATATATATATATATATAATATATATATATATATATATATATATATATATATATATATATATATATATATATATATATATATATATATATATATATTTATATATATATATATATATATATATATATATATATATATATATATATATATATATATATATATATATATATATATATATATATATATATATATATTTATATATTTATATATAAATAAATATTGATTATAGCTGGGTATTCGGCGAGGAGTAATGAAAAACCAAATTTGTTGCATTCGACGTATCGAGTCTTCGTCAGGACATAAAAATTTAGTTTTTTAGCGCCCATAAAGTGGAAAAACTACATAAAACAACAGCTCATTATTTTAGGTGTCATAAAAGATTCGATTTATTGCAAAACAATATTTTGTGTGATATGGTGGGCTCCTCGCTTTAAAGTTTAAATTATTCAATGAATATAATTTAATATGACATCTTGTGTCCTGAGGAAGACTCAATAAAGAGACGAAACGTCGACTGAACAAAATTTCATTGTTTCAATCATAAGTCTTGCCGAATACCTAACTAACATATATATATATATATATAATATATATATATATAATATATATATATATATATTGATTGCAAATCCACTTGCGCATGACAGAGTGCAAACAGTTATGATTTTCGGGTAAATACTACTATTAAGATCGTTTGAACTTCAAAGTTCGATAGCTGATTTTAAAAACACTTTATGTGTTGAATAACAATGAAAAAAGTATCAAAAAACAAAGATTTCTTGAGTTAAGGCTCGTAAAAATAGAAAAATATAGGAAGTTTCTCTAGAATATAATGCTATCCACTATTCAGATATATAATATAATATAATATATATATATATATATATATTTCAGGAATCGTGGTCCAAGGAGGTCTAAAACTGATTGAAAAACCACTTCCTCGCCTCATTGTTTGACGATACAGTGCAAAGTTTATGGTTTTCGGGAAAAATAGTACTATGAGATCATTTGAATTTCCAACGACATAAGTTCATATAGTTGATCTATAAAAACACTTTGTGTGTTGATTAGACGAATGGAAAAAGTACCAAAAAACAAATATTTTCGATTGAAGCCTCAAAGATACAAGTTTTCCCTAAGAAAAGCTAGTCGACTATTCGGATCTATACACAGGTACTTATTTATTTGGTTTCGCCAAAATCGGAGACACCGGTCGTGAAATGTGAATCTTTCCGAATTATATACCTATATTTCTTAGTAGAGCATTTCAGATAACCTTTCAATCCGTAAACTGAATGAATGCGAAGTTTTTATACCGAATGAACTCAATTGAAATTGTTCAAAGTGAATTATCA
>JARQZK010005102.1:577500-582212 GCA_030704885.1 Cynegetis impunctata | reverse complement strand
ATGACGTCATCGACATTTTTTTTAAATGGCGACACCCAATTTCAACCATGCCAATTGAAGGAGCGTGTCATTCCACGTACATATCGTCAAAAATATGATTACATTAGCATATGTAGGATAACAAGAAAAAATGAAGAAGAAAACATTTTAAATTTTACTAAATTTAATGATAATGACATAATGTTTAAAGTAAATGTTGAAATTGGGCACCGTTGGCTACCTGACAGTAACCAAGACGATTAATAAATTCTTGTTGAACATGGTCAATAACTTCAGGAGTTATCTGATGTATCTCCTGACGAATTCTTGCTTGTAATTCTTCTAAATTCGCCTGTCCAGTAACGAAAACTTTACTTTTTAAGTACCCCCACAAAAAGTAATCTAGGGGTGTCAAATCTGGCGATCTGGCTGGCCACTCAATTGGCCCCCTTCTCCCTATCCAACGATTCGGAAACACCTCATTCAAATAAGGACGGACAGGTGCTGCATAATGGGGAGGTGCACCATCTTGTTGAACGAAAATGTCATTTCTTGGAAGATTCCGTTCCTCATTTGGATATAAATTTATTAGTTCAGGAATAAGGTCGCCTCGAAGAAACTCCAAATATCTTGCACCAGTTAGGTTCACGTCAAAGAAATAGGGACCCAGAATTCTTCCTTCGACTATGCCGCACCACACATTCACTTTCTGAGGATGTTGAGTACGATATCCATCATCCATCGGGGATTCTCGGTAGCCCAATAACGGCAGTTTTGCCTATTGACATGGCCGTTCAAAAAAAATGTAGCCTCGTCAGAAAAAATTATTTTTTTTACGAAATTATTATTATGCATTTGCTCGCAGAATTGAATTCGCCGATCAAAGTCGTCTTCATTTAGCTCATGAACAAGACATACCTTATAAGGATGATACTTTTCTTTCTTCACAATTTTGTGAACTGTGGACGCTGCCATATTGAAATCAGAAGCCACTTGGTTAAGTGTTGAGTGAGGATTGTCTTGTATTGTCAACAAAACGTTAAGTTGATCTTCTTCTGATTTTGAGGGTCGACCAGATTTAGGTAAATCACGAACATGTCCAAAGTTACGGTATTTCGACTCAATATTGCTTACCTTGCTTTGGCTAATAGGACGCCAACCAGGATGAGTTTCATTGAACAATTCTACTACTTTCTTGTTGGGTTCGCATCCTCTCCTCCAAATCCGATCATTTGAATAATTTCAATTCGTTCTCGTACAGTTAATTTCACCATTTTGTTATAAAATGACAAAGTGACTATTCAATAAACAGTTCAAACACACTGCTTTTGCCAAACAGAAGATAAGAAGTCAAGAAATTATAAAAACCAGAATAAGTACGATTTTAAGTTTTTATCTGACAGTAATAAAAAACATTCTCGGTCGCTAAGGCAACTATCAGACAACCATAATTTTTGACGATATGTACGTGGAATGACACGCTCTTTCAATTGGCATGGTCGAAATTGGGTGTCGCCATTAAAAAAAATGTCGATGACGTCATATCTCGAATAAAGATTACGTCACAAATATGGGTCGTATGTTAAAAAAGTGCCTTTGTTTAAAAACAAAATCGACGTGTCGGAGGATTTTTTTCGAAAAAACTCACAATTTCAGAAATAATGAATTTTATTCGTTACTTTTCGGAAGCACTGTATAAATATATATATATATATATATATGTATATATATATATATATATATATATATATATATATATATATATATAATATATATATATATATATATATATATATATATATATATATATATATATATATATATATATATATATATATATATATATATATATATATATATATATATATATATATATATATGGAATCAGAGTCCTCTAGTTAAGTTGCTTCTACAGCTTCTGTAGTGGTTCAGTGCCGAAATTTCGCTCTATTTATATCTACAATGTAACAAATTATATTTTGTCTTGATTTTAGCTTAAGTATTCGACCTTAGTATTTGATTTCATAGATGTAGCTAATTATGTTTTCTTTCTTATAGCTATGTGATATTACCCTTAGGATAGGAATAGAAAAATTTAGAGCCCACAAAGTGGTTTTGGCATCAGTTAGTTCTTATTTTTTTGCTATGTTTAATGGTAAGTGTATATTTTTGAATGTTTTTTCTTAGAGGCACATCGACTATGCAATATCACGTAACGCTCATTTTTGTTTGAAGAAAACATCAAGACAACCGCGCAAGGTTAGTCAGTTTCGCTCATATGTCCAAACATCTAGTGTTTGTTGATATATGAACAAAGATATGATTAGGGTTGATTGTGTTTTTTGGATTGATTGGGCCGATACTTGGTGTAAATTCATAAACATATTAAAACAATGGTTAAAAATAACAATTTACACATTTATTATAAGAAATAACGCATAATGCACGTTTCGGTGGAACTTTACCTTCTTCAGATTCTTCAGTTTGCCATTAGCATCTGAAGAAGGTGAAGTTCCACCGAAACGTGCGTCATGCGTTATTTCTTATAATAAATGTGTAAATTGTTATTTTTAACCATTGTTTTAATTTGATTGTGTTTTTTGAATTTCTGATCAGAAAATTTAGACATATTTCCGGTGAAAGATGTATGTGGAAGTTATATACCCATAGATACATATAGTCACACAGGTCGATACATTGATTTATTTCAAGTATATAGTTCGTAAGTGTTTACAATGTCTCAAGTAACCGCATGTGTTCCAGGGTATTTTAGAAATTTTTTTATATAGATTAAGTTGTTTCAACAGCCTACCTTAAGAAACCAAATACAACATAGGTAACTACGGTTAAGTTTAATTCATTCGTAAGTATTGTATATATAATGAAGTATTAGCTATGTCTCAATTATGAGAAGTACCAGAAATTTTCAATGAATAATCAATCCATTTCTTTCGTAGATGATGATATATATTGTCAAACTTAAATATTTTCAGTTTCTGTGAATACCTTCTTAGTAACAGCGCATTTTGAAATTATTTATAAATTGTATTTTTGATTAGGAGACTAAGACATTAAAAAATATGACATAGGTGCCATTGTAATCCTAGTTGAAATGAAAAGAATTTTTTTCTATATATTATTTTAATAATGACATTGATGAAGTCGTTACATGAGGAAAATTGATATTCATAACGAAAACACGTATTCAAAATGTTCACAATATATTTCAAAACGAATGTGCATGATGCAAGACATCTTGGAATGCTGAATGATAATTGACTTATTTATCCAGCAAATGGAAATACAGTAGTAAACATGCTTTATGCATTGAATTTCAAATATATTGTATTAATTTTCAATATATATATATATATGTATATATGAATATATATGAATATATATATATATATATATATATTATATAATATATATATATATATATATATTATATATATATATATATATATATATATATATATATATATATATATATATATATATATATATATATATATATATATATATATATATATATATAATAATGATAATAATTTTATTTTAACTGCATCACAGTCGTGTCATACTACATATACACAGTATACAACATAGATCAATATAGTATACAATATAAATATAAAAAAATATATATGAAAATAAAAATCATCAATTTTTTGACCTACTAAAATCGACTTATTCGAGGTGATAAACTGGATATTCTTTGAAGTATACTTCCAGTGTTTTTTCAGAGCTGTTGCCTGTTGTATAGCCTGGTACCAACAGTCAGCCTATTACCAATATTCAATCTTTTCCTTGTAATTTGTGAATTTTTGTTGCTGCGGATGTTATATGGTTGCATATGACCTCTGGTTTGATGTGTTGAGCTGTTGTACTTTATATCCATGACTAGTTTTATGACAAGTTCGGAGACCACTGTACGTATTCTGTATTCAAGAAACAGGGGTCTACAATGGGTTTCGGGGCTGACGCCTTCTAATGCTCTTATAGCTTCTTTTTGTGCTTTCAATACTTTAGTGATGTGAGCTGGAACTCCGCATATTTCTATTCCATAAGTCATCCTTGAATGAAAAAGAGCAAAATACGCTTCCAGAGCTGATTCAACATTCATAATTTGCTCAATGCGTCTTATTGAGAATACCAATTTGTGAAGACAGTGAACTAATTTCTCACAGTGGTTGGCCCATGTAAGTCGTGTATCCATGAAAAAACCTAGAAAAGGTGCAGTATCGGTTGATGACGACGTTCGTTTAGTTGAAGTAAATAATAAGGATTTGGTTTTATTCTTATTTAAGCATAGCTTGTTTGCATTGAACCATTCTGAAGCGTTTCTATCGATATCTTCCATGTTCTTCTCTATTTTACGCAATTCTTCGTGTTTTATTGCTAAGGTCGTGTCGTCTGCATACAGGACTGAGTGGCATTTGAGATTTCTTGGCAAATCATTCATATACAGAATGAAAAATAATGGTCCCAATATAGATCCGTGAGATATTCCATGCTGCAGGGGCAACATGCAGCTTATGTCCATTTTGTTTTGTACAATTTGATATCGATCTGTTAGAAAGGATTTCACTAATGATAGTGCTACTCCTTTGATTCCATAATGATCAATTTTCATTGAGAATATTTCATGACACATGCAATCGAACGCTTTTGTAATGTCATAGAACCTAACTGAAATCATATTTCGCTCTTCAAATCCTTCAATAATGTAG
>JARQZK010005102.1:552500-575000 GCA_030704885.1 Cynegetis impunctata | reverse complement strand
AACATATTATAATCAAAATAGCTTAGTAGGAACATTATAAAATAATCAAGGTCTTGCGAAATGAATGGAGGTGGTCCAGAAAAACTCACTTTGATACAGCAGAACCTCAATACTTATTTTAATTTCTAGAATAATACTCTTATTATTTTTCCCAAGAGTTCTTCAAGTCAATATTCAGTGAGCAGTTTTCAAATTCATACGTTCTCACAAATAAAATAAAACAGAGGTATTCTACAATGTTACAATTTTGTATTTCTCTCGGTTACATTCGCAATTATACAAAAGTATAAAAAAATGAGAATGCATTTCGTTAAGTTGGTAGGCTTATATTTATATTATACCAAGAAAATTTTTCAAAATTACTTAGACTTTTATACTTTGGAATCTAGAATGAAGTCAGAGTGGTAATAGATAATAACTAAGTGAAAATAGATAAGATAGATACAGGACAAATTTATTAACTCTCCAAATGCTATTATTAGGTCTATCCATTTTGTCACTTTTTGGGCATAGGTCTGGAGCTGCATGTGGGCTGACCTTGGTTTGACATACGTTTTGATTTCGTCAGCAAATAACAAAATATTGATTTTGATGTAGATTAGCAAGTCTGCCCCGTAAACAGAAAACTACCCAACGAGACCCAAAACAGAATCCTGCTGTACTCCACTCAAAAACCACAAATCGAAAAAAAGAATCACCGCCACGAACATAGAAATTTCAGTCAATCAATTAGGTCCATATTAATATAAGAGATGTCATCATCGTTTTGATCAAATTTTAAATGTAGACTCCTGTGTGGTACTAAATCGAACGCCTCAGAAAAGTCCAAGAAAATAATATCCGCAGGTTCTCCTTTATGCAAAGATTGCGACCAGTCGTTCACATACATTCAACATATTCGGCAGTATATAATATATACAATCCACATATATCAGAGACCAGAGTAGCTTACTTTTTCTGCTTTTTTCTTAGAGAAATTCTCGAAACGCCATACAAACCAGGCGAGGATTGAGTTTTGGAAAACAATATTTTCTTTCAGGTAGTTTTCTGTTTTAATGTAATCTAATTAAGTACAGACTCGCATATTGGATTGTGATTGGTAAGTTACCCTCAATAGTAAAAACTTCCTAGCACTTTTTAGCAGAAATATTGGCCAAATCGGTCCTGCCTAATGTAGGTTCTTCAGATTCGTTACGCAATGCAAGACTAGGGAGTTTGGGAGAGAGAGAATTTCTAATGTGTATATAAAGAGGTTTTTTTTTATCTGTGTGTGCGGCGAACTGGTTCTTAGATTCTTGCTTCGATATCACGATAGTGTAGCTCAGTTAATTTGAAAACCTGTGATGGTTGATGTAATCGTTATCTAGTTTGATCTTCAGATATATTTTCCAATAGGATTTTTTGAATTTGATCACCCAATTATACTGATAATTTATTAAACTATAAATTGTCACCAAATCATTTTTTTTGTCATGCGAAAAAATCATCAGCGTATTATCATTTGAATGCAAATAATGCTGCCAAATAATTAATCTAATCTAGATTTTTCAATAAAAAATTTAATTATCCTTTTTGGCATATATATATATATATATATATATATATATATATATATATATATATCCAAATTTGAACATAGAACACATATGAAAATAATTTTATATCAAAAACTCATGAACAGACATTGAAATTCTAAGATGAAACACAATAAAAGGTAGGTAACGTCAATAGTATTATAACTGTGGAAAATTACTAATAGTGATAAAATCAATATCATATTCAATAGTTAATTTTCATAATTCAATATGAATCCATCTAATATTTTGGAAAACAGGCAAATAAACTCACTGAGCAATGTACTTGTTCGATGGAAATAGTATCAGACTGAGTATCATGACCCCTAAAACACCTACATAGTTGTCACTTTCATTATGAATAATTGGCTTACGAGACCAATTGTTTTATGTTTGTTCCTATTTAACTCCGTGCATTCTCGAAAAAGTTTTCAACCAATTTTCCTCTACATAACTCAACGTATTTTGTACACGTTTTCATTTAATTGATTTATCAGTAGAAACAATTTTTGATGATTGAGTGGAATACTCGATAATGGACTCAATTCTAAAATTTTTTAAACTTCATATTTAACTTTCGTTCGTGTTAGGTTTTATTTTCGTTACGGAATTTCTTGATCCGGTCGCCGCGCTCAAAGCCCGCGATAAAAGCTATCCAATAGCTTGAAAACATATTTATCTGACAGGAAACAATATGAGAAATTGCAAGATAATTTTAGTATTAAATCAGTAAGAAATTTAAGTTTTCACAGGTTCGTACTGGGATCCTTATTGTACTCGTTTCATTTTCTAAATCGAGGAAACTCGGGATTGAAATGCGATATTGGAATTTGGAGCCTACAGTAGACCACTATCTCAATTTATAAGCTGATTGGCTATTGCATAAAAAACTAGAAAGCAATGTTGGAAAACCAAAAAAAATAAAAGTAAAATGATTTTTTACGTCAATGTTTCCTGTCATATTTCAGATATTTATTACCCATTTTGGTCACTTGTGCAGCAATTAAATTTAAAAGCATGCAGGTTTTGCAAAAAAGGATTCTGAAAATATTGTTCAAATATGAGCGCCTCACGCAAACATATGACCTACATTATGGGGAACTAGATGTTCATAAATTGAGTGACCTGAAGGTGTTGCAGTAGGTTAAAATGATGCAAAAATTCATAAATGAAATTCAACAAGTGAATACTAGGATTTCGTAGAAATGTTCATACATGTACAACAAGAAACTCTTCCGGGCAATGTAAAAACTGACAACATTCTTAGTAACCCTCTATATGTGGTTTGAAAATTTAATAAATTGCCTGGAGTATTGAAAGATAGGTACGGATAATATACTCCATTCATTTGGTGATAGAAGATAATCACAAGAAAGTCTTCAGGAAAAGATTGCCGATGAATTTTTCTCAACGGATCTATATATTTTTTGGGGAGCTGAATCTAAAGAATCCAGTTATCGACTACATTCGGATATAGCACCACCATGAAAATGCCAAAAAAACCATGAAATTTCGCAAGCTGTTTTAATTTTTCGATTATAATTTCAAACCGAGTTTTAGAGAATAACCGTCTATGTCTTAAAAAATAGGACTAAAGCCAGCTTGCTAGCTCTTTCCGCGTGCTAAAGATTGAACATAGTTTCGAAGTTATCCAATATATTAGTAATTCAGACTTCCAAAGCCAAGTTTGTCCAGAGATACTATGTCCCTCGCTGAGTGGGTCTAAAATTGAATCCATAGTATAGGTCTCCTTCTAATGGACACTTATGGTTGTACAAATAAAAAGAAATAGACAGTTAAGCATGATTGTATGTATCACAAAGAAAAACATATTTACAGTGGAAAGTACGTCAAATATTAAATTCAACACGTCTCAATAAAATTGAAACAATTGCAAGTTGCGGTAAGAAAGGGTGAATCGTGAGTGGTTAATGTCTGACGTGGCTTCTATGAAACGCAAAAGAATCATATATTATTTAATAATCTATATTGAATGTTTCTCGAGTCTAGTGATATATTGGTTAAGTGAACAGTAATATTGATATCTTCGTTTCATACGAGGTTCCTGGTAGTTTCTCAGTAGCCTCAGAACCAGGCAGAACATCTGAAAATCATGACAGTGGGATAGTTTGAGTAATTGTGTTCAAGAAATGGTCAAGCTATTGGGTTGTTTGATAGAATTTTTGCATAAGTAAAGGATTAATTACGTTCTTCATCAACAAACTGCTGCACGGCCACTTCGATCTCGTCATGCAGGTAGTCATCACAGTCGGAAGTGTATATCTTAGCGCAGGTGCTCATTTTAGAACCGAATAACCTGGCGCTTCTGCAGCCGCAGTCTTTTTTGCTCTTCTGTGTTCACCTGAATTACCTGATAAGGAGGGGAGTTCAGGGGCTAAATGTCAACTTAGCAATTATTTCAATATTTTTGATACGTGTATTTTATAATGTTTTCATTATAAGCACGTTTTGCTCTCAAATGCATTTGTTTTTGGTGAATTGTCTATTTCTTTCTCTTCATAAAACCATACGTGTCAATTACAAGGAGACCTATACTATGGATTATATGTTAATTTTGGACCCACTCGGCCAGGGGCACAGATCCCATAGACAGACTATAGGCGCTAAAAGTCTGAAATACAAAGATTTTGAATAACTTGAAAACTATGCTTGATCTTTAGCACGATCTAGCGGCCAAACGAAATTTTATCTGCTTTGTTCTTGATGCAGACATATTTGCTGGGGTGTGTTGTTTCAAAGTTATGAGCGCAGAACTAAAACAACTTTCAAAATTGTATGGCTTTTTGCCATTTTATGATGAAGCCATATTCGAATCTAGTCGATAATCGAATTTTCAGATTCAGCTCCCCAAAAAACATATAGATCCGTCGAGAAAGATTCTTCAGCAATTTTTTCCTGTCCGAACTACCAAATGACTGGATTAATACATGAAAATGATTGAGATATACATATAAAATCCCTGAGATTAAAGGATGAATTGTAATATGGTTATTTTCATTTACAACATGATATGTAGGTTCAAGTGAGCTACAGTAAGTAGCTATTACTTTCTTCTCTTTTAATTATAATATTGGTCATATTTGTTCCCAATACTAGAGCTATGCATTAACTAGATCTTACAAAGATACATGTAACTTCAACAGAAATGAACATTTCCACTACAAAATTAAAAACAAACAAAGCATGGAAATGAAGGACCAACAACAGTTAACATTAATTTCAATCAGGATTTTTGTATTATGTTCTGTCCGATGGAACCACTGTGTGGCAAAACGTCAAATCATAATTGTAGTCATCGTTGAAAGCAATCATGTGTTCCTCTGATGTTATTTTTATGAATTTCAATTAAGTAACGGCCTCATCAATTCAAAATGTGCACCCTCATAAAGAAATTAATTTCAGATTTGAATGCATTACGAAAAATGACCTCGACTTATCAATGTTTTAGGTGATATGAAGGAGCACGAACTTACAGAAATAGAAATGCATGATATTGACTCCGCAGCTGTGAGTTTTCTCTTAGATTATGCTTATACTGGTCAGATTTTGATAACATCTGACAATGTTCAAGTGCTTTTACCAGCAAGTAGCGTTCTGCAGATGCAAGAGGTTCGAGAGGCTTGCTGCATGTTTTTACTGCGTCAACTTCATCCAACCAACTGTTTAGGAATAAGAAGTTTCGCAGGTGAATTCATAGTCTTAAGCAATTCCATATTGAGTAGAAGTATTTGATAAATGCACAGTAAGTCGCTTAATCTGTTTGTTCTGATCTAGTACATCCATTTAGTTTAGTATTGGTTATTAATTGAAATATATTTATTTATGATTGTTATTAGCTCCAATATTTTATGATATAGAACAGTTTTTACTTTACTATAGCCAATATAATAAACTGTGGTAACAAAAGTTAATAATGATTAAAGTTTCGGTCGATTAGGCAGATTGAGCTAGGAGTTGATATTATGTCAATTTTAACTGCCTTAATTTCTTATTGTCTCTAAAACAGTGGTTCTTAACCGGTAGTCCGTGGACCACTGGTGGTCCCTGGAGGCACCCGAAGTGGTCCGCGAAGCCATGCATAAAATATAGTCCTTATTTTGCTCTGCAATGTGACGAATCCACTGACGTTCCACAATGCTGTCAATTACTTTTGTTTGTTTGATTTCTGCATAACAATAAATCATATCAAGAAGAATTACTGTACTAAATCTTGAAGAGAAAAGAAAGGCAATTTCTTTCCCAAAAATTCAAGATATTGCACTACGTTATTCAAATCTGTTTTTATAGACATACTTGTGAGAGCATGGATTATCAGCGCTTTTGATAATAAAAAACAAGCACCGAAATCAGCTGGATGCCTGTGCCGACGCGCGTTTGGCTTTAAGTAGCACTGAACTGAGGATTCAAAAGTTAGTTAAGATATACAATCACAAAAATCTCATTGAAATAATACATTCAACTGTGTAATATGAAATGTACTTCGAAAAAATTTGAAATTGAATATCATCAGTATTTCATTTATTAACAAATAGAACAACCGTTTATTCATTTAGAATTACAGTAGGCATAACTAATATTGAAGTTTCGCTTATCACTTGGTGAAACATGATTAAATACTGATATTTAAAATAAAAACACTTGGATTTAAGTTTCACAAATATATTGAATAAAAATTAACAATTAAATTAGTCACCTAGTTTCGGGTTATGGGCCCATTATCAAGACTGAACAGAAAAATACTCAACAAGCTCATTTATAATATTGATTGTAGTAGAGGGGAAATTTGGTATTCAACTTGTTCATTTACGATGGGGTAATTCCTCTTAATGGCACTACTAATTTCTAAAATTTCCAACAGGTCAAGACGCTTGCCCTTTTTACCTGGGTGGAGGCATATCGTTTTCTCGAAGTCGATGAAATGGTTAAATTTTATACAATGCTCTGAGAAACCAGTGCCATTAAGAGGAATTACCCCATCGTAAATGAACAAGTTGAATAACAAATTTCCCTTCTACTACAATCAATATCATAAATGAGCTTGTTGAGTATTTTTCTGTTCAGTCTTGATAATGGGCCCATAACCCGAAACTAGTTGACTAATTTAATTGTTAATTTTTATTCAATATATTTGTGAAACTTAAAGCCAAGTGTTTTTATTTTAAATATCTGTACAGTAGGCATATTATATTTTTTGACTTTTTGAAGGCAATATTACCTTCAAAAAGTTGATGGTTCCTGAGAAGACAGAAACTTTGATAAATGGTCCCTCATTATGAAAACGTTGAGAACCACTGCTCTAAAAAGACGAGATAAATGGTCAGACTATTCAGAATACTGACTTAAGACACAAAAAAGTAAAAAGCTGTGTAAATTGCCACCTATTCACTGATAATAACATTGTTTGAAGATAGTATTTCGAACGAGAGTCTCGTTATGAGATGATGTTGTTTCGTTTTTGAGACGAGACTCCAAACGATACTCGGACAAGACGAGACGAGACTTTCATTGGTATCGTCTTAAGTCTTACAAACTTCCAGCTTTCTAACTGAACTTGGAGGCAGGGCCGGCCTAAGGGGTGTGCGAAGTATGCAGCCGCACACTCAAGCCTTCTGGAGGGGCATTAAATTGACCAAGTTTTGTAAAAAAAAAATAATAAATTTGGAAAATTTTTAGAAACAGATTTAAATATTGGGTAGAAATATTTAAACTATACTCGCCGGCATAGCATTGGAAACTTGGACACTAAACGGCTGTACACTCCCCTCTACACCCCTCGCCCAGTGTCGTTGCCAGTTTATGGATTGAAAAATTTATTCACACATCTAAAAATCCCAAGCTTCCAATGATATGCCGCCGATTATAGGAGGAATTTTCTCTTAAAACTATCACAGTTAAAATTCAATGTAAAACCGAAGATCTACCCGGCTACCCCAATGAGTTCTGAAATACAGTAAGTCTGATGCCCTTGACCAAGGTCCAAGGTCAGTAGAACAGTCGTCTCGTGGCGGGACGCGGAAAGTGTTGTGACTCATCTTCCTGCCTCCCTCCCCCGGCTTTGATTTTTTAGCCAATTGGCGTCTGAAATTAAGATCGTAGCGCGGGAACGGCTAATATCGGTACTAGAGCATGGGCCATTAACGGATTGTTTACATTGTTTGTAATGGTATTTACGTTCATTTGATCTTGAGTTTTCGAACGTTTAGCTTCGTAATTTGTGTTTTTTTGGACTTCGTATTTTCCAGTGGTTCATTGTGTTTCGATTGAGGACAATATTATCTCTGTTCAACAGTAGATAACCTACCTACATCAAGTTGAAATTTACAGTTTTTATCATTGAACATGAAAATCAATAATAAAATAAAGGAGAGGACGAATAAATTAATTGGTTAGAGGAACTATGTATACATCATAAAAAGGCAGTATGATAGAACACCTATTTATTTAAAAAGTAAACAAACTTTCAAAAGTTTCAAGAAAACATCTCTGACATGTCTACTTTCATTACCAACTGAAGAGGTTTTGATTATAATGGACAGAACTAAGTACTTACCAGCAAAACTGAAAGAAACAACATGAAAAGAAAGAAGAATTAACATGAATACTTTGTGAATACTTGAATGATTTGAACGTAATTAGTTATTATATTTTTTGAATTTTCCTGACGTATAACAGCTCTCCTAACAGTACGGTGGACTTCTGAGACTCTGGTTTTTTATAGAATCTCTGTTTTTCCTGGTTATATAATTGAATATTTTACTTTTTACCTAGCTATAGAGTCAAGTTTTATTTCATATTCTTGATGTTATGATAAACTGTTATTTTGGTTGTGCAAATAAACATTATTTATTATTATTATTATAACAGTATCTCTGGTTGTTACATGAAAGAAAATACAATTATCTAGAATCTCTGGATGATGGCCTAGGTTCAGATTCCGATAAAAGTGGAAGATTTTTCGTTGGAATAGTATTGATCTTCAGAAACCCTAAGTTTTCGGTTAGCTGAAAATTACACATTATCAGTTGGTATAATTCAATATGGAAAAATCCACAAACTTACTGCTGGGAAAATAATTATTCTCAGTAAACTGTAAAGAGCAACTTTATTATGTTCACAAGAACAATGAAGAGTTAAGCTTTCATTACTTTATTTGACATAATAGTGGTTATAGTACAAGGAAGAGTACTGAACATATCAAGTCAATCAATAATGAATCAAATTGTCATACATAAATTTAATGTTCTGCAAGGCACAAAAGTGCACAAAAACTGTGTTTTTGGACCTTAAATTCCAAAAAATTCCATACCCCCCAGCATAAAATTTGAGTCTAGCACACTTGCAAGTTTCGCCTTAGGCCGGCCCTGCTTGGAGGGGCTATATGGATGTGCAATCCTCGAGAATCCCCATAAAAACAAAAGCATCTTGCGAAAATCATTGAGACCGTAAACACACAGCACACATTTCTCCAACACTCAACTCACTGATACATAAACTTACTCCAACCTCGATTTGGAGAGGCTATGGAGTAGGAAAAATGCTGCTTTGTTTTTACTCCGTACTCCCTCTGAATAGCACGAGTGATTTGAATTTGAGAGATATTGTTCATAATTAATTTCCACATATTTTGCCTCCAGATAAAATAAACTTTTATTGTATTATTTTGCCCCAAAAATAAACAGTTTTGACTGCTATATACTGAACAGCTTACTCCAATATATACAGGCATAGTAGTAATTGTATGTTCCATATTCATAATCATACTCTACAGCTCTCGTGTGGAAAAACTGTTTCAGTTGACTACAACTCATCAGCCCCTGAGGAGTAATCAGTTTATGATACTATTTTCTTATCGGCTATATATGAAAATTATTCATCTGTGTTTTATCACTTCCAGATTAAAGAATGCTTGACTGACAATATTTCAATAAATATCATATTTATTTATCATTCTGCATTATAGATACACATTCCTGCCAAGAGCTCCATCAAAGATCACACGTCTTTGCTCTACAAAACTTTCAACAGGTTGTTGGAACGGAGGAATTCCTTTTGTTGCCATTCTCACAAGTGAGTATTTTCTTACGATAAACCTAGTTCTTGAAAATAATAAGTCTATTTAGAAAGTTGAACTGAATGTATTTATTGAGATATGCGAAGTGGTTGTGAGAAACTGAAAAGACATATTCTTACAAGAGCCATACGCCCTCCTCCTCAACTCTTTGTGGCTAAAGTTGTAAATTGTAAGGTGTAACATACTGTAGATCTATAATGAAGCGTTTGTGGAACTACCAAATTCAAGTCCTTGAATAAATCATCTGTATGTACATGATATTAAATAAAATCCTTTATATATATATATATATATATATATATATATATATATATATATAATAATTTTTATATATATATATATATATATATATATATATATATATATATATATATATATATATATATATATATATATAATTTTCAATCCAATACTTGGCTACGCCGTTCTGATGAGGACCAAAGAGTCCGAAACACGTGTCAACGGCTGCTTCCATATAAGCGTCTATACCGATAATTCTACTCCACTTCTTTAATGTTTTCCCATGACTCATTTCTTTGTTGTTAGATAAATAGTACCCTTTTATTATTATTTTCAATCATAGAGTAGGTGAGGGTTTATTAGGTTACCATTACCATATGGTGATAACTATTTTGAATGTTAATATTGAACTGAATAGCATATACTAAGCAGCCCTGTTTTTTTCAATTTTTTAAATCAATAAATGTCAAAGAAATTTCAATTACGAATATCATAGTGGAACGTCAAATTTTTTATTAAAATCGAGTTTTTCAAGATTCAACCAGCCTGTTATTGCTAATAATTATCAAGAGTTTAAAAATAGATCACAGGCAACAACTATTCGAATAAATAATTAAATATTGCAAGCTGAAAATATGGCAATGATCCTAAACTTAAGCTGAGGGTTTTAAACTTTGTTATAACTGTAAGTACCCCTTTTTAAAAGATTTGAAATTCTAAATAAATAAAAAATTTCATTGAAAACGGCTACTTTCATATAAACGAACTATTCCGATAATTTTGCTCTACCTATTTAATATTTTCCAGCAACTAATTTCCTTGTTATTGTTTATTTACTCGTTCTTAGATCTCGCGGATAGGCATTAATCGCCTCCGTGGCAAAGTTTGACCAAATCTCCCATACCGGAGAGTTCAGACAATAAACCACAATTGTGTGATTATCTTCCGTATCTAAGGATTTTGTTTGTTGTTTTTTTTTCATCTTCAAATTTTCAATCCAATACTTGGCTACGCCGTTCTGATGAGGACCAAAGAGTCCGAAACACGTGTCAACGGCTGCTTCCATATAAGCGTCTATACCGATAATTCTACTCCACTTCTTTAATGTTTTCCCATGACTCATTTCTTTGTTGTTAGATAAATAGTACCCTTTTATTATTATTTTCAAACATTGCGTAGGTGAGGGTTTCTTTGGTTTCCCTTACCATCTGGTGATAACAATTTTGAATGTTAATATTGAACTGAATAGCATATACTAAGCAGCCCTGTTTTTTTCAATTTTTTAAATCAATAAATGTCAAAGAAATTTCAATTACGAATATCATAGTGGAACGTCAAATTTTTTATTAAAATCGAGTTTTTCAAGATTCAACCAGCCTGTTATTGCTAATAATTATCAAGAGTTTAAAAATAGATCACAGGCAACAACTATTCGAATAAATAATTAAATATTGCAAGCTGAAAATATGGCAATGATCCTAAACTTAAGCTGAGGGTTTTAAACTTTGTTATAACTGTAAGTACCCCTTTTTAAAAGATTTGAAATTCTAAATAAATAAAAAATTTCATTGAAAACGGCTACTTTCATATAAACGAACTATTCCGATAATTTTGCTCTACCTATTTAATATTTTCCAGCAACTAATTTCCTTGTTATTGTTTATTTACTCGTTCTTAGATCTCGCGGATAGCATTAATCGCCTCCGTGGCAAAGTTTGACCAAATCTCCCATACCGGAGAGTTCAGACAATAAACCACAATTGTGTGATTATCTTCCGTATCTAAGGATTTTGTTTGTTGTTCTTTTTTCATCTTCAAATTTTCAATCCAATACTTGGCTACGCCGTTCTGATGAGGACCAAAGAGTCCGAAACACGTGTCAACGGCTGCTTCCATATAAGCGTCTATACCGATAATTCTACTCCACTTCTTTAATGTTTTCCCATGACTCATTTCTTTGTTGTTAGATAAATAGTACCCTTTTATTATTATTTTCAAACATTGCGTAGGTGAGGGTTTCTTTGGTTTCCCTTACCATCTGGTGATAACAATTTTGAATGTTAATATTGAACTGAATAGCATATACTAAGCAGCCCTGTTTTTTTCAATTTTTTAAATCAATAAATGTCAAAGAAATTTCAATTACGAATATCATAGTGGAACGTCAATTTTTTTATTAAAATCGAGTTTTTCAAGATTCAACCAGCCTGTTATTGCTAATAATTATCAAGAGTTTAAAAATAGATCACAGGCAACAACTATTCGAATAAATAATTAAATATTGCAAGCTGAAAATATGGCAATGATCCTAAACTTAAGCTGAGGGTTTTAAACTTTGTTATAACTGTAAGTACCCCTTTTTTAAAAGATTTGAAATTCTTAATAAATATAAAATTTCATTGAAAACGGCTACTTTCATATAAACGAACTATTCTGATAATTTTTCACTTCCTCTTATATTTTTTCTAGCAACTAATTTCATTGTTATTGTTTATTTACTCGTTCTTAGATCTCGCGGATAGCATTAATCGCCTCCGTGGCAAAGTTTGACCAAATCTCCCATACCGGAGAGTTCAGACAATAAACCACAATTGTGTGATTATCTTCCGTATCTAAGGATTTTGTTTGTTGTACTTTTTTCATCTTCAAAATTTTCAATCCAATACTTGGCTACGCCGTTCTGATGAGGACCAAAGAGTCCGAAACACGTGTCAACGGCTGCTTCCATATAAGCGTCTATACCGATAATTCTACTCCACTTCTTTAATGTTTTCCCATGACTCATTTCTTTGTTGTTAGATAAATAGTACCCTTTTATTATTATTTTCAAACATTGCGTAGGTGAGGGTTTCTTTGGTTTCCCTTACCATCTGGTGATAACAATTTTGAATGTTAATATTGAACTGAATAGCATATACTAAGCAGCCCTGTTTTTTTCAATTTTTTAAATCAATAAATGTCAAAGAAATTTCAATTACGAATATCATAGTGGAACGTCAAATTTTTTATTAAAATCGAGTTTTTCAAGATTCAACCAGCCTGTTATTGCTAATAATTATCAAGAGTTTATATATATATATATATATATAAATATATATATATATATATATATATATATATATATATATATATATATATATATATATATATATATATATATATATATATATATATATATATATATATATATATATATATATATATATATATAATATATATATATATATATATATATATATATATATATAAATATATATATATATATATATATATATATATAAATATATATATATATATATAAATATATATATATATATATATATATATATATATATATATATATATATATATATATATATATATATATATATATATATATATATTTGAATATGTATTTGATTCATGAACCATCTTATTTATATTGTAAATAATTCTTTTCTCGGGTTTTCAGGTTCAGTTAAAACAGAAATGATGTTGAAATGTTTCTAATAACGTTTCGGTTACTATTTTAACCTTTATCAAATTTAAATATGTCATGTTATCGCATGAACATATCATAAAATACATTCACAATGTTCAAACTTGTACCTATATGATTGGATATGGAAGTCTTCCAGTGTGTTGGAGATGTGATCGTTTTATTTATGTGTTAAAAGATCTCAATTTCCAAGTGTAAAGTAAAACTACAACTATAATTGTTCGCGTTTCTGTCAATTTTGAACATTGTGAATGTGTTTTATGATATGTTTATGCGATAACATGACACATGTAAACTTGATAAAGGTTAAAATAGTAACCGAAACGTTAGTAGAAAAATTTCAACATCATTTCTGTTTTAACTGAATCAGAAAATCAGAGAAAAGAATTATTTACAATATAAATATATATATATATATATATATATATATATATATATATATATATATATATATATATATATATATATATATATATATATTATTATGAATTGCTATATTTTATAGCCCCACGTTATGTGCGACAATCAATATGAATTCTTTTATTTTATTTCTATTTATTAATTTAATTTTTAATTGATATTGCTCTTTATTCTCAGGGAAGGTTCTCTTTAAAATTACTCAAATTGATTCTATATTTTTATTATTTCATATATATAAAAAAATTGAAAACTTCAATAAATTCAAACATAAAAATTTAACAAATTTATTAACACTAATTATCAAGATACAAATTCAGTTCTAATATTAACATATTATAACAACAATCACTCTTTAAAATTTTATTATGGTACCTTTTTATATTTTATATCAAGTAATCCCCCTTTTAAAGTTTATATTTGCAAATATTCATGAAATCTATTGGCCAATATGAAATTTTGTAAAAACTCACGATTGTTTATTTCACTGATGGTTGATCTTCCTTTCACATGGGTTCAATGAATTTCCAAATGTTCTTTCTTCTCTTTTTCTATATTCGTTCTGCAAAACAGCAATTCTCTCTATGGTCTCGGTTATTTAGTAACCTCACTTAATTTCTATATTATTAGAAATTCATGTCACCATTCACAGTTTTTTCACTCAATTTGATATTAGCTTTAATTCTACTTTTAATTATTCAATATGGATGACAAAAACAAAAGAATCAGATCTTAAATAGACAATGTTTATCTCGTGAATGCCAAATAGGAACTGCCTAAAGCCGGATGTTATACCCCTATATATAACCTTCTATTATTTTTTTAATATCAAGTAATCTGATGGTTTTTTCTAGACTATTCTGAATATCCTTTTTATGATTATTAATCATTTTTAAATATTAAACTGAAAGGTAATGTACAATTTTAAATACCATTGTTATTAATTAAATATACAATAATTTTGAAAATAGATTATTTCAATAATAACAGCTTCTTTATGATAATTTAAAATTCTTCAAACTCAGTACTTCAATTTGATAATTTTAAATAAATAAATGACATTTGGTTACATTTTTAACAAATTTGTAATATGAACACATTTTTGGACTGAACACATTTAGTTAATCTCTTCTATAAAATATTCGGATCATTTTGTACTAAAATTTTCCATATTTTGACCATTACTTCAGTTATTATTTCTACTTGAAAAATTTGACATTTCGATATATATAATTTCTAATTCTACCTTGAAATTCTACTTTATTACTGAATTCTACCATAATTTTATATATGAAACAGTTAACTATTCTCTCTTAATATCTTTCTAAACTATTAACTACCTTTCATGACTTGTAATTCACTTATTATTTGATATTCAAATTTAGCTGATTCTACGATACATAAATTTCCATAATTCTATGTATCCTTCATAAATTAGGTCTTTTATATTGAATTAATTTGTTCTAATTAATCTTTACAAGTATTCTATTACTTGTAGTCTCTTATATTTCTAATATTTCATAAATTTCTATTGATTTACTTGATATTTACTTCTAACGATTAATGACATTTTAAGTTTCTGTCATTCTACAAGGTTTTTCATATACTATTTATTCTAAAATTTATTCTTGAATATCTATAATTCATACATTTACATTTATCATCATTGTGATTCTATTTCAATCATTTAACTTCACATTTATTGAGTTATTATGTACTAATATCTATCTTGATTCATTGAAGTTTTCCTTTCCTTGATCATTATCATTTAATATTGTGCCATATATTTTAATTTTAATATTGCAAATAAATAAAAACCATAGCAAATTCCCAAAATTCACATTGAACTTATTTAAATTCAATATTTATAATAATTCAATGTTAAATTTTCTTATAATCTATTATTTATAACTTTTAACAATAACACAATGAAATATAACGTAACCATGACATGATATTCATATTTTAAATTCTCAACTATACATTTTCTCTTTTCACTTATTCTTTATCATTCATTCATTCATTTTATACTCATATATACTCTCTATATTATATACACCTTTTATTTTCCCTGTATTTATTTCTTTCAGTAGATAACTATTCTCCGGTTTTTCATTTTCTATTTCATATGGATTTACTGTTTATTCTTTCCATTTGAAGGTCCTTTATAAAAAAATATTTGTTTGTAATGTTAATATAATATATAATAATTATTTAATGTACATTTTTGTGAGTTACCAATTTCTTTAATACTTATACAAATTTTGATTCATGATTTATGTGTATAGGAATAGTATATTTAATTGATATTTTTCTAACTTAAATTTCTGTATTTCTTTATAATTACATTCAACAAATAGATATATATATATAAAGCTGTTGTTATTTCATTCTGTATTTTATTTATTATCATTTCTATATTTCTTTGCACTTCTAGTAAGGAATAGAATTATGTTTGCTACGCAAATTCATATATATTAATATTTATTATTTTTGGTCTTAGCGATTTCTTATTATCGTTATCTAAGCCATTTTATACCCCTATCATTTTATATTTGTCACCACTTTCGGTTAACATAATACATTTTTATATATGTGTGTCCCCATATTTCTGGTAGATTCACCACATTATAATTCATATTTTCTTTGTCTCCACATTCGGTAGACTTATTTATACCTATTATATTTATATATATCATACCTTACATATTTCCTCCCCATCCTTACTTTCGTTCCTATAACCTGTCTATAATCTCTATACATTTTCACTTTGCTTTATATATGCTATTTCTTATATATTTCTACGATCTTATAACATTTCATTATTTCTGTTTGCATTGATATACTATTGCCTATTAAATTTACTATTATTGATCTTACTTTGCTTCATATGTATTCACAAGATTTTATTTTTAAATTTGGACTATTTACTGATTCATAATTATTAATTCAATATTTATAACTATTTATTTCTCTATCATGTCATATATTCTTTTTCATTCATTCAATTAACTTTAATCTATAATAAACTATTTACAATTTTAACTATCTATCCCAACTTTCCTACTCTTTTAATAAAAAGTGGCACTCCTAATTTTATTTCTTCTTTCTATCCTGTTCTTTTCTATAATTTAATATATCTTTTATTATAATGTTTAATATATTTATAATTTCCTATATTTACTCTTTTATACCACTTTGATGATAATATTATCTTATTTCCCAATCTTAACCTTTGTTTATTTTGATTTTTCCCCAAAATTTGTTCAAACCTGTATTTGTAATTTAAATTGTTTCCCCAGAAATATTCAATAAATTGTATTTTAAATTGCTTGTAAATTTCCATATAACTTTCATGTTTATTGGTAAAATTATTAATATTCCCCATACATTGATTTTCTACATATGATATATTATTTTCAATTTCTACTTCATTATTCTTCAAATGAAATTGTTCAACCTCCATTTTCTCATTTATTTCTGTTGTTTCTACATTAATATTTTGATGAATACTTACTTCAGTTATTATTACTATATCAATTTCTTTTTCAACATGTGTTTCATCAATTACACTATTATTTAAATTATGAATTTCTACATTATTCTTTTCATCCTTCGTTTCAAATACTACTATTGAATTTTTACTTTTTCCTAGTTCCTCAAATTTCTCATTCATATTTTCTAATTTATCACCTATCTCATTAATATGTTTATCTATTTTCTCATTCACATATTCTTTCATATCTTGTATAACCATATTTAATTTTTCATCCATGCTTTCAAGTCTTAGATTCATATTTTCTAATTTATCATTCATACCCTCAAATCTTGCATTCATGCTCTTATTTTGTTTTTCAAATTTATCATTCATATTCTGATCTTGTTTTTCAAATTTATCATTCATATTTTCATTCATCTTCATTAGCAAAGCCATAATTTCTGAACTTGAATCCTCTGATCTTTTAACTTTTTCCTGTTTTTCCTCTGAATCTACTCTTATAAATATCTCATTTTCTTTTTCTACTTCCTCCCCTTCATTCATATCTACACATTCAACTAAATTTTCAGTAATTTGCTCTACACTAATTTTTGTGTCTAACTCATCCTCATTCACCCTCTCTTCCCCTTTTTTATTTCTCAATACCATGTTACTAGTCATCCCTATTTAATTTATGTTCTACTTTAATACAATAAAAATTTATTTACTTTGCAAATATAATTTCCCCCTTTTCTGGGCCTCACGTTGGTTGCGCCAATTAATATGAATTGCTATATTTTATAGCCCCACGTTATGTGCGACAATTAATATGAATTCTTTTATTTTATTTCTATTTATTAATTTAATTTTTAATTGATATTGCTCTTTATTCTCAGGGAAGGTTCTCTTTAAAATTTTTTAAATTGATTCTATATTTTTATTATTTCATATATTTAAAAAAAAACTTGATTTTAATAATTGAAAACTTCAATAAATTCGAACATAAAAATTTAACAAATTTATTAACACTAATTATCAAGATACAAATTCAGTTCTAATATTAACATATTATAACAACAATCTCTCTTTAAAATTTTATTATGGTACCTTTTTATATTTTATATTAAGTAATCCCCCTTTTAAAGTTTATATTTGCAAATATTCATGAAATCTATTGGCCAATATGAAATTTTGTAAAAACTCACGATTGTTTATTTCACTGATGGTTGATCTTCCTTTCACATGGGTTCAATGAATTTCCAAATGTTCTTTCTTCTATTTTTCTATATTCGTTCTGCAAAACAGCAACTCTCTCTATGGTCTCGGTTATTTAGTAACCTCACTTAATTTCTATATTATTAGAAATTCATGTCACCATTCACAGTTTTTTCACTTAATTTGATATTACTTTTACATACAGGTATTATCAGCTTTTTATTTTCTTATAACGATGATTTATTATTACTTTTAACTTTCAGCTTTAATTCTACTTTCAATTATTCAATATGGATGACAAAAACAAAAGAATCAGATCTTAAATAGACAATGTTTATCTCGTGAATGTCAAATAGGAACTGCCTAAAGCCGGATGTTATACCCCTATATATAACCTTCTATTATTTTTTTAATATCAAGTAATCTGATGGTTTTTTCTAGACTATTCTGAATATCCTTTTTATGATTATTAATCATTTTTAAATATTAAACTGAAAGGTAATGTACAATTTTAAATACCATTCTATTTAATTAAATATACAATAATTTTGAAAATAGATTATTTCAATAATAACAGCTTCTTTATGATAATTCAAAATTCTTCAAACTCAGTACTTCAATTTGATAATTTTAAATAAATAAATGACATTTGGTTACATTTTTAACAAATTTGTAATATAAACACATTTTTGGACTGAAAACATTTAGTTAATCTCTTCTATAAAATATTCTGATCATTTTGTAATAAAATTTTCCATATTTGTGGAATTCTGGACTTCCATTGTCTATAAAAATATATCTGAAACAAAAATAAAAGTAAAGAAAATTTGATTAGTAAATGGCAAGAAAAGAAAATAGCTGAAAAATTAAATTCAATGAATTAGTAGTATCTGAAAAAAGAAATGAAATAAGATTAGTAAATAATAAGTTGGAAAATGGTGAAAAAATAAAATTATACAATATACACGACGTTTCGGTTAGTTGGGTATCTCTAACCGTTCTCAAGTGTAAACTGATTATCAGAGTTTGGATTGATCTTTATATACTCCCTTGATCAGTCGTGCCGTGTTGGGCGTCTCTCCCATTGGGCGAGGGGAGGAGCTTGAGACCACTGATACGCGCCAGGATTGGTCGCCACGCGTTTGCCACTTCAACACTGGGTTTACTGAAACTTCATGGTTTCTGTTGGATGAAAGCAGCTTCCTTGAATTTTCGTTTTCGCCAGTTCTGTTCCCGGTGGATAATCCTAGCATCGTTCCACTTAATGTTGTGATGTTTTGTTCATGCGTGATCAGCAATTCCCGACTTCGATGTTTCGGCTCTTCGTGTGTGTATTTGATGTTCTCCGATCCTAACATTAAGAGGTCTCTTCGTTTCACCGATGTATGAATCTCCACATTCACAGGGCACAAGGTATACGCAATTCTTATTGTCCGGGGGTCCATCTGGTTTAGTTTTGGTCAGCCTGCTTCTTAAGGTGTTGTCCGACTTGAACGCTGTTTTGATGTTGTACTGCTGAGCGATTCGCCTTATCTTCTCGGATATTCCCTTCACATAAGGTATGGTTATCATCTGGTAATTCGGGTTCTCCTCTCGTGTGGTTCTGTTCTGTTGACATTCCGCGATAGTCCTTGATAAAAGAAGAATTCTACTCCCAGGACGATGGATTACCAATGGGATCACCACTCTCACCAGTAATAGCCAACATTTACATGGAGTGGTTCGAAGGCCAAGTGATAGAATCATCTCCCGTGAAACCAAAGATGTGGCTAAGATATGTGGACGATACTTTCATCATTTGGAAAGGGACCGCTGCCGAGTTGGACGAGTTTTTGAACCATATAAACAGCTTTCGCACCACCATCAAATTCACGATGGAGAAAGAAAAGGATTCCAGCCTACCCTTTCTAGATGTTCTGGTTAAACATAACAATAATCACATCAGTACGTCAGTCTACAGAAAACCCACACACACAGGCCAATACCTCAACTCCGCTTCGAATCACTCAATGAGCACGAAGAAAGGAATAATCAGGACACTGTTCAGGAGAGCGACAACAATCTGCAGCGATTCCCGACTCATGGAACAGGAAATATCTAACATCGAAAGGGACCTTATACAAAGCGGTTACAACAAGAAGATAATAACAAGGACTATCGCGGAATGTCAACAGAACAGAACCACACGAGAGGAGAACCCGAATTGCCAGATGATAACCATACCTTATGTGAAGGGAATATCCGAGAAGATAAGGCGAATCGCTCAGCAGTACAACATCAAAACAGCGTTCAAGTCGGACAACACCTTAAGAAGCAGGCTGACCAAAACTAAACCAGATGGACCCCCTGACAATAAGAATTGCGTATACCTTGTGCCATGTTAATGTGGAGATCTATACATCGGTGAGACGAAGGGCCCTCTTAATGGTAGGATCGGAGAACATCAAATACACACACGAAGAGCCGAAACATCGAAATCGGGAATTGCTGATCACGCATGGACAAAACATCACAAAATTAAGTGGAACGATGCTAGGATTATCCACCGGGAACAGAACTGGCGAAAACGAAAATTCAAGGAAGCTGCTTTCATCCAAAAGAACCATGAAGTTTTCAGTAAACCCAGTGTTGAAGTGGCAAACGCATGGCGACCATTCCTGGCGCGTATCAGTGGTCTCAAGCTCCCCCCCTCGCCCAATGGGAGAGACGCCCAACACGGCACGACTGATCAAGGGAGTATATAAAGATCAATCCAAACTCTGATAATCAGTTTACACTTGAGAACGGTTAGAGATACTCAACTAACCGAAACGTCGTGTATATTGTATAATTTTATTTTTTCACCATTTTCCAACTTATTATTTACTAATCTTATTTCATTTCTTTTTTCAGATACTACTAATTCATTGAATTTAATTTTTCTCAGCTATTTTCTTTTCTTGCCATTTACTAATCAAATTTTCTTTTCTTTTATTTTTGTTTCAGATATATTTTTATAGACAATGGAAGTCCAGAATTCCACAAATACAGAAGAAACATTGTCGAAACCATTCAAACTAACAAAATTTTCCATATTTTGACCATTACTTCAGTTATTATTTCTACTTGAAAAATTTGACATTTCGAAATATATAATTTCTAATTCTACCTTGAAATTCTACTTTATTACTGAATTCTACGATAATTTTATATATGAAACAGTTAACTAATCTCTCTTAATATCTTTCTAAACTATTAACTACCTTTCATGACTTATAATTCACTTATTATTTGATATTCAAATTTAGCTGATTCTACGATACATAAATTTCCATAATTCTATGTATCCTACATAAATTAGGTCTGTTATATTGAATTAATTTGTTCTAATTAATCTTTACAAGTATTCTATTACTTGTAGTCTCTTATATTTCTAATATTTCATAAATTTCGATTGATTTACTTGATATTTACTTCTAACGATTAATGACATTTTAAGTTTCTGACATTTTACAAGGTTTTTCATATACTATTTATTCTAAAATTTATTCTTGAATATCTATAATTCATACATTTACATTTATCATTATTGTGATTCTATTTCAATCATTTAACTTCACATTTATTGAGTTATTATGTACTAATATCTATCTTGATTCATTGAAGTTTTCCTTTCCTTGATCATTATCATTTAATATTGTGCCATATATTTTAATTTCAATATTGCGAATAAATAAAAACCATAGCAATATATATATATATATATATATATATATATATATAAAAATATATATATATATATATATATATATATATATATATATATATATTACTTTTTATAGAATTGTCGAGCTTCAAAAAAAATTTAATTTCATTATCACTAGATATCTGAAGAAATAAAAGTAGGTAACTGGTAGTAAACAGGTAAATTTGTAACAATGACAACAAACTTACTAAATTGCGATGGTCAGCATAAAAATTGCAGGCAGTTTGAAATAAAGAATCTACACTGACAAAACGTAATAGG
>JARQZK010005102.1:507500-550000 GCA_030704885.1 Cynegetis impunctata | reverse complement strand
TGGGGTTGTATTAAACTATCAAGTAGTCAAGTTCTTAGTTTCCTTAGCGTTCTAGTTATCAAATTGAGAGATAAACTTAATAATTTTGAATTATAACCAAACTATTGAAAAAATTGAAAATGCGAATTTAGTCATGAAAATTGGTATATGAGCCTAAAAAAATTTTTTTAATAACTTTTTATTATAACTTTTTTCCATATCTCTAACGCGAAACAAAATATTGAGAATCGGCCCTATTTGTCAATTCGTAGTAGGCCGAGTTTGAAATTCAGAATTCAAGTAAGTATCTTACAAAATATAACCCATCACCGTTTATGACTGTACGAAAATCCAAATCTGTGTTTCTTCAAATAACCATAATATGCGGGTGTCTTCATCTTAAATGCGACACACTGTATATATATATATATATATATATATATATATATACATATATATATATATATATATATATATATATATATATATATATATATATATACATATTTATATGTATATATATACACATTTATATGTATATATATATATATATATATATATATATATATATATATATATATATATATATATATATATATATATGTATATAATTATATATAGCTATATTATGTGTATTATATAAACATGCATAAAATAGAGTAGCAAACACAAATTGATAAAGTAAAATCCGTAAGTGAAAAAAAAATATCATTTATCGAAGAAGAAAAGTTGAACTAACACAGTAATTAGTATATATTAAACTTTAAAAAATTAAAGAAAGAAATTACAAAACCAAGAGAAATATAAGAGTTGAAATATATTCGACACAGTTTGGTTTATACCGCTTACCACAAAGAAATATTTGAAATCTAAGCACAATATATAAGGGTTTAATATATTCAACAGAAAAAGTTACAATTGATCAAAAAACTTCCACAAATGTTAATAACTCACTATCGACATCTTCAGTAGTTTCAGCAAACTATCAATCAAGTAATACATATAGTGAACTAGGAAAGTTCTTTAATAATTAAAAAAATTATCGAACAAATTTCCAAGGGTTATGATAAAATAAAATATATTCCGCGAAACGAAATCTGCGTTCACAATTCAACAATGAATGATAGAAAACGTCAAGAAACTCCGATTAAAAATCTGCATACAGCTGTTTCAATCTTATTAGATCTTTCACTCGAAGCGACAAATTTCTAATTGATGTCCAATACAAATCGCGGTGTGACTATTATATGGATATTGGATAACAATCTATAGTGCTATCCACCGAAACATATTGAAAACCAACAAATTGTTTGATAGTTCTTGATTACGTTATGTAATAATATTGAATCAAAAAAGTGTTATATTTTTCATGATATGATTATCTATCAAGTAACCCAATTTGAATGACATATTTCATACAATCATCAATTACATGATAGATTCAATTGTTTTTCGCATGTCTAATCCCTTATGCTTTTTCTATCTGGCCTATCGAGTATAGTAAGAACTATTTTTCAACAGCCTTAGAAAGACATTAGAGCTATTTTTGGAGCGTGTCTATGTACATTTATGACGTCGTCATTTTCTAGTTTATTTTTCAGACAGTACAATACCATCTTAGCAGTAAACTTTCACTGAAAATTTTATACCAAATAATAGCTTTGTTTATTATAAATAAATCGAAAAAAATATATAATCGCATGAAAAATTTCGTGTAGGTACACTCATTCATATGAATACTTTATGTTTGTTTGCTTTCATGAATTCTGATCATAGTCAAATTGAATTCTTATTGATTGAAAAATATAAAGTTAACATTTAAGCCATAAAATTGAAATCGTCTGTATCATGAAAAATGAAAATAACCTTTTCTTCAAAGTTCTTGAAAGGCCTATAATACTGAAACTGAACTTTCAAATTCCAAAAAATTGATGATTTTGAAAGGACTCATGATAATAATTGTCGATTCCATACATGAAAATTATGTGCTGATGTTCTTGGTGCCAAGTTAGCAATCGGCAAAAATCTGTATTCTTAAACAAAAAAACAGATTCTGAATTTACTTTCAAATATTTTTACAGTTAATGGTTCACGTTCGTCTGCCACTTGTAAATCGAGAGTTTCTTATGTCAAGGGTTGACAACGAAAGATTAATACGGGAAAACAACGAATGTAGAGAATTATTACTGGAAGCCATGAGATATCATTTAGCTCCTGAGAGGAGATGTGCTCTAACAACACAGCGAACAATGGATAGAACACCTAAAGGAGCTAATCCTTATCTTTTTGCGATAGGTAACTTATTTGTGTTCAATTTTTTTCCCAATTGGAGATATGCAGTTGTTATAAATTTTTGAAAAGTTTTATATATATATATATATATATATATATATATATATATATATATATATATATTTATATACATGTACATACTTGAAATATTTTTGTCTGTGCTGTATTTCAAGACTATACAAAATGATAGTAACAAATTGGTGAAAACATGATAACAAGAAACTACATTTATGCACAAACATGATTAGTTCGACACAACAGCCAGAATTTCAATTTATTCGAAAATACATGAAGATAAGACCTATTCTATCTGATATTCAATTGACCCTTTTTAGTTATTCTCAATTTCTAGCTGAAATATTAGAAAAATTCGTACTTAAATCAGAATATAGGTACATCAAAAATTTGACTGATTTGGTACACCACCTGCGAACTTTGAATGTTCCAGGAAAATGCGAATAGTTTCCTTTGCTTCTCTTCACACCGATATTTCAACTTCAATATACATCTTGATATGCAATATACATTTCTTATCAAGATATGGAATATATCCAAAATATACAACCATTCCTAAAACTGATTTTTTTGAGGCTATTAATTTATGTACACTTGATACTAATTTTCTCCAATATGAAAATGATTTTCACCAACAGATTATTGGTGTTGTGAGAATACGCATTTTCAGTGTTCTAGCTCAGTCAGTTTTGGAGTTACTGAGAAAATATGTATTGAGTAATTTTCATGAACACATTGACTTTCATAGGATATGTTGTTGATGGCTAGATAATTACTTCTAAAAATTTTACTGATTATGTTCTACAAAATTTCAATAATTTCAATGAAGAATTATAATTTACTCTAGAAAAAAGAACAAATAACAGATGAAATTATCTTCAACGTATTTTTTTTAAGAAAATTCTATTTGAAGAGAAACCACATTTTTTTTACAAAAAAAAGTTTCATTAATAGATATATTGATAAAGCTCTAAAACAACAGAGAGATATGAAACATTTCAATGTGTCTATAGATTACTCATTCAAAATAATACAACAAATAACAAAAATTAAAATTCATAAACACATTAGAAAAGTCACAATATATCAATATAACACAAATAGTTATTTGAGCAACCAGTTGGGAAACCCAAGTAACAATTTCTGACTCATTTTGGGCAAAGTGTCGACGCTGTGTCGACACTGTAATTTGGGCACGACACATTTTCTAGACACATTGTCGACTTTTGGACCATTATCAGTAGAAAATGTGACCAAAGTGCCGATTGAAATGTGTACTAAATATGGCCTTAAATTCGTCCAATAGTGAGTCTGAAATATAACTAAATTTTTTCGAAAATGTGTATTGATTGTGCCTTTTGTTTCTAATATATACCCAAAATTGAACCTTGATGTGTATCCAGAATCTGTCTATTTTGTTTCTAACTTTGCCAAAATATGTGCCTATTATGTGTCCAAAATGTTATTTGCATGTGCCTGGTAGGTGGTCACGATGTTTCCAAAATGTGTAAGTTATTGTGCTCTGATCAGAGCCACAAAATCAGAACATGGTGTTCTAAATTTTACCGAAATTATTCAGTGTGCACCAAAATTAATCCAAATGAACACAAGTTCTGTTACTTCTCGATCCATTCTGAATCATCATGAATGCAAAATTGGAGGTGAATATTCATCAACCTGATTAGAAAACAACAGTACTTTTTTATTTTAGTATTTCTCGAGTAGGTTCCCTTGCGAACTCAATTTTACTGATGATAGTTGACATGGTAGTTCTGAAAATTTCACGCACCCTAATAATATAAAGTAATTATAATTTTTTGATATTTTTTAATTTTTTCTATAAAAGATATATTTTTTATTTCTCCACAAAATCTGAACCCGATGATATTTTATAATTCAGAACATCATATTTAGTGCAATTGTGTCATAAATTTTACCCAAAGCCTTAATTTAAAATATATTCAAAAAACCGCCATTTTTAGCAAGTGCATTCAAATAACTTGTTGAAATATGGCGTACTTACTGATGGTGTCCAAACGGGTTCATGTTTCGGTAATGTGAATAAAATTCGGCTACAAATTGCCCACCTCGACACATTTGCAAATAGAAGATACAATTTGGAGTAATTTTTCTAAATAGAGACCGAAAATTCACTGAAAAATGACTAAAAAGTCACACAGACGCATTTCAGCAACCTATAAGACACCAAAGTTCATTATGGCCAAAATGTGTCTTTTTATTTAGCAGTGGGCACATTTCGGAAAGATTGTGTCTAAAATGCGGCCGAGATTCGAAAACATCCGTACTTCATAACCCCACTTTTTATTGATTTATATACATGGAGGGAAACTTAACGTTACTTTTACCTCCAAATGTTTACTTATTTTAACCGTATTGTTAATTTCACATAGAATAGGCCAAAATTGTGTCTTGGAACTGTTAAATACTGGGAGGCCATCGATGTTGAAGCTTAATTCTAGTAGAGTTAACGGTTTCTGCAAACTTTTAAGATTCTGAACTAAACATGTTTTCAGGCCATGGTACCAGTACTGACACTGTCCCATTGGAATGACATTTACATTTATAGGCGTATCAAGGAATGTTCTACTGTCTTTAGGCAGATTATGATTGGATTTGCTTAACAACTGCAGTAACTCATTTAAAGCACAATGTGCAACTTCATTTTCAGGTGCCAATGTTTTTAAGCATTAACTTTTTTTTTAGTTCTTCTGCTTTCATATTCAGAATGTTCGTCACTAACATTGTTTTCGAATGTATTTTCTAGAAACTCATAGGTTGATTCCTCTATATCTTTATATAATTTGTGGCAAATCATTAAATTAATTCTTCTACTTTCATATACCTATATCACATATCAACATTTATCGTATGCGCAATGCTGAGTTCACAAATACTTTGTCCGGATAAACTAAACACATTGTAGGAACAAAATAGAAATTATGTGTATGAAATGTTTCTATATGGATACGTATGTGACCAGACAACGCATTGTAGAAACAATGAAGAAACTCTTTGTTTAAAATGTACCTGAATGGAAATTATTGTGTCTGCGCAACTCATTTCAGTAACAAAATGAAAACATCTTGTTAAGAAACAAATCAGACGAACTTGAGTCTATTAAGTGTCGACCTGCCTGTGTCTAAATATATTTGAAGAGTCCAAACTGACACAAAGTAGAGACATTTTAAACACATGTGTTTGGAATGTTGCTTTTTAGACAGGCATGTCATTTTGATACAATAAGTTGGGAATGTGTCGACACAAACTTGAACATTTTGGACACAATTTGTATTGGGGCAGAAGTGCTCTGAAAAGAGTCGACACAATTCAGGCAGAAGAAAATTGCACCCGAGTTTGGCCATAAATTGCTACTTGGGAAAACATCATTTTTTGTAATGAGCATATTTCTCAGAGGGACATCGAGGAAGCGGATCAATCTGCGTTATCTACAATTATTCCTAAGAAGTCGAGGAGCAAGTATGATTTGTCCTATGTCAAATTTTGTTTATGGCGTGAACAAAAAACGATTACTAATTTGAACGAAAAATTTTTGCTAGCGTATTTTCAAGAAAAAAAGGGAATGAAGAATTCAACCTTGTGGAGCTTATATTCGATGTTAAGAACCGAAATGTGCATGAAGAGAAATATTGACATCAAGAAGTATACAAATTTAATAGCTTTTTTGAAACGACATTCTGAAGGTTACCAGCCTAAAAAGTCAAAAGTTTTTAGTAAAGAAAACATTGCCCATTTTCTGAAAGAAGCTTCCGATGAGCAACATTTAATGAATAAGGTAGCATTGATCGTTAGAGTTGCTGGAGCGTGCCGAAAAGGTGAATTAACTTTTCTTCGCGTAGAAAATGTAGTGTTTTAGGAGAAATTTGCTAAAGTAAGCATTCCCAACAGTAAGACGAAAGTATGTCGAGAATTTGCTGTAACCACTGGAGCTTTTGAAGGTATAAATTGCATCGAAATGGTAAAGAAAAACAATCTAAGGCCATTAAATGTTAACCATTCACAGATTTTTCTGTCAAATATTCGAATGGGAGATGTGGAGTGCAACCTGTAGGTATTAACACGTTTGGAAATTTGCCGAAAATGATCGCTCAGTTTTTAAATTTGCCAAATCCTTGTTTGTATATTGGTCACTGTTTTTGGCGGTCATCGACTACTCTGCTAGCGGATTCTGGAGCTGATTTGCTGAGAATCAAACAGCATGGAGGATGGAAGTCTAATACAGTTGCTGGAGGTTACGTGGAGAATTCCATAATTAATAAACAAAAGATTGCGACAAACATCCTAGGAGAAAATTACATGGACAATACGCAAATTAATGCTACACAGAAAACTATGTTATATGCTGGGTTCAATATCACTAATTGCTCAAATTGTGTAAATACATCACTTTATATTTCGCAATTAATTGATAACATATCACATATTTCAACTCCTATAATATCAATATAGCTCACACTACACAGAATCAGCTAAAACAAATCTATTCTAAATTCAAAATTGAAACACTGTTTTTGAGAAAACCGCATTTAGTTAGTAGTATACCTTGCAGAGATCGTGTTAAATCATATATCAGAAAGAATCCCTAAAATTTCATGGAAGGGTTGAAGAACACAAATATTCAGAATCACTAATCAAACATAACAATAATGCGAATAATTTAATTTCAGTTGCTACAAAATTATAGAAATAGGAAAACAGCAAAATTGACTAGAAATTTCATATTGCATATTAGAAAAACCTGAAATTATGTCATGAATGATAGAATTGAGTAATTAAGTACAATAAACATAGATTTAGTTTCTCTAACAAACACCGTGACTCGAAACACAACAATAATTAATTTAACAAACTCAAACACAAGAAACCCGAATTCTTCGATAACATCCACTCAATTATAACCACCCCTTTCTCTAGTAGACCAATTTTCAATGTAGATTCAAATGTTTCCACATCTTAAGATCATCCTACAAAACATCATATCCACAACATTATTTATTTTTAAAATAGGTATATGAAAATATTTTCGAGATGTCGATGCGGGCGATGCTCCTCAGAATGAATTGAATAAATGCGGTTATTGCAAAAATGGAGTTGTTAAAACTAGTGTAAATTGTTCAAACTGTTGTAAAGTTTACCATCCTAGTTGTGCCAGTAAAGTTAGGAAATGTTGTGATGAAGAAATTATATCTTCTATACTCAAGAATAAAACTGGAGGTGATATTACTCCAGCTGTCGAAGATCGACCAAAAATTATCGAAGTTAGTAGTGAGTCGTCCAAATATGATTTATTACTGAAAATTATTTCGGAACTTGAAGCTAAAAATGCAGTCCTTCAAGAAAACAATTTATTATTGAAATATAAAATTTCAGTATTGGAGAGAGACAGTAATCATAAAGATTCGATTGTTGAAGTTCCGATGGAACAAAAAATACCATAAGGAAAAAAAGTAAACAGTTGTGATAAGACCGGAATTGATAACTTAACGGTACATCAATTTCAGGATATGACTCCTATGTTAAGCAAGTCATATAATGAGGCTGTAACTGAGAATCTTCATCGTCAAAATAGAACTCGCGATACTGGAACTCCAGGGAGCAGCGTTACGGAACTCATAAGTAATAATAAGCACTTTACGTTAAATGAAGTAAGAACTGCTGTATCAACAGCGCAAAAAAGTATGTCGAGGAATAAAATTCCTGCAGAAAAAGGAATTAAAAAAAACGACATTAATGTTCCTGTAAAATCAGGAATATGTAAAGAATAAAAAGAATAGGGCACGGACACCGCTGACTGTGGGGTGTTTCACGGGCACAACTACTGTTGTAGGAGTCGTCAGACTTAGGGCCCTCCACGTTTCAAACCTAAAACCTGGAACTACGGCTGAGGATTTCCAAGAATTTCTTGTTAATAAGTTCTCAAGTGCTAAATGTGAAATTCTCAAATCGAAGTATCCTGATAGCTATTCGTCTTTCAAGGTCCTTATTCCAACTAGCGAATATGAGAAAGCGCTCGATGGTGTGAATTGGCCTGACAAGGCTAATGTGAGACAGTTTTTTCAACCAAGAAAAATAAATCAGCCTTTGATTTCTGTTCAATCAGATATTTCTGTAATGGTTACAAACAATTCTACTTCAACTTCAACTAAATGTGCAGTGCATATCGAATAAATTAAATAGTTTGGAAGTTCTTCTAGAAGAGGAATCGCCGGATGTACTGAGCGTTGCTGAGCACTAGTGTAGTGATGATGGTGTTGCCTATGCCACTTTATCTGGCTATACTCAGGCAGCTCATTTCTGTCGTACAACTAGGAGTCACGGAGGTACTCTGATTTATGTAAAGACAGGTTTGAAATTTAAAAACTTAGAATATTCGTCACTATGTAGCCAAATACACTGTGATCTTTGTGCTGTAAGGCTAACTTTGAATAATAAATCTGTATGTATAATAAGTGTATACCGATCGCCTAGTGGTAACTTTGAATCGTTCTTATTTGAATTAACTTGTATACTCCAACGATGTTCTGAAATTTCTGATTTTGTTTTCTTATGTGATTTAAATATATATTGTGGTGATTTAAATATCGACTTTTTGAAAACTGATTGTATTTATAAAAACCTTCTGCGAGATCTCATGATGAGCTTCAATTTAAAAGTATCATCTATCGAACCAACAAGAATTTTTACTAATAAATTAGGGAATACGTCAATTTCCAAACTGGATTATATTTTAACAAATGCTAAAATGAACTGTTGCGAGGTGCGAGTATTTGAGCCACATATCAGTGACCATAGAGCACTCTCACTTACTTTTTATATGACGGAAACGTTGGATTTTACTAAAAATACTGTACATACGTTTTTTAGGGATTGCTCTCTCAATAAACTTGAAAGTCTTGTCAATGTGATTTCTGTTAAAGATTTCAGTCCAATATATTACAATGATGATGTTAATTATTGTTTTGGTTATTTCATTCAAATTATAAGCACCTCAATTAGAGAATGCCTCCCGTTAAAACGTTCAGGAGAGTTGGTCTAGTGAATATGATATGGGTTTGGGAGTCCCTCAGGGGTCTGTGCTGGGGACATTACTTTTTCTGCTCTTTATCAATGATTTACCTGAGTACGTCGTTGCGAGTACAATTACGATCTTTGCAGATGATACCTCGTTAGCCATTTCGGCGCACACACCTAGGGATCTTTCGGAGAAGTGTTCTGAATTAATGTCATGTTTCACTGAGTGGTGCCGCAGAAATGCTCTCATTTTGAATATTGGCAAAACGGAATGCATTTTTTTCAATGCGAGAGCTGTTGGTAATGGTACTCTAAGGTTAAATCTAATGGAGTCACAGTAGTTTCTAAGGATAGCATTAAATTCCTCGGCATTCAAATTGATAGGGAGTTGAGATGGTGCAAACATGTTGATTTGTTATGCGGAAAGCTGAATCAAGTCTGTTACGCCATTGGTAGAATAAGGGACTCGTTACCTATTCATGCTACCATGAATATTTACTATGGTTTATTTTACAGTCATATTGGATATAATATTTTACTGTGGGGTAACTCTATTGACATAGATAAAGTCTTTTTGGCACAAAAACGTGTTCAGCGCTTAATGTTCAACCACAAGCCGACGGATTCTTGTAAACCGATATTTTTAAGTAGGCGTATTCTGACTGTTTCTTGTATTTATATATATAAATGTTTAATATACCTATGTGAAAGAGAATGAACACATATTCATTAAACTTTCTGACTATCATCATTATGATACTAGAAATGAGGGAATTTTATGCATACCGAAGCACCGATTGGCCAAGTATGAATCATCGCCATCGTATCATGGCATTAGACTTTTTAACCACCTGCCACCAACGGTAAGGGCACTTAAGTTATATGCATTTAAAAAATATATCAAAAATTTCCTAATACTAGAAGCCTTTTACGGTGTCGGTGATTATTTGAACACTAGAATTGAGACTTCTTAATTGTTGTTGATTTGATATTTGAATTTTTGTTTTTATTTTTATTGAGTTGTAATTTTGGAATTTTTTTTCCAATCTATTATTATTTGTAGGTATTGTAGGTATATTTGTTGTTGTTGATATCTTTTGTAGGTATGCATATTAATTAGTGTTAAATTATTATTGTTATCATTGTTAAATGAAAATTGACTTGTCCAATACAGTGTAGATTGTCTTTCTGGATGAATAAAAATTATTATTATTATTATTATAATATTGAGCATAGTCGAAACCACCGCTTTCTCTAGTAGGCCAACTTTCAATGTAGATTCAAATGTTTCCACATCTTAAGATCATCCTACAAAACATCATATCCACAACATTATTTATTTTTAAAATAGGTATAATATTGAGCATAGTCGAAATTACGGGTAATGACTCTTCAAAGACAAATCCTAAAATCAGATAGTTAAGTAGGTACGTATTTTGTACATTTCATGGATGAGAGTTACTCTGGTTTCCCTCACCATTTAATACTAGCTGACCTGACTGCAGATGTTGGACTGTGATTTAGTGAAGATGGCCACAGCTTCAAGTAATTTAATGAAACATAGGTAGTTGTCCTTTTTGTTTTTTCCTTAAATTCATAAAATCCTTAT
The DNA here is from genome assembly GCA_030704885.1 of Cynegetis impunctata. Classification (NCBI taxonomy): domain Eukaryota; kingdom Metazoa; phylum Arthropoda; class Insecta; order Coleoptera; family Coccinellidae; genus Cynegetis; species Cynegetis impunctata. The sequence continues at coordinate 539,055 of JARQZK010005102.1, read as the reverse complement.
TAAATCGAATAATTAAAACCGTATTTCTCATATACCGTGGGTAAGGGTTTCAGTGATTTCCCTTACCATCATTTATTATCTAACCTTACTGCTGATATTGAACTGAATAGTCCCCATAAAATGAGACTAAAGATGTATGTAGCTTAGTGAGAATATTGCTTATTTATCTGATAACAGATTTTTTCTGCAGGAGGTGGTTCTTTATTTGCAATTCATTCCGAATGTGAAGTATATAACCCGAAAACTGATTCCTGGAACACTATTGCTCCAATGCATTGGAGAAGATCACGAACAGGAGTCACAGGGCTGCGAAGACTTCTCTATGTGGTAGGAGGGTAAGTTTAAAATTTTTTTTCAGAGTAGTACGAACTTACATTTTGGTTTTTCAAATTATAGTATCTTATGTGTGGGTTGAAAATGAGGACTACTGGCGTAAATTATTGGTGATATATTGACTATCTGAAGCTCCTTTACCTGAAGAAAAAAGTGTTTGTTAAATATTTACTATCAACAATCACTTACTAAATTATAGGCCTCGACCAAAAAAATTGAAATTTGTAGAGAGAACATTTTTAAATTTGAAAATTAATTCAAAATGCCTGGAGTTCAATACTCATAAAACTACAGCAAGATTTATATGCAGGTGGAAAGCCAATTTATGTTTCTTAAACGATAAAAAGTGAATTATCGTCCTATATAACGAGTTAAAACGTGTATACGGTAGAATGGTAACTGTAAATCCAAAAGCGTTAGTATTGAGTTAGTATTGAGCATTAAATTATTCATAAATATATTTTACTAGTAAAAGTGTAGTAACAACAGGGCACTTTATACAAGCCTGGAAGAATAGACCAATGCATATTGAGAATTAATAGAGTAAAGTTCAAGATATACAAATTAATGAATTGAACCTTTTTTAAAGAAAATTAATCAAATTAGTTTGAGCTTATGAAATTTAAAATTTGATATGACTTCTTTATAACACTTTAATATGAACACGTACACCTGAGTCACTTGATACTTGATTTGAAATTCATACTAAAGTATAAAAAGCAAATGATATCAAACCGTAGACGAAATGGGATTTTCGTTCCCTCAACGTGAACCCTCAGCACACTGGGTCGCTTAGAGATCAACGTAGAGGTGTATCCTAGAAATAACTTAAAGGTGTCGCAAGAGAAAATAATAGATAAGGTCATAAACAGAAGGGACAGATGTGATCCACATAACTACGTATATATTGTACATTTTCCATTCCTATACTGTAGAAGATATTCAGGTTCTCCTGCTATCTCAGTCACTAATGGCAGATTTCAGATGCAATTAATTTGTGTTCTTTAACATTTGGAACTATAAATGTTCTTTGTATTTCAGTTCTTGATTTTGTTGTCATTTTGACAATTATATGAGAATCCTTGTCCTTAATATCATGTATTGTCAGTAGTAATACTATAAGTTCTTCAAAATAATCAGGTTAAACATCGATAACTTGTTGCATAATTACAAAGAGTGTCAGTTTGACAGTCTAAATAACCCGACCGCGAAGCAGGAAGATTATTCTGTCAAACTGACACGATTTGTAATTATGCAGGAAGTTTGAGATGTATAACCGTATTTATTTTGAAGTACGTATTGTATTTGATACGATTATTTATTGAGTAAATTAAGTAAACATCTCCGAATCGACTCATTTTTAAAAAGATATTGATAAACGTCAACATTTGATGGTCCTGTTAGTTTGTGTATTGTTGTGGATGTGGTTACTTTGAAAATTAAATTATTGTAAAATTTTGGATTGGTAGAGTTACTCTATGTATAATCAGGTATTATCAAAATTATACAAGGTAACTTAACTAAATTGATCGTTCTGATTGGTTGAAAATTACACGAAAAAATAATCATTTTAAGTTTGCTCAGATGACAGGCAGCTGACAATCTCATAACAATGAATACTTTCATCAACAAGAACTTTTCATCAGCAGCATGCGCAAACTTTTACCTCTTTCTTTTAAGAAATGTCTTCACTTTGGGATGATTATCTATATGTATGTTGTTTTTATTAGTCAAAGTTGATTTTAAAATAGAAAACTTCGCCCAGATTCAGAATTTTCGCCAAATACGCAAGAATTATGGGTTCTGATAATGTAGTTTTTTTTCCGATAACGCCAATTATTGAATGCAACATATTTTCGACTACGTAATAGTTCTGATAATACTCGTATTAGATACCACTGATTATGTTAATATTAATTTTTGACTTACAGATATGATGGTGCCTCGGATTTGGCAACTGCTGAATGTTACAATCCATTGACGAATGCATGGTTTCCTATAACTCCTATGGGTACTAAACGCTCATGTTTAGGTAAGTGTTTGGGAAAATAGAATTATCTCACACGTTATGGATGTATATTTCATGGATTGTTGTTAATAGGTACTACTAGAGGAAAAGATAATGCAGATATATTGAATTGAAGTTTTGCTATTCAAAAATAATCAAGTATTCATTCAGGCAACTTATATGAAATAAATTTAAATACTATTCCAATACAATAACATCTGTGAAATTCAATTATTAATATGGAAAAAATTACATTTCTTGGTTGAACTATTGAACTTCTATCTGATGTCCGTAATGAATACCTTAATATAATAGCTCACTAACAAAAATATATTCTTATCACTGACTACTCAAAATACAAGTCATCATAATATTTCAAGAATAAAACTAATTATCTATTAATTTTGAAAATTTAAAGTACCAATACAAACAAAATATATTACAAATAAAATATACAAGGCAGACTACAGTAATTTCAATAATAAATGTTGTGTAACAGAATGCGACATTTATAACTCCTGATGTGCTCAGTAGGTCACAGATTTGACGATGTGAGTATAAATATTATTACTCAAATAAAGTAAAACACTCAACTTGATTCCACTAAAATAAGTTTAATTCAGTCGACATACAATTCGGGCTGCTAACACATTATCAAGAGCTGATGACAAATTCAGTTTCATCATCTCTTGATAATGGGTAAATATCCCGAAACATATGCCGCGTAGATTCACCTAATTTCAGTGGAGTCAAGCAGAGTGTTTAACTTTTTGGATTAATGTTCCACCAAGTGTTAAAAGAGCAATATATATATATATATATATATATATATATATATATATATATATATTTATATATATATATATATATATATATATATATATATATATATATATATATATATATATATATATATATATATATATATATATATATATATATATATATATATAAATATATATATATATATATATATATATATATATATATATATATATATATATATATATATATATATATATATATATATATATATTATATATATATATATATATATATATATATATATATATTTATATATATATATATATATATATATATATATATATATATATACATATAATTAGGATAATAATATTTGGGTATAGCAGCAAGCAAAACGTGTACTCTTATAACACTATATTTCCGATATTTCGACAATGATTATTGTCATCTTCAGGGAAGCTACAAAATAAGCACAAAAGAAAATCAAGAAATGCTCCACAATGGCCAACAGTAACAATACTCACTGTGTCTTTGAGAATGATTGCAAAAGATGTAAAAATCGAGATACAGCATTATTGATTACTATAAAACATTATTGATCGAGAACACAAAATGTGATGATCATCAACTAACATTATATGGTAAAATGGTCACAATAAAATAAAATAAAACACAATTAATTTAGAGGAAACAAACATCGTTGAAGTTAAGTTAAAAACTAAAAGAATATAATTATCTACTTCGTCATTACATATTGACTGAAAAAGAGACGCGACCAGCCATCTTGATCAAGAAAGTAGACATAGACAACATCAAACCAAGAAAACTTCAATGTGAAAATATGATAATTATGGTTCACTGCTAACAAATAAAATAGCCAGAAGTATAAATGACTCAGAAAAAGGAAAAAAACAACTCTTCTCTCACTCGACATCTCTCAAATGGATGTTTTTATTTAAATCCAACAAAAAGAATAATGCAATACTCTCCTGTAGTCAGTCTTGATAATGAGTTCATAGCTCGAAACATGTCGACTTTTTATTACTGCTAAATACAGTATCTTAATATTTTTTATATTGTGAAACATAAGCCAAGTGTTTTTATTTTAAAGTTTATACTTTATTCTAAAAAAGAATAAATTTCACTAAGATGATTTAAATCAGTTTTCTTATTTAAGCAATTTTCTGATTGTGAAATGTAAGCCATCTCCATAAAAAGTCTTTTAGTCGAATTTCTTTCCCTTGTCAAAATCTTGGGGTCACTGAAATTCATAATATGTCCTGTTTATGAATTTCAGTGACACCAAGATTTTGACAAGGGAAAGAAATTCGACTAAAAGACTTTTTATGGAGATGGCTTACATTTCACAATCAGAAAATTGCTTAAATAAGAAAACTGATTTAAATCATCTTAGTGAAATTTATTCTTTTTTGTTGGATTTAGATAAAAACATCCATTTGAGAGATGTCGAGTGAGAGAAGAGTTGTTTTTTCCTTTTTCTGAGTCATTTATACTTCTGGCTATTTTATTTGTTAGCAGTGACCAATCTGTGAACCATAATTATCATATTTTCACATTGAAGTTTTCTTGGTTTGATGTTGTCTATGTCTACTTTCTTGATCAAGATGGCTGGTCGCGTCTCTTTTTCAGTCAATATGTAATGACGAAGTAGATAATTATATTCTTCTAGTTTTTAACTTAACTTCAACGATGTTTGTTTCCTCTAAATTAATTGTGTTTTATTTTATTTTATTGTGACCATTTTACCTTATAATTTTAGTTCATGATCATCACATTTTGTGTTCTCGATCAATAATGTTTTATAGAAATCAATAATGCTGTATCTCGATTTTTACATCTTTTGCAATCATTCTCAAAGACACAGTGAGTATTGCTACTGTTGGCCATTGTGGAGCATTTCTTGATTTTCTTTTGTGCTTATTTTGTAGCTTCCCTGAAGATGACAATAATCATTGTCGAAATATCGGAAATATAGTGTTATAAGAGTACACGTTTTGCTTGCTGCTATACCCAAATATTATTATCCTAATTGCATCCTCACTAGTCAGCAAACACTACCCTTCTTCTATATACATATATATATATATATATATATATATATATATATATATATATATATATATATATATATATATATATATATATATATATATATATATATATATATATATATATATATATATATATATATATATATATATATATATATATATATATATTTATATATATATATATATATATATATATATATATGTATATGTATATATATATATATATATATATATATATATATATATATATATATATATATATATATATATATTTATATATATGTATATAATATGTATAATGTATGTATAAAATTATGAAAAATTTTGGTTCAAAGATTACAAAATTTATAAAATTAGAATGAATGAAATTTTAAAAGAAATAAAATTTTGAGCTCGTTTATCAGTATACTGATCTGGTTTTTTTGTGATCTTCCTTTGTCTTATTCCGCGTCTGTAGGCTTTCGGAATTCCAAGGTCCTTGTATCTTTGGGTAGCTAATATTCCTGGAGTCTTTTTTTAAGCTCCTGGGTTCTTCAATTACTTTTCCAAACTCCTAGGATCTTTAATTGGCTCCTGGGGTTTTCAAATGGTTTTTCAAGCTCCTGGGGTCTTTGATTGCTTTTCCGAACTCCTAGGGTCTTTAAGTGGCTGCTGGGGTCTCTATAATATAATTTCGTCGTACGCATTAATTCTTTAACGTCACGAATCGAAAAGGAAGCACGTTTAGCATCACCCTGCTTCAAAAAAGATTTCATCCCCCCTACAATTTGAACTAACGGTAGTAATCGAATCTTCTTTTCTGGTTAATCATAGTTTAAGTTTGGTTTAGCCAATGGACGCTATTTCATAACGTTACACATCCCTCTTACCAGAAAAAAAAATTTCAGAGACAAATTTTGTAGGTATACATATCAACTAAAGAAACAAAGCTACGATTTGCGCTTTCTTGAGAAAGTGTACCTCTTAATGTTTTGCGGTTTCTGTCTACCGTATCTACAATCTTTCTCCCTAACCTAAATGAAACTTCATAAGCTAATACATGTGCTTTCAAATAATTAGGATTCATGAATATGATATTGATGACTGACTAAATCTAAGATATGTAACTAAATTGAAATGAAATTAACGAAATTACATGAAAGTAAATAAAGGCAAATAAATATCAAAAAGTATCAAATTGGTACGAAATCAAAAAAATACTAACACATGCAAAATGTGAAATAGTATCAAAAAAAAAATTTCACTCTCCGATAAACTGTTGATCAAAATTTTTGTTATCGAGCTCATTTGTTCGACACTGTCTGTAACGAAACATATCAGGTACTTAAGAAACGAGCACTTCCAACTCACTAGTTGGTCGCCAATTATGTAACGTGAATTTCCCCAATTGAGTAATGATAATATTTATTTAGATATTCTACTTGAAATGTATGCTCCGGCTAGTTCAATAAAATAGGAAAATTCTAGTTGCAATTTACCTGATTTTTCTCTAAACAGACAATAAAACAATATAAAAACATCACTAAAATCTCTATTAAAAATTATAAAAAACTTTGGTTCAAAGATTACAAAACTTATAAAATAAAGAGAAATGAAGTTTTAAAAAAAGAAATTTTTTTATCAGTATACTGATCTGACTGATCTGTATATATATAAATATATATATATATATATAAATATATATATATATATATATATATATATATATATATATATATGTATATATATATATATTTATATATATATATAAATATATATATATAATAAAATAAATATATATATATATATAGATATATATATATATATACATACATATAAGGGTGCTTTTTTTTCAAATTTTTTTTGGTCCCATCGTGAAATTTAGTTGCAAGTACGCAAAAAAAAATTCCCTAAAAGTTAAGGCCCTTAATATTAATATTAAGTCCTCGACCAAGGCGTGTAAAGATTTCCCATTGAAAAAACACAGAAACCCTGATTTCTTATCTTTAAATTTATATAGCTCGGTGGCTTTTCATAGAATCGCTTCGACCATGGACAGATTTTTTTCAGAATTGAATGCTATACAAAAATGTCCATTGCGGCCAAGCCGTAACTCGAACCGGCGAGGTAGTACAGGCCTCTCAACTTGTTTTTTCCATGAAATTCGCGTTTTTTCGCATTTATCTCGTGAATGACAAGAGCTATAGAAAAAATGTTGCAAACAAACTTGTGAAAAATTCAATTTCCTACAAAAAAGGTCCTTAGCACTAAGTCGCTAAAATTAATATTTCCGGAGATATCTAATAATAAAGTTTTTGTAATTCCAAATTTTCATCGAAAATAGCGTCAAATTATAAAAAATATCTTTTTTTACTATCCATCACTACTTTCTCAACTAATTACTTTTTTGTTGAAGATACAACGGTACAAAAATTTAAACAGTCGGAAATTTCACCTCTTTCTTTCCATAAATATTTTTTCTACTCCTTATTCCGTAAGTACTTCATTATCAAACTGATTTGGGGGAGGTAAGTACATTTTACCTCCCTAGGGAGGTAAGTAAATACTTACCTCCCTCTGGGAAATAATAATTTTATTTTTCAATTATGACAATTTTCAAATTTACACTGACAGAACTTTTGTTTGATTGGGAATCTCATAACAACCATTTCATAACCAGTTGTGTCAAGGGACACTAGGCTTTTGTAGATCTGTCATACATACAGGTTATTTCAATTGAATTGCTCAAATTATAGATTTAAAAAAATATTTCTTTTTTTTAATTCAAGAGAAGTGGAGTAGAAAAAATTTCTAACCTGTCAATTTATCTATGAATGAAACATTTTTTTTACAATCGATACTAACATATTCTATTCATCTTTTTTTACCATTGCATCTTCAAAAAAAAGTTGTTAGTTGAGAAAGTAGTGATAGATAGTAAAAAAAAGATATTTTTTATAATTTGGAATTACAAAATTTGTTTTCATCATTTTTTCTATAGCTTTTGTCATTCACGAGATAAATGCGAAAAAACGCGAATTTCATGGAAAAAACAAGTTGAGAGGCATGTACTACCTCGCCGGTTCGCAATGGACACTTTTGTAGAGCATTCAATTCTGAAAAAAATCTATCTATGGTCGAAGCGATGCTATGAAAAGCCACTGCGCTATAGAAATTTAAAGATAAAAAAACAGGGTTTTTAAGTTTTTTTAATGGGAAATCTTTACACGCCTTGGTCGAGGACTTAATATTAATATTAAGGGCCTTAACTTCTAGGGAATTTTTTTTTGCGTACTTGCACCTAAATTTCACGATGGGACCAAAAAAAAAGCACTCTAAATACACAATATACAGGGTAGCGAGAAAGTCTAGCAACAAGGTACTTTTTTGAGACGATTAAACGTATAATCATCAAATTTCCCTCAAAGATGGATTGTTTGAAGAGGTGTTATTAAGAGGCCGGCAAGATCTCCCAAATTGACTCCACATTATAATAGACATAACTGATTCAAAAATTCTCAAATGTCTTGAGATATACAACCAATTTCTCCATAAAAGATAAACAATTGTATTCGAAGCAAATACAGATTATATTATTGCTAAGACACAGGTAGCCAACATTTTGAACTCCTATTATAAGAAAACTATCAATCTTTTTGTTATTTACTATGAATTAAAAAATTACATATTGTATGTCTTTGAAAATTGTTTCCCTTATTCTTTTAGTAATGTGGTACGTATTCTGTATTTTTGGAAAGAGGACAAAATCAGTCTTTCTACGATATATCACTCGACCTACGGTGCTATTTAGAAAGATTGAAGATGGCGGCGGTACACTGAATGCTGGCGTCACTCAAGTTTGACAGAACCTCTGAAAATCGAAAAATACAAAATAAAATTTGATTATTATACGTTAAATCGTTTCAAAGAAAATACCTTGTTGCCAGACTTTCTCGCTACCCGGTATATATTAATATATTTATATATATATATATATATATATATATATATATATATATATATATATATATATATATATATATATATATATATATATTTATAGGGCTATTCAAATTCGAGTCCATGCATGGGGATATCGATAACGGTATGAAATAGAGGGATGGTCAAATAGTGGCAAAGTAGCATAATTCAGAGGTCAATTATATGGATGAAAAAAATCTGATCTAGGTTCTTTAGTTCTGGAGTTATACAGGGATAATCGAAAATTTTTAAATTCCTCTTTTGCCTATATCTTTTTATCTTAGGTTTTTAGGAACCTATTGTCACTTCAAATCAACAACTTTTTGTAGGCTTTCCAAATATTTAAATAAAAATTATATACAGGGTATCGTATAAATTGAGCCCCCTTCTACTTTCAATTTTCAAATACGGACCTGTATTTTTTATTGAATTTTTTTGAATGCCAAGAGTCATGATTCATATTGTCGTACTATTTTCATCTGAATTACAGAGTGTTTTGGAAATATTGAACTATTACGAGTAACCATTATTTCAGCTGTAATTTTGAAAAAATATCGTAGAATAAGGTATAGAATGCCTTCAATATTTACAAAACACTTTATGATTCAGATAAAAATAAAACGATAATATAAAATATGACTCTTGGCATTCGAAAAAATGCAATAAAAAATACAGGTCCGTATTTGAAAATGAAAAGTTGAGGCTAGCCCAATATATACGTTACCCCGTATATACATTTTATTCAGATATTTGGAAAGACTACAAAAAGTTGCTATTGAAACGTGGGAAAATTTAAAAAAATTCTTCGTAAAATAAAAAGATATAGGCAAAAGAAGAATTTCGAAATTTTCGATTATCTCTGTATAACTCCAGAACTAAAGAAGCTAGATCAGATTTTTTTCATCCATATAATTGAACTCTGAATTATTCTACTTTGCCCCCATTTGACCATCCCTCTATTTCTTACCGCTATCGAAATCCCCATGCATATACTCGAATTTGAATATATATATATACACAGGGTGATTCATTAAGGGTGGCGACCGGCCGTATCTCGGAAACCGTATGTCCTAGAATTTGGGAAAAAAATTCTTATATGAAAATCTGCCCTAAAAAAATGATTAAAAATGTTTTTGAGTCCATAGTTTTTGGCTAGGTGGCGCAATCTACCACTTATAAAATATAATTGGATTTTTTACGAAATATTCCCCAATTTAGGCTGGTGAAAAATATAAACTTTAGAAACTACTGTCCTAATTCTACAACTTTTGTTAAAGTCATTTTTCTGTATTACCTATTTTGAAATGGTGGGGGAAGTTCTCTATCTTTGACATAAAAAAGAATGTAACTCCATAATGCATGCACCGATTTTCGAAAACATAGACTTAATGCAAAGAGTATTGAATGTAGATTTCAGTAACAAATAACAAAAACACTTTTAATTTTCCAATCGGCAACTAGAGGGCGTTATGTAACACCTAGCTCTATTTATGATTTTTTTTGAGAAATTTCAAATGCAATGCTATAAATCTAACTAGCTAACAAAAAGTCAAATTTGATGACTTATTGACCTGTCAAAACCGCGAACTGATATCTCTTTTCATTCCAAAGATATTGGCATTTTTTGATGAGTGTTGGTGATTGTTGTCTCGCCCTGTAAGGTGGAAGAGAAATTATGTTGCTAAAATTGTTTTGAAAATAAAATAACAAGTAGAAACGCATCACAAAAATATTTATTAACATTACATAATGAAACAAAACTAAGGGAGCTACTCATAACAGCAATTTACAAAACGCTCCCACTATCTCATTATTTTAAATACTCAAAATGCTTGCCAGTATTTGCTTTGAACTATTTCGGATGAAAATTTTCGTGTAAAAATTCAATCCCAAATCTCTCAAACGATCTCTTATAGTTTTATGTTCATGGACGAGCTGCAATATTACGAAAGATGTTAAACTGTTGAGAGATAGATGTTTCAAAAGTCAGCAAGTTACCTATGGAAATGACACTAAGGTTTTATGATTGTTTACTTTTAAGTTTTTATTGCTGTCAAATTTATTCTGACTGTTTGCAAACTAACTTTTTTATAATGCCTTTTTATTCAAATGAAGAGGCACATGATATGCTCAGAGTAGATTTTGAAAGTCTACAAAATGAAGTAATTGCTGAAAGGGAGTATGCGATACGATATCCTGAAAGATTGGTACAAAGATTCCGAGAAACCGGCAATGTTCAACCTGTCGCATTAAGAAATAGGATACGTAGAAGTCGCAATGAAGAAAATGTTATTAACGTATTGGCGTTAGTTAAGTCTGAACCCCATTTGTGTATTCGAAAAATTGCAAGAGATCTAGGATTGAATAATTCTTTGGTGCCAAGAATATTAAAGGATTATAAAATGCATCCTTATCATTTTATTTCACAACAGCAGGAAATTAGCCCTGACAAAAATTGTAGATCAGATAATTATCTATAAAAAATTCCGAAATACCTTTTCTTCTAAGAGTCGCCGTTTTTGAGTTATAACGATTCAAAAAGTTGAAATAATTGTAATCGTCATAATATGCACGTTTCAACGCCACCTTTGAGCTAGTGTTTTTTGCATTTCTTTCAACTTTCTGAATCGTTGATCTCAAAACGGTGGCTCTGAAGAAAAAACCTATTCAAACGTTTTTTAAAGATAATTAGTTCATCTACAATTTTTGTCTAGACTAATTCCATGATAAAATTTACTGCTTTGCTGAAAATCGCAAAAAACCGTTTTTGTGACATTCGACCCTGAGTAAGTTTTTTTGCACGTATCAGAGCGATGAGGACTTTTTAGATTTCATTTATAATGGTGTTTCGAGCAATCCTACCAATTTTCAGCAGGGTGCGAATTTTTGTAACTTCACTCCTATTTTTTTTGGTCTAATTTGACCGGTTTAGTTTTGTTTCATTATGTAATGTTAGTAAATATTTTCATGATGCGTTTCTACTTGTTTTTTTTTCAAAACAAGTTTAGCAACATAATTTCTCTTCCACCTTACAGGGCGAGACAACAATCACCAACATTCATAAAAAAATGCCAATATCTTTGGAATGAAAAGAGATATTAGTTCGTGGTTTTGAAAGGTCAATAAGTCATCAAATTTGGCTTTTTCTTAGCTAGTTAGATTTATAGCATTGCATTTGAAATTTGTCAAAAAAATCATAAATAGAGCTAGCTGTCACATAACGCCCTCTAGTTGACGATTGGAAAATTAAAAGTGTTTTTATTATTTGTTACTGAAATCTACATTCAATACTCTTTGCATAGAGTCTATGTTTTCGAAAATCGGTTCATGCATTATGGAGTTACAGTCTTTTTTATGTCAAAGAAAGAGAACTTCCCCCACCATTTCAGAATAGGTAATACAAAAAAATGACTTCAACAAAAGTTGTAGAATTAGGACAGTAGTTTCTAAAGTTGATATTTTTTACCAGCCTACATTGAAGAATATTTCGTAAGAAATCCAATTATATTTTATAAGTGGTAGATTGCGCCACCTAGCGGAAAACTATGGACTTGAAAACGTTTTAATCAATTTTTCAAGGCAGATTTTCATATAAGAATTTTTTTCCTCAAATTCTAGGACATACGGTTTCCGAGATACGGCCGGTCGCCACCCTTAATGAATCACCCTGTATGCATATATATATATATATATATATATATATATAATATATAATATATATATATATATATATATATATATATATATGCATATTTATATATGTGCTCCCTTGAATCATTGTTTGATAATTTTAGTTATTGAAGAATTTTCCTTGTTCACTCCATGTGATATATTAAATTGACTATGGTCAAAAAGTATATTTTACTCAAATTTATTGTCTCTTATATATATTGTGAAATCAGTGAAAATTGATAAAATGTGAAATATTTTCAACTATATAAATTGCATAGCGCAAGCTCGTCCCTACTTCCTTATCTGCATTCACGTGGCACTCATTTAATAAGTGCCACTGAATACCTCACACTGCAAGCTCAAATCTTCTACATCACAAATAAAGATGTACTATAATCATTCCTTTAATAGACATCTATTTAGGATTTTGCTTTTAGGAATTACTTCGTTTGATGGTCTTATCTATGTTTGTGGAGGTTATGATGGGGCGTCATGTCTGAGTTCTATGGAACGATACGATCCGTTAACTGGAGTTTGGTGTAGCTGTCCAGCTATGAACACTAGGCGACGATATTGCAGGATAGCAGTTGTAGGTAAATACAATAAATAATACTATGTTTCATTTCATTTTATGCTAATTCTCTTTTATTCCTTATAGAAAATTACATATACGCTTTAGGAGGTTTTGATTCTACCAACTATCAGGCATCAGTAGAAAGGTAAAGTGTCATTTTTTCATAATGGAATTCTCTCATGCTCCAACATATCGAAATATGTCAGAAAATCAAATACTTATTTAATGTTCGACACGTCTGAAGACAACAGTTAAGTTCACTGAATTCATACTCATTGAGGGTGGGTAATCTCATCGTAGGGCAGATGAGCAATACTCGAAAATCCCCAAAAGCGCATGATATTCCTACACTAAAATGGCAGGGTTTGTCCGAAATAATTTTAACCACTGATTTATATTTTTGCAACACTAAGTGCAGTGTAAAAACTTTTTATTCAATTTCGGGGGGCTCTTTCTCTATTTCTCGTTCAAACAGCTCTAGAGCTGAAGTTTTATATATAAATATATATATATATATATATATATATATATATATATATATATATATATATATATATATATATATATATATATATATATATATATATATATATATATATATATATATATACTCGGGAACCATGAATTATGCTTCGATGAAAAATTCACTATTGAGTTCACTGATCTTCTTCGCACAAACAGACAAAATTTCACTTCTCAATGTCAATTATTTCCCATAAAACTACTCGTAATATATATATATATATATATATATATATATATATATATATATATATATATATATATATATATATATATATATATATATATATATAATTGTGTGTGTGTGTGTGTGTATATATATATTTATATATATATATATATATATATATATATATATATATATATATAGATGCATATATATATATATATATATGGAATAAAGTATAAACTTTAAAATAAAAACACTTGGCTTATGTTTTCACAATATAAACAAATCTTTAGATACTGTACTTAGCAGTAATAAAAAGTCGACATGTTTCGAGCTATGAACATATTTTTATAAATTACGATGCAATACTCTCCTGTAGTCAGTCTTGATAATGAGTTCATAGCTCGAAACATGTCGACTTTTTATTACTGCTAAGTACAGTATCTAAAGATTTTTTTATATTGTGAAACATAAGCCAAGTGTTTTTATTTTAAAATTTATACTTTATTCTTTATGATGTTTCACCAAGTGATGTGCGAGAATTCAATCTCAATATATATATATATATATATATATATATATATATATATATATATATATATATATATATATATATATATATATATATATATATATATATACCTGAGATTGAATTTTCGCACATCCCTTGGTGAAACATCATAAAGAATAAAGTATACACTTATACATAAGCCAAGTGTTTTTATTTTATTCTATATATATATATATATATATATATATATATATACACACTGCCGGATTAGCTACGTAGCAAGGGTAGCAAATGCTACGGGCCCCGGAAATTGAGGGGCCCGCGCTCCAACGCCTGTCTGACCGTAAAACAAAATAAGTTCAGAAAAGCGTAACATATTTTGCATGCCTTAAACGCAAAGTACTTAGCCGATGCTTCACTCCTACCTGAAAATCTAGCACACGATTTCGTCACGTTAAATCGTAGGTTGTATTATACCTGACACGTAACGTTGGTATCAAAATCTATACAGTTTTCCACGCTTCTACCTATTCTATCTTACGAACGCATTTAATGATTCCCTTTCTAAAATTCCGATTTTAAAGAAGTTCTCGGACACTTGGTGGTCAGCCCGAGCTGATGTTACGAAGGCACTCTTATGCGGTTTCATCACTACTAAGCAAGTTTTGGAAGATATTTTCAATAATCTGGACTAAAAAGAAGAGTGTCGTAATAAAGCTTACGGACTAGCAATGCGATCCACAGTTTCAGATATTGTTGCAAGAGCCAAAGATCTGACCGGCTGTGAAGAATACTAGCAACAGAAATCAGGACGAATCAAACGAAATACAAAGTACGACCATTTCAGCGGCTCTACTACAGTCGATGACTTTGTCGAAAATCAAACACCTGGACAACGTCTTGAACTTCAGGTGTTTATTGTCATTATTGATAACGTACTGTCTGCTTCAACTAAACGTATGAAAGCATTTCATAAAATTTCTAGTGTTTCTAGAATATTTCAACAGCTAAAATCCCTCAAAAGAAAAGAGATTTTGGAAAAATCCTCAATAATGGTCATTTCTTACATAGATGATTTGGAGAACAGCCTAGGCAACGAATTCTGGCTACTGTTATTTAGAGCAACAAACAATAGTCTCTGGAACTGAAATTTTATAAACTTTTATTAAATAATTCTTTAGAGTCGTGTTTCTCAAACTGAACCCCAATCAGCTAACTGACCGTAGGCATATTGGCTCAAATAGCTCTTTCACAAGCATCATGGATGTCATTTGCTTACATGAATATAAATTTGAATTTGATTGTTCGTATGTAACTTTGATTGTACCTAATGAATATTCAAAATTACATATGATTGAACTATTTTATTACCCAAATTTAAAAAAAGCTAACTAATTTGATTTGTGAAAGTAATAAAAAAATTATAACGAGTTTATTTCAAAAACTGGTATCATTATACACACAGATATACGTGTTCCTTCATAGCCGCTCCAGGTTGTCACTCATACACATTTTCGGTTTTATTCTTTAATCTGAGTTTAATACTATAAACTTGAGAACCTAAAGCAAACCAAGGGCCTCTGGGCCGAATTTGCTACAGAATTTCATCAACCGCTTTCATGTTTAAGTAGATATTTCTTGTGTTTTCGTAGTTTTTGAAAATTTGCTCTATTCCAGAGGTTCTGCTGATTGTAAGAAATTGTAAGCATTTGATTGAGTGAAAAAGAATGTAAAATTTGTTTCAGATTTGACCCAAGAGAAGGTTCTTGGTCTCCTGTGCCCTCCATGTCCTCCAGAAGAAGTAGTTGTGGAGTGGCAGCTTTAGATGGACACCTTTATTGTGTTGGAGGTAAATACTTCTCTCAACGGAACAAATTCGGGCCGCGCATGATGCTTTTCCGCGTGGTACGTGTTCAGACTAGATGTTTTTGCAACGTTCGTGAACATTTGGCACAATTCGGCGCACTGGTCTGAATTCATCTTCATAGTTCCCGTGTATCGAACACATGTTCCAGTGAGCGGTATACTTCGAAAGCTCGTTGGAGTATGAATTTTCTTCATTGAATATTGTACACACGCTATAAAAATAAATTAACAAATATCATGAAAGGCCTTTAGAACACAGTAAACGAAATATGTTCACAGAATAAAAAATACTCAACGATAAAGACAATAACAAGTGATGGACAGAAAATAAATGAAATCAAGAGCATTGTGGACACATTCAACGAACATTATGTCTCAGTTGGCAAAAACTTAGCCAGTCAAATAGTCACAAATCCGCAACTCAACAATCCTAAAAGAACGGGCATAGCAAATTCCATGTTCATTAGGGCCACAAATACTTCGGAGATAACACGAGTCATAACATCTCTCAAAAACAATAAGACACCCCGCCTGGATGCGATTGAATCCGAAATATTGAAACAACTCACTAGCCTTCATCATCAATGAAAGTATCACTGCGGGAATATTTCCAGAAAAATTCAAACAAAGCGTTGTGTTTCCAATATACAAAAACAGAGACAACAGAAATGTGATCAATTACAGGCCCATCTCGGTTATGTAACTTTGTCAACATTTTTGAAAAAATATTGCGTCTTTCTGAATACCTTTCAAAGTATGAATTGCCCTCTGAGAAACAATTTGGATTTCGTGAAGGCATCTCCTTCCAAAATGCAATCCTTAACCTCACCTCTGAAATTAACTCCAGCTTGGACGGGGGTAGGCCATCGCTATGTATTTTCATTGATCTATCAAAAGTATTCGATACCGTGATCCATACTCTACAACTAGAATCAATGGAAGATATGGGAATCAGAGGAAATCAACTCAATTTGTTCAAATCATATCTTTCGAACCGAACACAGAGAGAAAATAAACAATACACTAAGTGAAAGCCGAGTGATATAGAGTATGGCGTACCACAAGGAACTATACTAGGACCAATACTTTTCAATATATACCTGAATGGTCTATTCTCTGTCCAGAGCTGTGGGAAAATAAAACATACCTATGCTGATGACACAGCATCCTTTTATAGCTCCGAAATTTGGGCATCTCTTAAAGAAATAGTTGCAACTGACTTCAAGAATATCAAACAATGGCTTGAAAATAAGCTCCTCACAATAAACCCCGATGAGAGCTTGTATTTGCCATTCTACACGAATGAAGCATCCTCTCCAAACTTCCATAATTTGCATATTGACAAAGATATAAACATAAAACCATGCACGGAAATGAATATATATCCAATATAAGATGGGATAAACACATACACTTCATTATTAAAAAAGATCCAGAACTTTATGTTAAAGTTCAAAATACT
This sequence comes from Cynegetis impunctata, assembly GCA_030704885.1. NCBI lineage: Eukaryota > Metazoa > Arthropoda > Insecta > Coleoptera > Coccinellidae > Cynegetis > Cynegetis impunctata. The sequence continues at coordinate 521,141 of JARQZK010005102.1, read as the reverse complement.
CAGAGACATACTGAATGTGACCCAGATGAAGATACTATATAATTCTCTAATGAAATCACATACTACATATGGAATCATGTCTTGAGGCGGAGTTGGAAAAACCATACTCAAAAAACTAGAGACCATCAAGAAATTCTTGAAAATAATTTCCAGCAAGAACAGCGACTATCCGTTAGACAACTTAAATCCCAATCAAACCTACGAAGGAATGAACATGATTACAATACCAGAAACCGACAACAGAATTACCTAACCCCGTTCATGTCTAAAACCATAGGACAAAAAAGCTCCACTAGAGAGAGTCCGAGACTCCACAATTTTTCACCCGAAATGATAAAAAATATCAAATCCCCTTCAAAAGTCAAAAACGGATTGAAAAGATTCATTATATCCCAATCCCGTGAATCAATTCTCAATTTAATAAAACTACGGTGAAAATGTAGAATATTATTGTGCTTCATATAACTCATCGAGTGTATTTTTCTTCGGTGTATATGTGAATGCTGATAATCTTTCTTTTTTGATGAGTTTCTTCAACACTTTGATATAGTCACTAACTATCTTGGCTGTTACCTATTTTTTTAATGTTTTACTATTTTATACCCCAGACAACCCTGTCTTATTTTAAGTTTGCTTCTACTTGAAGTATACATTTTTACAATTTTATATATTTCTTAAGATCTGCATTGTATATACTCCGCACAAGTTTCGACTTTTGGAGTCAATCTATGTTCATTGCGAACGTTTTATTTCACTTATGCACTGTTAACTGAATGAACAATAAACATGTATGAATAAGCCCATAGAATCTGTGAATTTTGCATAATTACTGCGTGTTGATAAGTGAATATACCCTTGACGACGTGATATAATCAGTAATAATATCACAAGAGCATCGAAAATAATCGATTATACTACCGAGTCACGAGACGTATTTTGCGAAACATGGTGTTTTAAAAAAGCACGCCGAGTGACGAGGTCAGTATAATCGATTATTTCCGATTGCTCGAGTGGTATTCGTTACGATTATATAACGAATAAAAAATATTAATTTTTTTTGACAAACGTCAAAACACCGTGAATATGAAAGTATATATATACATTTTGACACGAGGCGAAATACCAAAATGATTATATCACGTCGTCAAGGGTATATTCACTTATCTATACTACGTCGTTATGCAAAATTCACGGATTCTATTGGCTTATTCATACATGAGTTATATAATCATATATAATACCAATAGAAATTTTGCCGGCAAAATTTCTCGATTGTAATATGAAAGTTTGTTGCTTAGGCGATTTCGCGAATGACATTTGTATCAAAATCACGAGCCGTCAGGCGAGTGATTTTGGAAAAAATGTCATGAGCGAAATTGTCTAAGCAACAACCTTGAATGTTACAAGAGAGAAATTTTACCTGCTTAAATTTCATCTCGAGTGGTATTTCACGAGAAAATATGTCTAACAGTAATATGGTCACATTTCAGAAAGTCAAGGAAATAACGATTCATGTGAGAATATATCGCTGAAATACTAACATAGTAAGTTTTGCCGGCTTGCATGTTTTATCGCTGTGAAACGAGAGTAGCTATGGAAACTTTCTCACTAAAAATGGAATAAATGAAATAGTCGTTTTGTTGTTTCGCCTCGTGTCAAAATGTGAATGTTCTCATATTGACGATTTTTGACGTATGTCAAAAAAATTTTTATTTTTTATTCGTTGTATAATCGTAACGAATGCCACTCGAGCAATCGAAAATAATCGATTATACTGACCCCGTCACTCGAAGTATTTTCTTAAAACATCGCAAAATACGTCTCGTGACCATATTATACATAGAGTAGCTCTATGTAGCCAATCGAAAATTTTACAACAATTTAATTTCCATAGTCAACACATCGACGTCAATTAATATACAACAATACACAAACTAACAGGACCGTCCAATTTTGGCGGTTATCAATATCTGTTCAAAAATGAATCGCTTCGGAGATTTTTACTTAATTTACTCAATAAATAATGGTATCAAATACAATACGTACTTCAAAATAAATACCGTTGTTTATCTCAAACTTCCTGCAAATCGTGTCAGTTTGACATAATAATCCTACCGCTTCGTGGTCGGATTATTTAGACTGTCTAACTGACACTCTTTGTAATTATGCAACAAGTTATCGATGTATAACCTGATTATTTTGAAGTACTTATAATATTACTTCTTACCATAAAATATTTCCTCATTGTTTATATATTTTGTTTCCAAAACGACATGTCTAAGTTCGATGATTTAGAATATAAATAATCTTGTGAAAACCAAATTGAAATTCACGTCCATATATTTTATATATATTTTTACAGGTAATGACGGAACCATGTGTATGTCAACTGGTGAAAGATTTAACGTGAGAAGAAATGCCTGGGAGCCTATAACTTCCATGCATAATCGAAGGTGGGTTGCAAGATTAAACATGACTCAATTAATCAACGTGTTTATCACTTTGTGGAAAAAACTTATATTTTCATATCATCTCAAGAAAATACGTTTTTACCATCGTCAGACACGAAATACTGTAAATATTCAGCCATACCAAGAACAATAAGAAGATATCTCATCAATTTTCAAAAATAGTTCCAAATTTGTCAGATACTCATATCAAATTTTTTTACAATCCATTCTAGCATTTCATAACATTAATGAGTTTTTGGAGAATCACTATGATTCTAAATAGCATTCAGGTGAACTTTCCAATATAATCAGATGTTTGAATGGAGGACTCCAACGATATCTGCTAACTTTTATTTGGACATTTATATCTAAATAAAGCTGCTCAAAGAGAACCAAATTAAATATGATTCAATAAATTTTTTGAATAACTTCATTCATCCGGAGTTCTTTCACGATACCAGTATGTCTTAATTTGGCTGCTAAATAAGATTTCTTGAATTTAAATAAATCAAACATAAAATACTCTATAGTTACTACGTGATAATTTATCATGATGAAGAAAAACGAAACTTGATTTTACCATGTTGCTTTTCAACACAAATTCCCCAAGTGGAGAAAGTGAGCACTTTCCACCCGGTTGGAAAGTATAACTATTTTTTGTAATTTTGTTGAATATTGATATTTCAAAATGGCATAGTAACACACCAACATACGCATTCCAATACGTTCACACTGATTACAGAAAAACGACAATAATTTTTTTTTAATTTGAATTTCAAAGGCATTACATATTTATATAAAAAACAATAAACTAAATTATATTTTGCTTATTTAAATTAATTATTACATTAGCATTATTGTAGGCTGCCACTGATATGTTCAAGCCTTGCTGAAGTTCTTTTTTTGAAAGGATTATTTCATGATTATTTGATGTAAAAGTAGAGTTTGAACTTGTCTTTGAAATCTGCAGTATTAACTCGAGTAGCGGCAGAACTATCTATGTATCCCTCAGCTACTGTACTAGATTTCCAGCTCCATAACCGTTTAATAATTGGCATGAGGTCGCCACCATTGTCTGCGAGCAAAGTAGCCGCTGTTCTTCTGAAATAGTGGCCAGTAATTTTTTTTGGAAACTGACTTAAAGTGTTGTGCCCAATACATTGTTTAGTAATTTTTCCATATCTTATTTGCATGAAAAACTCCATCCTCTATATTTTTCTGAAGAGTCATGTACTCCCTAAGTGGTGCAATACATTTCTTATCAGTTATCGTAAATGATAGTTTTGCTATTCTGTATTTAAGTCGCGGCCTTTTCGTCTAAAAAATGAACTTCTGTTGTTTTCATATTGTATAATTCATTCGATCGCCAGACGCCTGAGACACTAATAAGCAATGCAACCTAAAAATGTAAAAATAACAAATTAATATAGAAATGGTCAACCTTTTGGCCTTAAATACCTTTTGAACAAGAAATTCCATGGGCGCTTGTTCCAAAAAAGTTTCAATATTTTCCTTAGACAGTGAGTTCGATTTTTTAGGCTTGTATCCTTTATTTTTCTTTTTTAAAAATACGAATAACTTTGCGTGTTTAGATATGTCTATTTTTTCTCTAATTGATAGAGTGGTCCCTAGCATGGAGTATACTGACCAAACCGTTGATATCTTCTTTGTCTTGGCACATTCGCTAAAATAAGCCAGTAACGCCGATTCAGAGCCAGGATTTTGAACTTTGTTTTCCTTACACCATTCTTTAAAAGTATCATATGCCTTGTCATATCTCGGGCGGCTTTTGTTTGGTAGAAGATCTTCTTCCACTATTTTCGCAGCTTCTCGAATTTCTGGTGGAGTAGCAGCAACTCAAATTCCTCATCTGATAACATTCTTTTTTTGGATTTGCGAAATTTTTGACAGCACATACATTCTCAATAAATAATTATATTGTTTAGTGACATGGAAACCATACTCAAAAAAATGATATTTGCCATCTTGGTGTGCGTTATTACCTACGTCATTCAACCATCTGGGCCCCGATTCTCGATTTGACTCCTATGGGAAATATGGCGGCTTTCCCATGAGAATCAGATTTCGGTATTCTGCAGCACTCTCGTAGGAATCTTCTCCTACAAAAAGCATAGGAACCTATTCACATTGTCCTAAATCATGGGAAAATGGAAATCAGTAACCAAAGCGCATGCGATGTATCTATATCGTGTATTCACCTGTTGCATCAATGCTTTCAGGTTATTTCTTTCTTGTGCACGTTTCATAATTTCATTAAATAAACTAATTTGAATATTCCTAAACTGTATAAAATAAAGGAGACAATTGTATTGTAGCCATGGATGATATGGATCTTTAAAATCAATTGGAACATGTCGAGAAGTTATAGGAGAGAATAGGCCTGACAGAGACTATCGGTCAAAATGGCACAAAGGCTGTCCATTTGAGCTCATAAGTGATCGACAATTTGTAAAACTTGTAGGCTGCCCAAACAAGTTGTTCTAAATTTAATCGAGGAGCTAGATAATTATATTTCTCCACCGTCTAGAGTGTCTGCATTACCAAAGACCATAAAGCATAAAAATAGTTCAAAATCATTTTGCAAACCGGTAATATTTATGAAATACATTGATAATAAAATTCATATTAAATCTTTCAAATCAGATATTTATTATTATTTATTTACAAAAATTGCACACATCCCCAAACTTCTGAACAAACCTTTCCACAGAAAAACGACTAATAACTTAAACACAATGGACAATAACAAAAACACACAAATAAATCCTAAAACAGTTAAACAAAATCGTTCAAAAAAGCATATATTAGCATATTCGACTAGGCACTAGCTGTTAATACCAATTTTTATTTCATTGAACATGCTAAACTTTCAAGAGCTGTTGCTATGCGCTCTTTTGCTTTCACATCCCTTCTTGAAAGTTTCAATTTCTGCTCATAATAATTCTCTTTGCATGCTGATTTCTTCTCTAATATTGTGGATATATTTTGGCTGGCTTTTGTGGCTTCTGTTAAATGGACTCTTTTGCGTTTTTTTTGTATAATACTCTCTACTTCAGGAGGAGCAGAATGTTGTTGACCTTCAATATTGTCTTCAATTACTTCCACTTCTTTCAATACTTCTGATCCTCCATTAATCCAATTATAATCATGACCTACAATTGTTCAAAAATATAGGTTACTAAGTATGGCTGCAGTAAGCTGTAAAAATAATCAAAATTACAAATACTCACAAAAATCTCAACAGATTCCCCGACATTTTCATTGGCCTCCACTTATGTCTTATTCAACAGTTTAAAAATGTTTTCATCGTCCTCTGTGAATATTTTCTCTAGTATTGGTGGACCGCCACCTGTACCACAAGTATAATGCTTGATGTCTATTTTTCTTTTTGACATTTTTTTTTAAGCCTTGCCAAGTCTACAATAAAATTGGAATATAAATGCCACACTGTACACAAAATTCATTAGAACAATGAATAATAATTATAAATACATACCCTTCTCCACATAATCCACTCCTTGTTAGCACCGGGAATGCTATTAAGTTTCCCAGTGATATCTTGCCATTTCTTTTGTGCATCTTTGTAGGTAAAATTGTTTGAAAATTTGCCAGATAATAAATTGTCCTCACTCTCCATAAAAGCTATCAGCGCCTTCTTTTGCGCCTCGCTCATGTGGCCACCTTTCTCACCCATGACAAACAAATACTTACTTTAGTTATTAGTTTAATTTAAATTAAGAAATTGAAATTGAATAATTCACTTCATGCTTCTCTAAAATATTTGAGTACGCCTTCTTGTCTAGGCTGGAAAGTTTTCTCAAAACAAACAGGATACTAACTAGAAACCAATATGGGTTTCGTGAAGGTTGTTCAACTGCCATGGCAATAGGTCGTGTTATCGAGAGAATAACTGAATCAATGGAAAATGGTGAGTGCCCGGTGGGTATTTATCTCGATCTTACCAAGGCTTTCGACTGCGTATCACATGATAGGCTATTGGAGAAGCTTGAGGCTGTTGGTATTAGGGGAGAGCCACTTATGTGGGTTTCTGCTTATCTTAAAGGGCGAAAGCAGTTTGTCTCAGTAGCACATGATAATGGAAGGGAGATTAGTTTTGCAAACTCGGGGGTAAATGAGATTGAACTTGGAGTGCCACAGGGATCAGTACTTGGCCCGGTGCTTTTCATACTATATATGAATGATTTAACAAATGTGGTTGGTGAGGGCATTTGCGACACTTACTTTGCGGATGATACATCCTTTATTGTCTCAGGGACTGGTGAGGAACTTAGAAAAAAGTGTGAAGACAATATGAGTGGCGTTTTGAGCTGGTTCAATGAAAATCGACTATTACTGAATGTTTCCAAAACTAACATTGTCCAGTATAGAAATGTACAAAAAAAAGTGGATAAATTTGAAATGATCATTGATGGAGATCGATTATCTGGTGTGTCGCATGCCAAGTTCCTGGGAATAACGATGGATGAAAATCTAAACTGGAAGAAGCATTGTGGTGATGTTTGTGGTAGGCTTTCGGGTGTATCGTATCTTATGAGAAATCTGAGAACGGTTTTAACACTGCCACAACTAATAAATTTTTATAATGCTGAGGTTCACTCTAGATTGAGGTACGGAATTTGCTTTTGGGGCGTTTCCTCAGGTGCTGCGGACGTATTCATCTGTCAGAAACGCATAGTGAGATCTTTAGAGGGCATGAGCAGTACAGTCTCTTGCCGGGGTCTTTTTGCACGTTATGGGATTTTGCCTCTGTTCGGATTATTTCTGATGGAATTGAGCACATATGTTCATCTTGATAGGGGCAAATTTCTAAAGAACAATAATATACACGAAAAGAACACACGCGCCAGAAATGATATACGCATTTCATTCCAACGGCTCAACATAAGCAGAAAGTCCGCAAACTGTTTAGGTCCAAGACTCTACAATCACCTGCCCTATGAAATCAGGGAGGCAGGGAGTACGGTTTGCTTCAAACGGAAGTTGAAGCAGTATCTATTGACGAATATGTTTTATTCTCTGGAGGAGTATTTTCCTAATGTTTTCTTAGTTTGAAATTGTGATTTATATATATTTGACGCTTTCCACACATTTGTAAATGTATGTATAATGGAAATAAATTATTTGATTTGATTTTGATTTGATTAATCAAGAAAATCGTTTATCTTAGTAGGTTATGTTACAAAACTAGAACAATTTCAATTTTCAGAGCTGCCAATACCACAATACAACATAAAACTGACATAGAACACCTAAAAGGAATTAGCATGCTCAAGCGTGATGCTATGAGAGTCTATCTCAGATATACCCTCCTATAGGAAAGTAAATTCCGATGGCAGTCGAGAATAGAGTTTTGTATTCCTATGGGAATATAAGTATAGGAAACAATTCATATAGGAATATTTTCTCATGAAGTGGAGAATCAAGGCCCAGGAGTGCGTTCATAAACTAAATATCAGAGTAATAGGAAGTGGATAAAGTGGTTGTAAATAAAATAGTATACAAACCTCGGTGGAAAGTTTCATTTATGTCTCGAGAAGTATAGTAGAGCTCGGTCTACTAACGCATCTCTCAACAGTAATGAAACACTTTCCACCTGGGTATGTAATATACTATTTTCAACTTATTCATCATAATAAACACAGTAGAGTCATTTGTGTTCGCCAAATAGTAAAATGCTATTTTAATCTCCAGCTGATTATGTACCCACAATGCCAAACTAATGACTTTTATAATATAGAACAAAAACATTAGTAAAAATCACGGGTATCAATTCAGTAATTTGATCTTTGTTTTAATTTTTGGGAAAATACTTAACTCAACACTAATCAATCAATCATAAAAGTATATTGAAGAAATTTTTTTTGGGGGGGTACATGTTTTTGCTAGCTAAATATTATCTATAGGCAGTTATAAGGTTCTGAAACCTTCTTCAGCCCTTTAAGTTACTAAAAAATGATTTTACTTTGCTATCATTTTACATTATTATAAAATTCCTAATTCCCTGACACGGAGTGGACCGACTTCCTAATTGCGTCCATTCGGTCTTATATTGGTCTAATGGGGGTTAGGCCAATATTAGGAGCATGAGAAAACACAAAACCGTGCTCTCGCAATGTACATGTTTTTCTTATTAATTTTATTTTTACAAAAAATTTTCAATTTGAGACAATAACATATTGTCATTTCTTAATATTAAATAATTTTATAATATATCATGTTTTCAATTAAGTGCTCTCTTTATTATTTATTAATGAAACAATTACATAATTCTTATAGTTAATATCTTATTTCTACACGACACTTTACTCTATACTCTGCTTTTTAGCGTCACTTTTTCGCGATATTTCACCTAACGGATGGCTAGCGGTATGTCCTCAAGATAGTCGAGGACTTCGTCGGTTGGTTCTGGGATGGCTCGAAGAATTTTTGCAGGAGGGACTCAACACTAGTATGACACACCCATTGCAACTGTTGAGTCCCTCCTGCAAAAATTCTTCGAGCCATCCCAGAACCAACTGACGAAGTCCTCGACTATCTAGAGGACTAGTATGACACACCCATTGCCATTGTATGGAATGCATACAGAGCTGATTATTTCAATATAATAAACAGCTGAATTTTTCCAACAGGTCCACCCACGAAGTAACTGCGATAGGTTCTCATATTTATGCTGTTGGTGGAAATGACGGATCCTCTAGTCTCAACTCTGTTGAAAAATATGACCCAAAAACGAATAAGTGGATACTATTAACATCTATGGCAGCTAGAAGAAGTTCTGTGGGTGCAGCCGTTCTCGAATGCATCAACTTGGAACATATTATTTGCAATTCGGAATCAAATTCCTGACAGTTAATCAATATTTCGAAAAACTCCAACTGAAACAATCACCCATTCGAATTGAACTTAGTAAATATTTTTGACAGAAGAAAACCTGCTGAATGAAAGCTAATTTTGACGAAATCGTAGTTTGCTTGTCATTAAATGATTGCTTGAAAAAAAGAACTGCCGATAAATGTGGCTTAAATGAAGAAGATTTTATGATTTTTTAAGTTTCTAACGAAATTTTCATGGAAAATTCATCTAGCAAATAATGAATGTAGTTTCCAATGAAAAACTTGAGCATATGCTGCATCACGTTGAAGAAATATATGACTTATGAAGTATCCTATAGTTTTTATGCACACATTAGCACAAAAGTTCATTTGAAATTCCGACCAATATAATAATCATCTAACAGATATTTTCATCGAATATTCTCATCAAGTGCGACATAGTACCTTTTAATACCAGTTTTAATCAAGTTTCCAACAAAATATCCAGTAATAATCCTGAATTTGTAGTCTTTTTTGCAATAAATACATATTTAAACCTCTTTTAGACTTTTATTTTTTGTACACCACTCGCTCAATCTCGAACGAAAAACAAAGTACTCTGAATTCAAGAATCAAAACTTGTTTCCATTTTTACATTGTTTCAAATGAGAGCGAAATTACAGAAATACAATATCAATTTGGGTTCTCAGATTTTGATAAAATACTTTTTTCCTTATTCGAAATATATGTATTTGTCCACCAAATAAAGTGAACAAGGAAAATTATTGAATAATTTGAAAAATTATCAAACAACTTTCCAAGAGAGCTAGTTATATGTATTCTGGGACTAGAATTTACATTCACAATTCAACAGTGAATTATAGAAATCGTCAAGTCACCCCGACACAAAATCTGCATACAGCTGTTTCGATTTTATTAGTTCTCATCAGTGCTAATTTGACTCGTAGTGAATTGACAAATTTCATATTGTTCCCCAATACCAATCGCGGTCGTTCTGGATTTTATCTGGATAAAAACCCAGAGCACCCTCCACCAAAGATATTGGAAACCAACAATTCACCGCTCGGATCGAAAATGCAGAATCCCTTCTTGAGAATAAATATCTCCTGACATAAAATGTTTACTCTGCAACTATGGCGTATGTGGTTCCAAAGCACGCTAACTTAACGATTTCAAAAACTCTGGACATACTCACGAGAGTGCGCTTCATAAATACTTGTCGCGGTATTCACTGTATTCAAAATCAAATCATGAAAAATATACAAGTTGACCGTGGTAGTTTAGTATATGTGGTAAATAAATAAATAATAAGCTTTATTAGTTCAATTTGAACAGGTCAATACAAAATATAAATAAATAAAATGTTGATTTTAGAATAAAGTACATAAAAAAATAAATAAGTATAACAAGAATCACAACTTCAAATCATAATTACAATTTTTACAATTACAATTTTTTAAAACACAATCACAATTACAATTCCAAATCACAACTCTAAATCACATTTTTAAATCACAGTTAAGGTACTCCTCCACCGAGTAAAAAGGAGTTGGAACTGAGTGAAATAATTATTTTATAGCCCTTTTAAAGCCAGTAACAGTTCTTTTGATTCTGACAACAGGAGGCAGATGATTCCAAACCCTGAGTCCCAGTGAATATAGTGACTGCAAGGCAATGCCTAGGCGAAAATATGGCACATGTAACATATTTTTTTGGCGAGTGTCTCTGGAGTGTATTTCAAAATTACTCTGATATAAATGTTTGTTTTTGTAAGTAAATAAGCATAGTTCGTAGATAAATAGGCCGTAAAATGACAAAATATTAAGTTTACCAAACAACTCCCTACAAGAATCTGTACGTTTAGCACCTAGTATACTTCTTATTATTGCTTTTTGTGCAACAAAGACACGATATGCCTCAGAAAAACTACCCCAAAAGCAGATAGCGTATCTTATTTGTGCCTCAATTTGACAGTGATAATAGATGACAAGTTGTGACTGGTTAAAAAGTTTTTCAAATTTCTTATTAGATAAGAATACGAGCCTAATTTTTTTTGTAGGTTTTTACAATGTAGATGAAATTCAACATTATCATCAATTGTCAGCCCTAAGAAGTTAACTGAGTTATCTCTCTTGATGGGTTTGTTATTGATATTTATGTCTAGATTCAGATTTATTTTGATGATGTTGAGAACCTTGAGAAATCGAGTTTTTTCGACATTGATAAAAAGACTGTTTTTACTAAACCAATTATTTAGTATGCCAAGGTTGTTCTGTACTTTACTTGTTAGTGATTCACTGCTTTCTCTTGAGAAAATGTAAGATGAATCATCTGCGTATAAAGTCACGGAGACGTCGGGCTCCAGGAAAAGTTCAAGCTTATTTATATATAGAATAAAGAGGAGTGCTCCAAGCACTGAACCTTGGGGCACTCCTATTTTACTGCTTATTAAGCGAGAAGAAACCTCTGTAATCTGATTACGTTCTTGGCATTTGACTGATATTGAAATATGTTCGTATTATATGTTTAATACAGATACATAAGGTGAACAAGGAAAATTCATCGATAATTTGAAAAACTATCAACTTTCCAGTGAGCTGGTTATAGGTATTTCGCGATCAGAATTCAACATTCACAATACAACGGTGAAATATAGAAAATTAGTCTATAATTTTTGTAGATTATCAGCTATTCTCAATCGATAATAAGTAATGAGAAATTATTTTATGTTCCTGTCACATGACACTTACACAGTTCATTCGTGGATGTGGTCTCCTAAAATTTATTCCTTTGAAATTTGTAGAACACTTGGTTTCTTCAGAAATATGCGTGAAATTTTTCTCACTTTTGTACTGCAGAGGTATGATTGAATATGTATTATTCTTGAGATATTTGTAGTATCAGATATAATTTTAATCAAACCGATTTTCGTTAGTTGCTTTGTTAAATATGGAGTTCGTGAAACATTTTTATGTTTTGTGTTCAAAAACCCATAGAATTTAGTCATTTCTATTACAATAATGTAAAGCGACTCTTCTCTATGAGAGCGTAGGCTACTTATGAAACCTCATTGAATGCAAAAAAAAATTTATTAACGAGTTGTAAACACGATTTTTTCTAATACTTTAGCTTTTCAATATGAAAAGAAGAATACCCTTCATTATCAACGTTTTGAAAACAAACATTCAATTTTTATTGTTTTGGCGTTGACAGTGATATCAACCACTCATACATAACACTCAAACTTGATTCACTGTCTGATTGCATAAGTGATGAAATACAGGCAAAATACAGGCAGCAAACATCAGAGTGTACACAAAAACATGCAGCTTCGATATCAGCGTTATATTCACCACCCCGCCACAATATTTCTCCAAACTAATATGTATTTTTTTTAAAAATATTTTATAATAGTAGGTGTAATACTAGGTGTTGCAACACACATTGGGGATCAAGATTAATAACTCCCAAAGGCCTTAAACTAATGGAAGTAGGTAAGGAATGAAAATGTCGATGTAATTTTACCAACCTACTGGCCAACAGACGTAAACAAGATCCCAGATGTCCCGGACTTTTTCGTCACGAATGGAATCAGGAATGACCCATTTATGTAGAAGCAACTCCAGAAGTATCATTTGAACACTCACCGGATTTAAAAAGTTTATATACAATACCCAAATCGAATGAAATTGAACCTACACTCACAGCGGATAAATCTAACTGAGACAAGTTTCAGCAGATACAGAAGGAAGTTGTAGTTATTAACATAAACCTCGAAACACCTGAAGACTTAGAAATAACTACACACAACATGATACAAAAAGCAGCTTGCGAAAGTTCCTCAACACAAACAAATAATAATGCAAGACTACGAAACCCACTAGAAAAGATCATATTCAATCAACTCAGCAGAAAAATATATTAAACCGTTCTGAAAACTTAAAATTCACAATTCTATTAGTAGTACTATATCGAGAGTATTAACGCCAAATGAACACAGCTTCTTGAAGGCTACGAAGATATTTAAAAAATCAACTTTGAGAAAATCTCCAATTAAAAAGGCCAACCGAGAATAGGCTGCCTCAGACGAAGAGACGAAGAATTTTCTTCACTCCAAACGACCCCTATCCTGTCATTATCGATGCGGTAGTTGAATATTTTCTGTATGTTGAATGTCACATGTCTCTACCAATTAAACATTCCACAATGATAGAAGTGGCCAATATGAGATGAAAAGACTTAAATACAAAAAGGCACCCTATTATGACCTCACAACGGCGGATGGTATTAATCGCCTCCGTGGTTAGAGTTCGACC
>JARQZK010005102.1:490000-502500 GCA_030704885.1 Cynegetis impunctata | reverse complement strand
TTGAAGACCAGAAATGTTGAGGTAGGTTGCGGGAATATTTTCAAACCATTTTCAAATGGTTTGAATTGGTTGTCTCCTGATTTTCAAAATACGGAACTAGGTCTAAACAATTATTCCATTTATCTAAAGGACAGAGATTCTAATACAAGCACAAAAAAGTTAGGTGGTGGGGTTTTAGTAGCAATTAGAAATACCTTTGATTCACATGTTATTTCAACTGATATCAATGTCGAAGTTGTTTTCATATATGCTAAAATATTTTCAGAAAACTGTATAATATCTAATGTGTATTTTCCACCTAACACTAACTATAATGTATATGAGACATCTTCAAACGAATTCGAATTGTTAGTTGATAAATATAATGAAGTAAATCTCATATGCTGTGGCGACTTTAACATACCAGGCGAATGCTGGGAGGATGACGATCACTTGATTCGGTACATGTGATGTCAAGATCGCAATTTATTTTAAGTAACATGGCAGCAATGCTCAATATGAGCCAAATCAATAAAATAAAAAATTTAAATAACACGATACTAGATTTAATTTTTATATCTTATAGTGGTGTGCAGGTGTTTATGTCGGATGACGTGCTGGTTAGTTGTGATCCACATCATCCGGCATTATGCTTTGATATAACAATAAATAAAATTGAAACTAAACAAAATAATATTTTGTATAGGGATTTTAAGTCTGCAGATTATGATTCCATGCTGTCAATTTTTAATAAAACAGATTGGAACTCGTTAATTGGAAATGAATTAGAAATTAGTATTAATTCTTTCTATGTTTTGCTGTATCAGATAATAAACGAGTTTGTTCCTAACGAGTAGAAAAACAAAGTACTTTTCCGAATTGGTTTTCTGCTGATTTGAAGAAGGCAATTTCAGACAAAAAGGCAGCTCATAAAAAATTCAAACAATCGCGGCGCAATACTGATTATTTAGAATTCATTTCACTTAAAAATAAATGCAGGATTGAATCCCAAGCCGGTTACAGCGAATATATAGTAACGGTTGAACAATCCATTCACGAAGATCCAATATTTTTTTGGAAATACATTAACGATCGTAAACAAGATAAAGGTCTGCCTACTACAATGCATTTAGATGGCGTAGCATCTAATAATGTTCTCGAAATAGCTGAATTGTTTAAAACTAATATGTCACAAGTATTCAAGCCATCCAATCCCAGAGTTGTGAGCCTCAACTGCAAACATATTGTTAATATATCTAATTGTTCGGTAAATGTTGAAGAAGTAGCGAAAGAAATCCAATTAATGCCGGAAAGGAGTGATGAGGGGCCTGATGGTATACCTGCTATATTTCTGAAACGGTGCAATGAAGGTTTGGCGATCCCCTTGTGCAGTTTATTTAATCTTTCCATGAAGTCAGGTATATATCCTGCTCAGTGGAAATTGAATTTCATGAAACCTATTTTCAAATCAGGTGACAAAAGTGACATAAAAAAAAATTATAGACCAATCAGCAAAAATGCATGCATTCCTAAGTTATTTGACACTTTGATTGTAAATAGAATTGCTCCGTTGTTCAATCATGTATTCTTAGATGAACAACATGGCTTTATTCCGAGGAGATCTGTAACGACCAACTTGTTAACATACTCTGATGTGATATTGGAATCTATGAAAGCAGGAAAGCAGGTCGATACTGTTTACACAGATTTCAAAAAAGCTTTTGACTCTGTGGCTCACTGGTTACTAGTAGCTAAATTAAAAGCATTGGGAGTTGGTCCCCCACTCATTGATTGGTTAGCAGACCGTATTAGCGGTATGAGATTAAAGATTTCGATATGTGGTGTATTCTCCGACGAATTCATAATGAAATCTGGTGTCCTTCAGGGTTCACCTCATCAATTTTGTTCCTCTTGTTCATCAACGACATAGGAGATGTCATAAGGTTCAGTTCATTCTTACTTTTCGCAGATGATTTAAAAATATTTAGACAAATATCTGAGGTCGACGATTGTGAACTTCTTCAACTCGATCTCAATGCAATAATGAACTGGTGCTCAGACAATGAAATGGAGTTAAACATAGAGAAGTGCCAAGTGATGAGGTTCGGAAGAGTAAAGTCACCATATTCGTTCCATTACCATTTGAACCAACAAATTTTGAGGGACGCGAGTGTTATTAGGGACTTAGGGGTGTACTTCGACCCGAAACTGGATTTTATTGCTCACATACAATTCATTACTAATAAAGCTTTTAAGATGCTTGGTTTCATAAAAAGATCGATGTGTCATTTCAACAATTTGGATGCAATTAAGTCAGTTTATTGCGCAAATGTGAGAAGTGTGTGTGAGTACGCATCCGTGGTATGGTCACCGGTTTACTATGTTCATAAACATAATATCGAGAGAGTTCAGAGAAAATTCTTGAAATGGGTTGCATTCAAGCAAGGATTTCCAACCTCATTTCAAAATTATTATTTGATCCAAGAGCAAATGAGTTTGAGGTCTTTGGAATCACGGAGGGAAAACTTTGACGTGATGCTAATTTTCAAGTTGATAAACAACTTTACTGACAGTAAATATTTGTTAGCTAAAATAAGCCTTAATTGCAGGTCCGCATTATTGAGATCTAGAGAAATTTTTAACTTGAGTTTTGCTCCAACTAATTATTTTATGAACAGCCCCTTAATTAGATCTCAAAGACTTGCGAATGAATGCGAAGTTGATCTTTTTGCAGTCTCAATTTCTAGAGGTTTCAGTTTGAACTTTCTTCTTCGCTCGGTATTTTTATGTACAGGCTGTTCAAATTTCGATGTTTGTATGGGGTATCTCGTTAACTATAGAAGACGCAAAAAAAAATGGAGGTCACATTCTCGATCTCTTTCTTCAAGACAAATTTACTGTCAAAAATTTTTTCTGTTTAATTCAGTGGCGTGAGAAAATTTTGAAGAAATCTGTAATTTCGAGTTGGTTTGAAGATTTTTTAAAATGGAAACAGTTAAATGCGGTTTAGTTGGTATGGACTTTTTTCTTTTCCATTTTGTAACAATATGTCGGGTCGCTTTCCATGTTTAAGTCTTTAATAACGAAAATAATATTTTACTGAATTACTTTTTGCTTTTTTATACGTTTTCCAATTTGGCGGATGTCTTTGATGAGAGTTTTGTCCATTTCTTTCCGTTTCAATATCAATTGACTGATTCAATCGTAGAAGTCAGAATATCCTACGAAAATTAGGAGAAATATGATTAATTAGAAAGCTTCATTCATCAATATCACAGTTGTGATATTGCATCTGAGATATATTTCAATCGCTGTCCAGAAAGAAGACAAACCGATTAGGCTATTTTCAACACATTAGAAGAAAATTTCATTAATGGCGGATCATTCAACAAGCCAACACCAAAAAATTACAGCATTGAACATGATAAAGAAACTAGTCTATCTGTAATTAGAATGACAGTTGCAAATTCTTCAATTTCAAGTATTCAGATTGTAGCTTAATCTGGAGTTTCAAGGCTTTGAGCTTTAATTATTTTGACTATATATGACATAAATTCAAGCCTTACACAATAAGAAAATATGACCTGCAACCAACTGATTTTCAACGACGATTAAAGTTTTGCATACTGTAACATCAAAAATGCCAACAGGATCCACTATTCTATAAAAATATAGTTTGCAGAGGTAACGAGCACTACTGGTCTGATACGAACCCTTACGAGAATGCGCCCTCCATTTTTTGTATCTCTTATAGTTACATGTTTGGTACCCCATACAAACATCGAAATTTGCCCACCCTGTACAGATTTCTTATTTTTTCGTAGTTTTCCAAGATTTGTGCACCACTGGATTGAGTCAGACAGTTGAAATGTATTACCTGGAGTGGGTTGATGTTAAAATATTGCCTTTGCTCTATGATGTAGACGTTTGATGTTTTTTGTTAGTTTCAAGGTTTTGTTCACCTCCATAGGCCCTCTAAATTGACTTAAGGAGATAAGACTGCGTATAAAAAAATAAGAAAAAAGGGATATCAAGAGACTTAGTTTTTCAAGAAGATATATCCTTGGATATACTCACCGTTGGGCTGATGATGTTTTGCTTATAGTGCACCATATCGCCAACTTTTCCTAAAATATACAGAAAACCATTCTCGTCAAAATACCCAAGATCACCTGTTTTGAAGTAGCCATCTGAATCGAAAGCAAAACTTGAATCCTTTTTGAAGTAACCATTCATGATAAACTTGTTCTTTAGTCTCACTTCCCCTTGTTCCATAGGCCCACAAATATTCCCCTCGACAATATCCACTATCTGAAAAAAATTTCTGTTCATAATAAAAGCAGATATGGAAATCAGAACGAAATAAAAAAATTATATGAACTTGCCAAATAAACGTCATCTAGAGTTTCGTGGATAATGTATCATATAAATTAATAGTACAGTCAATGACGGTAAAAAAAGTGTAAACTGTGTATTTATCCCATACAGCACCGATTTGTATGCAAATTTAGCTTTAGGTTCTACTTATCATCTATTTCAAAGTCTACCCTGTGCCGGGGGTTGCTTCTTCTCTGGGGGTAGATACCACCCCTTCTTGGTGTTGAAAAATTTTTCATTGAAAATAAGTACGGAAATCAATGAATTGACTAATTCTAAGCAACTTTTGTTCTATGAAGTTTCTTCTGAAAGTCAATACTTTTCGACTTATTCGTGAGTGATATTGTCGTTTTTCAGGCAAAAAAAAACACGTTTTCAGATTCTTTTTCGCGAATAAATATCCATTTAATCGAAAAACATGTAAAGAGCAAAATTATAGCTCATAAAAAAACAAAGAAAATTGTGTATTCATAATGTACTCTGACCCAATAAAAATGGAATTATTGCTTGTTGAAAGTTGATTGGTATTTACCACTATGTGTATTCATGAATATACTATAAACATATTCTAATTTTTACAAAAATGTGCTTTTGGTTTTTTTCCCATAACTCGCTTAGTTTTTAAGCAATAAAGTCTTTAAAGAAAGCATTTTGTAGGTTTTCTTAAGAGCTATGAGCTTATCTAAAAGAAACTTTTTTTCAGATTTTATTTTTGAAAAGGTTCTTGCTAAAAGGGCTCAAAAAGGGTACTTTGCGCGAACACACGCAAGCTTTAAATGTCCATATCTTACTCAATTTTGATCCAACAAAAAAAATTAAACGCCAGAGTTTTTTAATAAGAAAAACCTACAATTTCGTACTGAACAAAATTTTGCGTATCAGTAAGTTTTTGAGTTATTTTGAAGAAAAGGTGATTTTTCGCTAAATTACGAAAAATTTTTTCTCTCTTCGAAATCAATTTTTTTCAAAATGAAGTACTTTAAAATAGTCAAACACTCAGAACGTATTATGAAATCATAAATGAAGTGAATTTTAAAGTGGCAACAATTTTTTTCAATGAGGTGGAAGAGAGGGTGAGATTTCCACTATTTTTTTCTAACAAAATATAGGAATCGACATTTTTCTCCTCATAACTCGCTCAGTTTTGATGCTAGGATCTTTCATAAGAAATAAAAATAAAGGCTTTTTAAAAGACTTTGAAAAAAGTTTCATGAGTTTTCCCCGACACATGCATTGGTTTTTGGTTATTGTACGTAGAAACTTTCCATTTTGGCGAATGAAAATACCAAGCAACTTTCAAAAAGCAATAATTCCATTTTTATTGGGCCTGCATACATCATAAATACACGATTTTCATTGTTTTTCTATAGGTAATAAATTTGCTATTGACATTGTTTTCGATTAAATGCATATTTTTCCAGTTATTCGCGAGAAAGAATCTGCAAACGTGTTTTTTTTGACTGAAATCCTACAATTTCACTCGCGAATAAGTGGAAAAGAATTGACTTTCAGAAAGAACTTCTTGAAACAAAAGTTGCTTAGAATTAGTCAATGTATCGATTTCCGTACTTTTTTTCAATAAAAAAAATTTCACCCCCAAGAAGGGGTGGCATCCACTCCCAGGGAAAAAGCAACCCCCGGTACAGGGTAGACTTCGAAAAAGATGGTAAGTAGAACCTAAATCCAATTTTTTATGAAAATCGGTGCTGTATGGGATAAATACACGGGAAAATGGTCATTGACTGGACTTCTTTAGGAGCTTTTCTGCTCGTGGTATGTTGTTGCAACGATTTCATCGCAACATTTTGACAAACAGTGAATTGACACTATAGTTACCTGATATAACATCGACTTACTTTGCAAAGTAAGTTACAGAACCTGATTAATTAACCCTTAAGTAGGCGCGTCCAAAAATTTAATATAATTGGTCGTGCGGTGTATTATGCCCGCCATATACGCTACGGTAGACCGGATAGGAAACCTGTGCAGGTATACCTGCGCAGGTCTGTGTACGTACAAAAAATGCAAATACTATTCCCACATACGCTCCGGTCTACCGTAGCGTATGTGGCGGGCATAAGTAAGACCAAGATAATGAGCAACAATGAATATAACATTACTATCGATAACGTTACCATAGAAAATGTGGATCATTATATATATTTGGGTCATAAAATCAAATTAGGCAAAGAAAATCAAAGTGTGGAAATAAAACGCAGGATCCAATTGGCATGGGTGTCATTCGGAAATAAAAAATATATCTTTAAAGACAGAGAGGTACCCATTAACCTAAAGAAAAAAGCCTACGACAGCCGCATCCTACCTGTCTGTACCTATGGCTTGGAAATCATGGCAATAACCGAAAAACAACTGAGAGTCGCACAAAGAGCCATAGAGAGAATAATGCTGGGTGCCACCTTGAGGGACAAAATTCGAAATAGTCAGATATATATATATATATATATATATATATATATATATATATATATATATATATATATATATATATATATATATATATAATAGTGTGATGTATACGCACCGTTAGAGTTCAAACAAATAAAGGATTGAACATTGTGAAATAGTTTGCTTCAAATAATGCATATAATATATAATAATTATCGAAATTAAGAATTTTAGATAAGCAATAAAACAAGTTTTTCCAGTACACGTGTGACATCTGACCAGTGTGGATGCTTTGTCGTATTAGGTAGATTCTTGTCATGATTTCAATTGAACGTCTATATAAAAATTAAACTTTATTGTGAATAATTCTCACTATTGGATAGTGTTAAAACAGTTCAAATATGCCTGGGGGTAAGTGCGGAGGAAAATTTCTTGCAAAAAAAATAGGGGGCTACAAGTTTAATTGATGACCACTCTCTTCGACAACAGGACTTAAAACGACAAACACAATTATTTATAGTTGAAAGATATGGGTTTTCTATTCAGAATTTTTTAAAATTTTTTTCAAAAGATGTTTAGTGAAGAAGTTATGAACATTCTTATGAAGCACTGCATCGCGCGATTGTAATATAAAAAATTTAGCCTATCGCTTAGCCGCTATGCATTTAAATATTACTTTACAAAAAAAACTAATGATCCTATCTACAATACCTATGGTGAGTTTTTTTTTCTGAGCTACTTCTTCATTGTGGTCGTATTTTTTTGATTAAAAAATAGTTTTATTTTCCAGATTTTCAAGAAAAAATATTTTCTTTAACCCTATCGATGATTATTTGTTATAAGCTCCACTTTTATTAGTGTTAATTATTGATCCTTAATACAGATGTTTCTGAAGAAATTGCCCAATAATCTAATTTTCATGAAACCCCTTGATCACCGGGCTATAACCCGATATCTGAAACAAAAATAGAAGTAAAGAAAATTTGATTAGTGAATGGCAAGTTCAGTAAAACAGAAAAGAAAATAGCTAAAAAAAAGCTATTTTTTTTTCTTTTCTTTTTTATTGAACTTGCCATTTACCAATCAAATTTTCTTTTTTTTAATTTTTGTTTCAGATATATTTTTATAGACAATGGAAGTCCAGAATTCCACAAATACAGTGTCAACCTTGAAATAGTAGAACCTCTTAGTCGTGTTGTGAACTTGGAAAATAAAACATTAATAATATATCTATATGCAAGACCAAATGTATATAACAAGGAAAAACTCCTTGTTTTTGACTTGTAAGATAATAATTTAAGGAGTACAACTTCAAAATTTTAACCTTATTTGTAAACCATCTATAGAATTTGCTGAGCTATCTCGTCTAGAAACTTGCTTCTAGAAGATGATAAAGAAATTTTCGAAATACCTTCATCTGAAATCCTGGCACTGGTCTTCCGCAAGAAGTAGGGTGATTTTCCTGCATCTGCATTTCTTCTACATTTCCAACATTGAACGACGCCATGAGAGCTGCGTTTTCAGTTTGTCCATAACACTGTACAAATTTACATCTTGGAAAACATTTTTTGAAATTCTGAGTGCCAGTATGCGTCACTTTTATACCACCGGTCGAGAAAACATCAATTGAAGTATTTGGCTCCTTATTAGATGCATACCGACAAAGAGCATTAATTTTTCCAGATGGTAAAAATATGGCATCTGGCTGCATTCAGAAAAAAACATAAATTAGGCAATTTCATGGGCAAGTAATTGAAATAAACTGAACATTCTTCTAGTGATATGAATACCTACACACACATATACATATATATATATATATATATATATATATATATATATATATATATATATATATATATATATATATATATATATATATATATATATATATATATATAAAAGGGTTATATTGGGCACTCGGCAAATGGAGGCTAGATTTAAATCAAACAACCATTGGTCCTGAACATCTATATTTCGGTCCTTAGTTTGGGACCTTGATCAGGATGCTAGAAGTCAAAGAACTCGGTCTTTTTTGATGTTAATTTTAGTTGATTATCATGTTCCAGAGATTTTATATCTTCTTTTATACTTGTCATCATTATGCTTTTGTTTGTTTTTAAATAATTTTTGAATGCTCCCTCTGTGTCATTCGTTTTTCGCCGCTCTATTTTCACAACTTGTCACATGTAAGTAACTTTATAATTGTAGTTTTGTGTGGCTTTTCCACTGCTTACAGTTTAGTTGATTTGTTGTGTTACTATGTGAGTTTTTTGACTTCTAGCATCCTGATGAAGGTCCCAAACTAAGGACCGAAATATAGATGTTCATGACCAATGGTTGTTTGATTTAAATCTAGCCTCCTTTTGCCGAGTGCCCAATATAACCCTTTTATAAGTTAGAAGTTACGGCAATACTCCTTGTATTAATTATTTATATATATATATATATATATATATATATATATATATATATATATATATATATATATATATATATATATGCAGTATCAAATTAATTTTAGTAAAATGCTCTTTTTTCCAAACCGACGAGCCACCATGTTGCCATTCGAGAAAAAATTGTAATAAATATTTCAAAATCAAATGTCACATAGATGAAACATTCTGATCGAAAACAGTGAATCTGTATTTTCAGTTATAATATTACAAGAGCTTCGAAAATAATAATAATAAACTATTAAGAATTTTCCTTAGTTACGCGGTATTCACCCACTTTTCCCTACTTATGTTCATCTATTTTCAACACAAAATAGCTGCTTCCTCCAGTATGGTTCATAGTGTAGTGAATTTCCCGATGTCAAACGGGAAATTCAAAATAGAAAAAAAACATAATTAAATTATTCTGCAATTCTGCAGGTGCATTCAAATGAATAACCACCAAAAGAACAAGGGATATTAGTATTGAGAACAGAATACATCAACTGTCAATAGAGCAATTGGTCTATTGTATTTGGTTCAAATTCACGTAAATAGAAAATTCAAGCACAAAACAATAAAGCAGAGTAAATATCAACAAGTGGCTTGTCATAACATTAATCTTCATATTTGTTCTCAATGAAATTATTTATGAAATATTTAGGATGAATTTGTCAATCTTATTGAATATTTCGAAGTGCAAGTGCAGATACTTATCCTTCGAATAAGATCTCATCTAGTTAAAATATTTACTGAGGCAAGTGTAAAAGTTTTATTATGAATTAACACGTTCCCGATAAATTCAGGACGAAAATTTTTGATGACTCATTTTTGTTAATTTGTGTTTTTTTGTATACGTAAAGTGTTTTTGAACAGTATATATGAGTTTTTATTGTAGTTTGATTCCATTTTCGATGTGCACCACCGGTGGTTCCTGACGCCACCAATGACTATTTTTTCGTTGTTGACGTCGGGTACCACCGGTGGCCACCATGTAAAATCGATTGGAATTTGTTTTTTTGAGTTGTTTTTTTTTAGTGTTGTTAGTTAGATTTATTTTCTTTCAGTACATAGTAAGGTATACTTATTCATGTTTATTTTTTTATCTTCAGACAGATGATTTTTTGTTTCGAGACTAAACTTTTTTTTTTATTAGTATGTTGTTATTTATATTTGTGTTCTTTAAGTTCGTAGTTAGGTATGCTTACTAATTCATGTTCATTTACTTCTGTACTATCATGTTTTGAAATGATTTGAAAAAATAAGCATATATTTTTATGTATCTGTATGTTTTTTTCTCTTACGCCTATCTCAGTGGACGAGTGCACAATCGGTGGTACACAAAGCAACATGTACTATTCCTATAGCAGCTGCCTCAATATCAAAAGCCTATCTTTGACGAATGAAATTTTATGTGAGTCTAAACTTATATTGATCAGTGGCCACCGATGGTTCCCATCGTCTGTGAGGATAGATGGTTTGGGGGCCACCGGTGGCGCACATCGTCGCGAACGTGTTAAATATATATTCACAAGAAGAGGGTCATTTCAATATTTATAGATGCATATATATATATAAATATATATATAATAAATATTTATATATATATAAATAAATATATATAAATATATATATATATATATATATATATATATATATATATATATATATATATATTAGCAGTTTGTGCTGTTGTCAACCGTACGATGAATTAAATACTATGAAAATTATCGGGAGGCGGTCTGTAGGGAAAATAAAACTCTGACGTTGTCGTTAACTCTCGTTAACGAGTATATATATATAAATAAATATATATATATATATATATATATAAATATATATATATATATATATATATATATATATATATATATATATATATATATATATATATATATATATATATATATATATATATATATATATATATATATATGTATATATATATATATATATATATATATATATATATATATATATATATAGATATATCTAATATATAAAATTGTCGTGTCACGGTGTTAGAAGTTAAACTTCTACAAAATGGCTCAACCGATTTTTATGAAATTTCGTTTGCATGTCGGGTAGATCTGAGAATCTACGTCTACTTTTCATCGCCCTAGATGTTAAGGGTGATCCACCCCTTAATTTAATTTTTTTATTTTTCAGACAAAATTTTCTGTTCTATTTTTTTTTATGATACAACATTCAAAAATACATATAATCTTATATTTTAACCCCTCTACGATCAACCCCTATTTTTATTTATTGATTATAAGCTTCAATTTTTTTGACAAGATTTTTATTTTTATTTTGTCGTGACTTAAATATAAATTCATATTACTCTCAATTTTTTACCCTTCTACGATCAACCCCTATTTTTCCATCGCAATTCTATCCACATATCCGCAAGATGCAAGATGGCAATCAAAAATAACAATAGTCGGTCTGAGAATAGGTCGTAATATATTTTTCATACCCCTTAGTGATTAGGGTGGTCCACCCCAAACATTTTTATAAATTTTTTGGACAAAATTTTTTACTTTTATTTTTTCATGATGTTGCATTAAAAAATATAAACAACTCTAAATTTTCACCCTTCTATCAACAACCCATATTTTTTAATAGCCATTTTAATAACTTGAACATTGTTTGCCGGGTCAGATAGATATAATAATAGATAGATAGTTACATAGATAGATAGATAGATTTTTTTTTTGCTCTATTACTGAGACAACAAACGGATTATTGTTATTTGCATCTTTTATGACTTCATGCCAACTCTCTTGGGAATACATTTCTGAAGCATATCGTCTTTTCTACTAATGCAAAATCTCCATCAGAAGGCAGATGGGTATGGCCACTCACTAAAAAATGATGCTTTATCGGTTTTAATTTTTTTCTTTTACTAGCTGCAGTCAAAATCCATCAGAAGCACATTTTTATTCTGCCCTGAGCAGTTGTCTGTGAAAATCACAAGATCATCAATGTCGTTTTTATTGCTGAGGTATTTTAATAATACAGCTCCATGTTTGGCTTGGTTCTCTGTTTATACGTACATGTAGCCCTGCCCGGCCGTGCACTTATAGGCCAAGCTACAGAGATTTTTTCATGTAAAAAGTGTTAAAAGAAAACCAGCTCCGCCATTGTTTGTAAAATAGTTCCACAAGATATAGTGATATGTTTTTCACTCGACTTCATTATTTATATCTTTGTTATTAACAATTTTATGCAAAAATTTTTTTTTTAGTTTTTTGCTTATAAAATTGAAACTATCAGAGTAATCGTGATGGTGTCAATAGA
>JARQZK010005102.1:425000-485000 GCA_030704885.1 Cynegetis impunctata | reverse complement strand
ACCCTATTGCTTCGACATTGCTCTCTTTATCGGGTAAACAAGATATATATATATATATATATATATATATATATATATATATATATATATATATATAATATATATATATATATATATATATATATATATATATTTATATATATATATATATATATATATATATATATATATATATTGTAACCAACTTCCCTTTTAAATGATATTTATGCCCTAGCTAGCAGGGAGATTGGTTAAACATATTAGGGTTCTGATTTGTTCACAGTAATAATAACAACTAGGTAAAATGAAGGTATTTACTGTTTTCTTTTACATAGGACTTATCTTTTTTTGTTTGTTTTATTTAATTTTTCCTCGACGATGGAGATTCCTCTTTGGATGGATTGTACTCTTGACTTCTGCCCTTTTTGTAACTTGTTTCTTGGTAGCTCCAGATAACGTGGATTTCAAACTTCCGATAACGTGGATTTCAAACTTCAGATAATGTGGCTTTTAGCTCTAACCAAGGTACATTTTAGCTCCTGACAACGTGGCGTCTATCAGACGCCACAGATACTCAATAAATTTTAATAAACTTAGACAAACTATTCGTCTAATAGATATTGACTATAATTTTAACAATTAATGGACTGGTATCTTCAAGAACCATTTGCTAAAAGCACGAGTGATTGTTAATCCGACGCTTCCTAGATACTCTCCTTCTTAATACGCAGGTCATTAACCATAGAGGAAACGAAAGTGAAGCGTGGAAACAAGCTACCTAGATGAACAATTCAGTGGCGGCGGTTCATCGGGGAATTGACACGTTACAATATATATATATATATATATATATATATATATATATATATATATATATATATATATATATATATATATTATATATATAGTATATATATATATATATATTATATATATATATATATATATATATATATATATATATTATATAATATATATATATATATATATATATTTATATATATATATATATATATATATATATATATATATATATATATATATATATATATATATATATATATATATATATATATATATATATATATATAGCTCTAGTGACCCAGAGCTACGTAATCGGTCCATAACTTTTTGGTCATTGAAAATATCGATATGAAATTTTCAGTGCAAATATAATCTGACCAAGTCTATTTTTCAAAATTATTTCGAGGAAAATTACACTTCCGGTTCTGCCGGAAGTGATATCAACTCTCTTATTTCAAATGGAATACCCTGTATATTTTTTGATTTTCGAATTTCTTATGTAATTTATAATAAAATTGTCATAACATTCTTTATACTTAAAATGAACAGTTTTCGAGTTATTAATTTTTTTCGTAAAATTTTGACATTTGCGTCTTCAACAAAAATAGGCTATAACTTCTTTGTTAGTGGGTCTATTGGTATGCGGTTTAGATTTTTGTAACCTTGAAACATTGTTTTATTTATTCCTTGTCAAAATTTTTTAAAATTTCTAACTTATTATTTGATAAAATCTAGGGTGAAGTTGGCAAATTTCAAACGTTAATAACTTTCTTATTTCTAATGGAATGCTATGTATATTTTTGCATTATTAAATATGCTATTCAATTACCTTTCGATTTGTATAACCATTCCCTATACCTAAAGTTGATAATAACAAAGATATTTCACAATTTTGTAATAATTTATATATCAATACACTTGAGACATCGACTAGCGAGTTATTTTTGACGTATCCATGGATACCAATTACGAAAATTGTTTGAAATTTAATTGTGTCACCCTTTCTCTTCATTAGGTTTGTAGCACCTAATGCTGATATCCGAAAAGATATTGAAAAAATAGTAATTCTAAGATGTTAATATTCAATAATTATTGTTGTTTAAAAACAACATATGTTTGTAGTAGACTGATGTCAAAATGCCATGTCAAGTTTGACATTATCATTTTGGTCAGGAGGAGTACATTCGCATGATCCAACAGTTACTCCAAATTATACATTTCAATGTTATACAGAAGGAAGTCAATGCTTATTAATAAAAGAATCACAAAACGTAGTTGAATCAGAATATTTATGATGATAAATTCTACTAGCCAGCAGAACATTTCAAACCGCTTCTCCAATACAGTAAACCATAATTTCTTGTCGAGTAAAATCCATTTTGTTAACTGAAAAAATACTAGAAAAGATGACTCAATTAGATTTTAAATAATTTTCATTATTGGTATCTATGAATACGTCAAAATAACACGCTAGACGATTTCTCAGGTGTATTGATATATAAACTATTACAAAATTGTGAAATATCTTTGTTATTATCAACTTTAGGTATAGGAAATGGTTATACAAATCAAAAGGTAATTGAATAGCAATTTTAAAAATGCAAAAATATACATAGCATTCCATCAGAAATAAGAAAGTTATTAACGTTTGAAATTTGCCAACTTCACCCTAGATTTTATCAAGTAATTAGTTAAAAATATAGAAAATTTTGACAAGGAATAAATAAAACACTGTTTCAAGGTTACAAAAATCCAAACCGCATACCAATAGACCTACTAACAAAGAAGTTATAGCCTATTTTTGTTGAAGACGCAACTGTCAAAATTTTAGGAAAAAAATTAAAAACTCGAAAACTGTTGATTTTAGGTATAAAGAATGTTATGACAATTTTATTATAAATTACATAAGAAATTCGAAAATCAAAAAATATACAGGGTATTCCATTTGAAATAACAAAGTTGATATCACTTCCGGCAAAACCGAAAGTGCAATTTTCTTCAAAATAATTTTGAAAAATAGACTTAGTCAGATTATATTTGCTCTGAAAATTTCATATCGACATCTTCTATGAGAAAAATGTTATGGACCGATTACGTAGCTCTGGGTCACCATGTATATATATATATATATATATATATATATATATATATATATATATATATATATATGCTATATACGAGGATCTATTCAGAAGCCTTAGAAAAATAGCTCAAGACAGGACAAAAATCTCAGATCTATAATTGTAGGGCAGTTATAACACAATTTTCATGTTCAAGCACCAAGAAATTATTAATTAACTATTGTATAACTAATTGAAAAATCGTCAGTTTTTTGCCACCGAATTACTGTTCATTCACGTATCCAGTAATTGCTTGAAGTTTTTCATTTTTCAATTTTCCTATTGATAAGGACAATATCCAACCTCATCCGTTATTTTCATATCGGCCGTGTGTCGTTAACAAATTTTCGTAATCCCGTTGAAAGATTATATTTTGATTCCAAAGAAAGAAAAAACCCCGTACCTCGCAATTCTAAAGAAAAATCCCAACGTCGTGCACTCTGTTGTCATGGAACAGTTCGACAGTTTTATAAACAACGTCACTTTTTTGTGTTCTCAAGTTCGCGTTAACGACGACCATGGATGAAATTGATGAAATTGAGGAACAAAATCAAATTCCTTTAGAAATATTGGGAGAATCATGTGCAGTGCAGCGAGTGTTGATTAACTGCCGAAAATAACTCAAGAGCGATATCAAAAAGAATATGAAAATTTTAAAATGTGGCGTAAAAGCAAGAATGTAAAGGTGGTTAATGAAGATGTATTATTAGCCTATGCGAAATGAAAATCAGAGGTTTATTCTCCCAACTCGATGTGGACCATGATTTCAATTTTGTGATTGTAAGCAGAATGATGTTTTGAAATAAATATTTGAACAAGTGATTTCATAACGGCCGCCGGCCGTTAACACTGACTTTTCAATTGTCATCTGAATACCGTTAAATCAAAATAACAGTATGGGATTACGAAAAAGTATTTATATCGGTGTTATTTCAATTGTAATCACTCAAGCGATTGTAAACAAATTTCCAGATGGTGTGGCAAAGTATGTGGATGACGGACAAGAATATGATATAGATATAGACGAAGAAAATGACGATATATTGGTACGAATATATGATTTTCTACCGAATCTTCCTAATGAAAAGATTATCTCCAAATTATCCCTTTATGTAACCGTAAAATCGATTAAAAATGAAAAATATGCTGGAAATGAAGTATAATTTCCGGTTTTAACTGGAGTGAGGACAGTATGGATGACAATGAAAAACAAAGTACCGTCATACATCACAATAGGACAAATTACATCACTTGTAACATATCAAAATCAAGTGAGAACAAGTATGTGAGGAAACAGGACGCGGCCCGAATAGCCTCACTCGACAACGTGCCAACATATAGAAACACAATAACCACATGCTTCTTTTCAGCGTACGAACAACCTAGGACCGACCCACCTTTATATGAAAGGATTCGCAGGTACATGAGGCCACTTCAAATGCAGAAATTCCCACCTCTCTATGAACCTAAACACCCCTTCCCCTTGGCAGATACACCAACCAATAACACCCACCTAACCCGATTTAATAAAAAATATACAAACACACAAGTTATAATCCAAAACTTCCGTGAAATCCTACAACATCATCAAGGATTCATTGAAATATACACAGATGCATCCAAAACAGAGTCTAGAGTAGGAGCTACAGTTGTTACACCTGAAACTACCCTAACCTATAAGCTACCGGAGACCAATTCGATTCTCACAGGAGAACTGTTTGCAATCCTCCAAGCTCTAAGGCACTCGAAATCGAGCATATCTGAAAAGTTCATAATTATATCAGATTCATTAAGCTCTCTACAATATACGTAAACCACCCGATAGCAAGACTGATCAAAAGAGAACTTCTCATTATCCAAACATTGAACAAAGAAGTAATACTGCTTTGGGTACCTTCGCATATAGGAATAACTGAAAATGAATCGGCTGATAAAAATTCTCGAGAAGCAATCAATAACCCGAACCAGGCAGCGCTGCAATACACTCCTTCAATTGATATGAAATCCTTCATCAAAAACAAGATTAAGAACGCTTGATGGAACAAGATGGAAGATTTAAAACAGAAAAAACCTAAATCGCGGTAGTCATCGCAACCCAGGATGCTCAAGAGCATCCTGGCACATCTCGCACTCCGAGCTCACCTCGGGAAGCAGAGAGGGAAAAACAAGTAAGAGAAGGAAAACCATCGGAGCAAGCATCCGGTAAAGGTTCTTCCTCGAAGAAACCCTCCAAAAACAACCGGAGGAAACAAGATCTGCCACCCCCAGGCAAGCCTGGTGGTATAGATGATCCGTTGAGAAAGGGCCTCAGCGGAGCAGGAGTAAGATGGTTCCTTCGCTTCCTTAAACAGGGCTTGTCACCTGAGGAAGCGAGAAGGAACTCCATCGAGAGAAAGAAGCCTCAAGAGCAACCTCCACAACAGACGGAGAAAAGGGGCCCCAAAACCCAAACGCCCCCTCAACGTCCCGATGTTAAGAGGAGGAAGACAGAAGCGGGAATTCGCCCCGCCACTGCTAGGCAAACTGGGCAAACCACTAGCTATGCCGAAGCATCAAACACAACAAGAGTTGTAGTGCTCCCCAAAAACTACCCAGGGGAGACGCTGAGTGCTGAGCAACTAACAGCACTTGAAGACGCCATCGTACAGGAGATGGCGCTGGGCGCAGAGTGTAAACTCCAGTTTGGAGGAATTCACTTTCGTCCAAGCATGCTCGTGGTAGACTGCGTCACCAAAGAGACGGCAGACTGGCTGAGGGCAAATGCCCCCAGTCTGAGCACTTGGGGGGGAGCGGAGCTGATGGTGTGCCTGGGAGAGGATATCCCAAGGGCGCACGCCATCACTGTGTTCTTCCCCAGGAGCTCGGACTTCGAAACAGAGAAGGTGCTAGCCCTGGTAAGTACACAGAACATGGGGCTTCACACCCATCTATGGAAAGTGCTAGGGAGCAAGAAGGAGGGCAATGGCCAGCTTCTAAATATAGGGATCGATGACGAGTCCTGCGAGGCCATCAAGAAAATGGGACACACCATTTTCTTTAGGTTCGGGAAAATCCCCGTTCATGGCCTCCGCAAGGACTCGAGTAAGAAGGAGGAAGAAGAGGCGGGCAAGACACCAGCCCCTGAAGCTGTAGAAAATACAGCCAGTGAAGCCGAATCGACTGGGAGTATGGACCAGGAAATCACGGCGACTCCCAGCGAAGAAGAACAAATGCTGCAGGACGATGAGGAGGCAAGCACTCCAACTCTCCAGTAGCAATGGCTACCCCAACAAAAGTTGCCCAGGTGAACACTCATCACGCTAAGGGGGCATCAGCCGCCTTATCAAGGATGTTCTCCAGGGAAAACTTGGGAGTAGTGTTGATCCAAAAACCTTGGGTCAACAGAGGGCAGATCAGAGGACTGCCGAACAGAGAAGGTAAGGTAATCCGGGATGTCAGATGTGACAACCTCAGAGCTTGCATCCTTATCAGAAACGATATTAATTATATCTGTCTTTCAGAATTTATGACGAGGGACCTTGTGCCGGTTCGGGCCAAGATCCGCACAGGGCACTCACCCCTCGACATAGTAATAACCTCAGTATACTTTGCTGGAGATGGGCAAGCACCACCAGAGGAAGTACAGAGGCTATCCGACTACTGCAGCAGGAGCAATCTACCCCTCCTGCTAGGCTGCGATGCAAACGCGCACAACACCATCTGGGGCAGCACGGACACCAATCAAAGAGGTGAGCAACTGCTAGAATTTATACTAGCGGCTAACCTTAACGTACTTAATGTGGGATGTGTCCCCACCTTTGTAACTAGGGCTAGACAAGAAGTATTAGATTTAACGCTCGGCAGCCCGAGCATCAGTAGAATGGTAAGGAAATGGAGGGTTTCAGACGAACGATCTCTCTCCGACCATAGAATCATTATGTTCAACGTGGAAGGGCTTGTAACACAAACATCCTTCACTAGAAATCCTAGAAACAGATTGGGAAAAATACACCACCAATCTAAAATGTACCTAGAACAGATCAAATTCGACAGCAACAGTCATATCGAATTTGAGCAGACTCTAGAGGAAGTTAATGGGGCAATCATGGATGCATACGAACCCAGCTGCCCGATAAAAGGAAATAAATCACACAGTAGCACCATTTGGTGGAACAACCACCTGTCAAATCTAAGATCCGAAGTCCGCCGGCTATTCAACAAGGCGAAGCGGCACGGAGACTGGCAGGGATACACCGAAAGGCTGACAGAATATAATAAAGAAATAAGGAAAGCCAAAAGGAACAGCTTCAGGAGCTTCTGTGAGACAATCACATCAAGCCCCGCAGCAGCCAGATTGCACAAAACCATGGCAAGAGGCAGAGAGCAAGGACCAATGTCACTCAGAAGAACAAATGGTAGCTACACAGAGGATGAAGAGCAACGAGCTCTCATCTTACTGGAGACGCACTTTCCAGGTAGCATACCATGTGAACCCGGAAGATCACGGGAAGAACCAGGCAGGGCCAAACGAGAAGAGTAGGAAGTAGCAAAAATCATATGTACTCCCCA
This sequence comes from Cynegetis impunctata, assembly GCA_030704885.1. Classification (NCBI taxonomy): domain Eukaryota; kingdom Metazoa; phylum Arthropoda; class Insecta; order Coleoptera; family Coccinellidae; genus Cynegetis; species Cynegetis impunctata. The sequence goes on along the minus strand of JARQZK010005102.1, from coordinate 477,549 downwards.
GAGGCTGAAATGGGCAATTAACTCCCTCCAGCCATTCAAGTCACCGGGAATTGACGGCATATTTCTGGCCCTTTTGCAAAAAGGGCGGACGGAATTACTGCCGTTCATTATTAAAGCAGCCAGATTTAGTCTGGCGCTCGGGTACATACCGAGCACCTGGAGGAGATCACGGGTAACCTTCATTCCCAAAGCAGGAAGGAAGGACCCCACCCTCCCGAAGTCATTCAGACCAATCTGTCTCACATCCTTCCTACTGAAGACGCTGGAGAAGATGGTAGATAACTACATTAGAACCAAGATACTGGAGAGGGTGCCATTGCACCCCGGGCAGCATGCATACAGGGCGGGAAGATCAACGGAAACCGCTCTTTATGTGCTCACCGAAAACATCCAGAAATCACTTGAGTATAAAGAAATGGCCATTTGCGCCTTTTTAGACATAGAGGGGCCATTCGACAACACCTCTCACGAAGCAATAAAAAGAGCCCTAATGAACAAGGGAGTGGACAGAACCACATCCAGATGGATGTGCCAAATGCTGGCTACAAGAACGGCCGAAACGAAGGTGGGCGAGAACACCTTTCGGATCAGTACAAACAGGGGATGCCCACAAGGAGGGGTACTATCACCTCTGATGTGGAGTCTTGTAGTGGACGAATTACTCGAAACACTGACCGGGAACGGAGTCACTTGCCTCAGCTATGCTGACGACATAGTCATCATGGCCAAAGGTAAATTCGAAGGAACTCTCTGCGACCTCATAGAAAGGGAGCTAGAGAGTACCAGAAGGTGGTGCCTCTCGGTGGGATTGAGAATTAACGCATCAAAAACCACAGTGGTACCCTTCACTAGAAGAACAAAGCTTCAGCACTTAAGGACTGTTCGTCTCGACTTAGAATGGCAGCAAGTTGTGAAGTATCTAGGGCTCACCCTAGACTCAAAACTACTCTGGAACATGCACGTAGAAAAGATCGTTAACAAGGCAAAATCATCACTGATGGTGTGCAGGAACATCGCAGGAAAAACGTGGGGCTGTAACCCATCAATACTGCGATGGATGTACACCATGATAGTGAGACCTATGATCACCTACGGAGCAGTAGTGTGGCATGGCAGAACCGAACTCACCACAGCAAAGAAAACCTTGGAGAAAGTGCAAAGACTAGCATGTCTTTGTATAACAGGAGCAATGAGATCGACTCCAACAGCAACACTAGAGGTCGTTCTGGACCTCACTCCTCTCCACATCATGGTGAGAAGAACTGCTTGGGGAGCAAACCTCAGGTTGGCTAAAGTTGGACTCAAAGGTGCTGCATACGGTACAAGGGATTCAACCCTTACCGGAAGTGCACACCTTGCTGACCTCCCAACTGACGAAATTACCAGGAAATTTAGTTTCAAGAAATTATTTCGAACGGAACTAAATACCAAGAAGGAATGGAGCATAGAATCCATTCGAGCACTTGAGAAGAATACCATAATATGGTATACGGACGGGTCTAAAACTCCCGAAGGAACTGGAGCAGTAGTCTTTGGGCCTCGTACCAAATACTCAGAACCCATGGGTCAGTTCCCCAGTATTTTTCAAGCGGAAATTCACGCCATAGAAAGGTGCATTCAGTTCAACCTCGATAGGAAATACCGGAAAAAGGAAATTGCGATCCTTTCCGATAGCCAAGCAGCCATCAAAGCGTTGAGCTCTTATAACATCAACTCAAAGATGTTTTGTGAATGCCTAGACAAACTAAACGATCTGGGCAGGAACAACAAAGTGATCCTTCTCTGGGTGCCGGGGCACGCCGGAGTGAAGAGTAATGAACAAGCAGACACCCTGGCACGAAAGGGTGCGTCAACGCCACTAATCGGGCCAGAGCCTTTCTGCGGACTTGGAAAATCTCACTTCCAAGAAGAACTCAATGAAGCTGAAGAAGCAATGAGAGCAACATACTGGCAAAGACTTCCAGGACTGAGGCAGGCCGAAGATCTTTTCGGAAATTTCAACCGAGCAAGATCGAAGACACTGATTAACCTCAGCAAAACTAGTCTAAAGACAATCACAGGATTTCTTACGGGGCATTGCAGACTCAAAGAACACCTAAGGAAGCTAGGTTTAGAGGGGGACAGCACCTGCAGATTCTGCAAGGAACGTCCAGAAACACCCCACCATATATACTGATGGAGTGCTATGCTGTACACCATGAAAGACTGAACACACTGAGATTATACCAGCTGACTGTAGAAGAAATACCACGAATAGACCCCCTTAAAATTCTCAAATTCCTGAAGGTATTGAGGCTTGAGGGGCTGCTGTAAAACGAGAACACATCGAGAAGCAGAAGAAGATGGGGCACAATAGATCTAATAAGGTCGCAGCGCATCGTTCACCATCCACTTCTACCAATACCAATACCAATTACTTATCAAATGAAATACGCAATTTAATGTAAAACGTAACAACTAATATTTATTTTCCATGAATTTGAAACAAAATCATAAACATTTAAATGAAAAATCAACATGGGGTTTCTCCTTCTCTATTCCTCATAATAGATTGACATCGACGACCCAAACTTTGAACCCAACGTCTGATTTTTGCTTGATCTATATTTGTCCATATTTCCCTAATAATGTTTTCTACATCATCCAAGTAGGCCGGTGGGGGTTGTTGATCTCTAAGATGCCTACCCATTTGATCCCATAAATGTTCTATAGGGTTATGGTCTGGCGTGGAGGCCAATCAAGGGTCTCAATATTCACCTGATTCAGATAATTTTGTACTATTTTCGCATTATGTAGTAGTCTGCCATTATCTTGCAATAGTATAAAATTATCTCCAATATAACCATCCATAAGGAACACATGCTTTGACAAAATTTCCCCAATGTACTTTTCGCTATTTAAAGGGGCTCCACGCAAGGACACGATGTATGTACGAGCTGTCAGAGAAATTCGTAACGTATTAACATACAGAGTATCCTATTTGAAATAAGCAAGTTGGTATCTACTTCCGGTATAACCGGAAGTGTCACCCTCTTGAAAATATTTTAGTCGAGTTGCCCCTATCGACATTAGTATACTGTCAAGTTTTCAAAATTTTTCTACATGTAGTTTTCCATATACAGATCGCATTCTTTCCCGGTGGGACACCCTATATATATATATATATATATATATATATATATATATATATATATATATATATATATATATATATATGTATATATATATATATATATATATATATATATATATATATATAAAAGGAAAGGAAACACACGTGTTTCATTCCTCCCTGAAGTATGTGTCAGGGAGGCGGGCAGCTTGAGTTTGGGATTAACTCCTTCAGCCAGATCAGAGGATACACTTGTATGTACAAGTGCATTAAGGAAAGGTGAGACGGGATATTTATGGAACATAGGAAGTGTGGGTAGGGTTCAGAGGATTAATACTGGCCCAGCATTCGCCTTATATGTTTGCAAGCAGTGACTTACATTCCCATGAGGAAACCTCTGAGAAAAAACTCATGGCAGACCAGTCGGCCCCGGGGTTTGAACCCGAGACCTCCCAAATGCTAGCCAGCGTACTTAACATACTCGACTAACTAGCTTGGTATATATATATATATATAATATATTATATATATATATATATATATATATATATATATATATATATGAGGCCATTATTTGCAAAACTTGCTATTTGCTAGAAAGCCATTTTTTAGTCAATCGCAAAAAACGATTAACGACCGAGTAGTGTATCTCGCTATGTAGAGAATTTTAGTAATGTTACTTAAAGTTTTTAGGACTGGAAATTACAAGTTTATAGCCTAACATATCTAATGATTTTTAGATAAAAAATAATATTTATTGCAAGTAGCCAATTTTGCTGATAAATACGTATCTGAAATAAAAAAAGCAATATTCAGTTCAATAACAAACGTATGAGATTTATTCGTAGAAACTTTCGCATTTTTGATATAATGGAAATGTTTAGACGAAAAAAAAACCCATAAGACTCATGCTTAAACAAAAAAGCAGTCATTCTATGAATTTTGGCAATTTTTCAAACGATCAACGGTTTCTCCTAGTGAAGCAGAATCTTTCTCCAATTGTTCTTTGAGAACATTAAGTTTAGGAAGGTTTCTTCAATTTTCTCCATTAATAGTTCCTTTATCCCTGTTTAATTCTTTTCCCATTGGTTATTTCTCAGGAGCCATTGAAGAAAAATATTTTTTTTCCAACGAACGCTCTTAGCTTTTTCAACGTCAATGGCGTTATAGATTTCACCGTGGACTAGAATATTTTTGTCGTTTTTGTAAAAAATAAACCGCTTTTCCTTATTGAATTCAAAGTGCTTTGAACTAAGCAGTTCTTATGCTTTCTGATTAAATCATCGTAGCCGCTAATTTATAGATAACAGGCGCTATTTTTATGTGTTTTTCTATAAGGTCGAAGATGCGATCAGGAGGAATGAAGGTATGTACGACGATCCGAAAAATCCATTTCTTGTAAACATTTGTAAATAACGTGTTCATCACGTGAATCAACGGGCAAATTTCATTCGTGGCAGAGCAATCAGCGAGTTTGCAATTAAAATGTCAAAGCAAAGAGCGTGTTCTACATAGGTATAACTATGATTTTCTCGACAGTATTTGCATGCTACAGAGAGAGTTTTGGGAATTTCTGATTTTGTCATTCGATTGCTCTTTAAAATCGAAATAAACAAAAAAATAATAATTTTCTAAGATGTATACATATATATATATATATATATATATATATATATATATATATATATATATATATATATATATATATATATATATATATATATATATATATATATATATATATATAAAATATATATATATATATATATATATATATATATATATTTATATGTATAATACCTTTAATTCATTTAAAAAATTGATTATCAATAATGCTTTCAATAATTAGTCTCATAGAAATAACTCTGTTGATTTGATTGAGAACAAATTTTTCAGATAAATTTCATAACATCTCTATCATGCATGCTGCGCTAATAAATCCTACTACTAATTTTCAATATATATTTATATTTATATATATTTAGTTTTAAAAATCGAATATCCGTTAATGCAAAAATTTACGACATTGTTCTTCAATTAAAATATGAATACACAAGTTTGCTAATATTTAAAATTAGGTTAGTATTGAAATTCAATACGTACCATTTTGCTTCAGAGAACACATCTTTATTCGTAACAAGCTCGCAGACTCCTAGAATTAGGTATTAGCGTCCATAAAATCAAATCTAGACTTATCTACTTATCACTTCAGATATTATTGAAATATTTGGCAGTGTCAAAATATTGAATAATGAGAATATAAATTTTTATATTCAATCAAGTTTGTTATCTAGTAGCCCAACAGATTCTTATGATTTATTTCAACCACAACTAGAGCACAAGTGATATATTTTATCATCTGCCTCCGCTTCAAGTAATGAAAACAGATCCCACATAGCGAAAAAAATTACCCAATATAGCAGCAACGTCTATTTTGTAGCATTTGTTTTAATTCCTCACCATTTGCACTAGATACAGTTCTATATATATATATATATATATATATATATATATATATATATATATATATATATATATATATATATATATATATATATATATATATATATATATATATATATATATATATATATATACAGGGTTTCCCGTAAATAACACGCCAGAGTGACACTGGAGGTAGATTGGCTTCAGGTCAATCAGATAACATCAACATGACCTCAGTAAAAGTTTTCTGGTTTTCGAGATATTGCCACTCTTATGTTTTTTTCAAAAATCTATACTTTTTGGTCATTTTCTCGCCTGTTTTGAATATAAATAAGTTCTAACTCATGGTTTTTCTTCTTGTGCTATCATCAATATATGGTTGAGACAATCGACCTATCATTTCACTAAAAACTAGCTCGCTAACCTCAAAAAAAAATGAAGTTGTTTCAATTTAATTCAAATCCGAAAACCTTAAGTAAAGTTTGACTATTTACTGTGAAAAAATATTGTACCAGACAGAATCAGCAAATGATTTTAAAAACTAGCCTATTTAATGCTCTTTCGAAAACAGTATAACATTTGTGGTTTTTTTCTTTCAAAAGTCTAAAAATTTCAATTTTAGTCATTGAAGTCGTGCTACTTGCGAACTACACTGCGCCGCAAATTTAACGTATAGCTTATATATTTCCTAAGTTTTGACTGAATATTTTCTCAGGCGGTTATCCGATTTGAATGAATTTTTCACCAGATAGTAGCTCCGTTCTTTGAGAAAATGTAATAGTTATAAGATGATCAAAAAAATGAATAAACTTATTGTATAGGGTGTTTGAATAGCGTCATGTTTTCTTCGTCCAAGTTTACATCCTTCTGCGGGCAATATCGGGTAGCTCAGACTTGTAGTATGGAGAGATATACAAAACCAAATAAACACAGTTTCTACTTGTAAAGAAATTTTGAATACACAGCCTTCTTCGCAAATTAACAAAAAAGTTTTAAAAAATTTCGTTTGAAAAGTGTGAGAGTTATAAAAACATGAATATCTTCATGTGGGTCAAGATAAACTGACGATTGAAAAAACAAATTACTCAGAAGTCATGCGATTATAATACGGTCTATTTTTTTTCTGCCTGAGCTACCCGATATTGCCCGCAGAAGGATGAACTTGGACGAAGAAAACATGTCGCTATTCAAACACCCTGTACAATAAGTTTATTCATTTTTTTTGATCATCTTATAAGTATTACATTTTCTCAAAGAACGGAGCTACTATTTGGTGAAAAATTCATTCAAATCGGATAACCGCCTGAGAAAATATTCAGTCAAAACTTAGGAAATATATAAGCTATACGTTAAATTTGCGGCGCAGTGTAGTTCGCAAGTAGCACGACTTCAATGACTAAAATTGGAATTTTTAGACTTTTGAAAGAAAAAAACCACAAATGTTATACCGTTTTCGAAAGAGCATTAAATAGGCTAGTTTTTAAGATCATTTGCTGATTCTGTCTGGTACAATATTTTTTCACAGTAAATAGTCAAACTTTACTTAAGGTTTTCGGATTTGAATTAAATTGAAACAACTTCATTTTTTTTTGAGGTTAGCGAGCTAGTTTTTAGTGAAATGATAGGTCGATTGTCTCAACCATATATTGATGATAGCACAAGAAAAAAAACCATGAGTTAGAACTTATTTATATTCAAAACAGACGAGAAAATGACCAAAAAGTATAGATTTTTGAAAAAAATAAAAGAGTGGCAATATCTCGAAAACCAGAAAACTTTTACGAAGGTCATGTTGATGTTATCTGATTGACCTGAAGCCAATCTACCTCCAGTGTCACTCTGGCGTGTTATTTACGGGACACCCTATATATATATATATATATATATATATATATATATATATATATAAATATGTATATATATATATATAAATAAATAAATATAAATATATATATATATAAATATAAATAAAAAAATAACAATATATATATAAATATATATATATATATATAGATAAATATATATATATATATATATATATATATATATATATATATATATATATATATATATATATATATATAAGTATGAATTCTTCGTGTTAACGAAACACGTACCGTGCTTATAAAATGAAGTGAAACTAGGACATTCGTTTGAAACTAATCAAACAAACCTCCTGGCGGTGCTGGTTATAAGAGTTCACAAAAGCATCGAAATATCTACATCTACCTCAGACGGTACTTGTTAGAAATGTTGTTCATCACAATTGATAGAAATTGATAGACAGACTATTTCGCCGTTATTGAGGCTCATCAGTATCATCCATCCATCGAATGTGATAACGCAACCAACATTTCAAACGGTCTTATATTTTCCTCCTAGCAACGTAATGGCATATAAATATGACACAGCGCCACCAGTCGGAAACAATTGAACCACATCTTTCAGACAGACGAAACATTTCGGCAAACGAGAACTAGTAAGTCCGGACACCCGAAGGTGGCTACTATATCTGCTAGGGTAAAGTTGACACATCAATTTGATGTGATTCAACATTTACACACCGCCAGTAGCAATTGCTCCGAATTTTATCGCAAATGAATAAAAGTAAGAAATCTTCGTGTTAACGAAACACGTACCGTGGTTATAAAATTAAGTGAAACTAATTTTGGGTGTCTGGACGTACGAGTTCTCGATTGCTGAAATGTTCCGTCTGTCTGAAAGATGTGGTTTAATTGTTTCCGACTGGTGGCGCGGTGTCATATTAAATGCCATTGCGTTACTAGAAGGGAAATATAAGACCGTTTGAAATGTTGGTTTGGTTATTACTTTCGATGGACGGATGATACTGATGAGCCCCAATAAGGGCGAAACAGTCTATCTATCAATTTCCATCGATTGTGATAAACAAATTAACATTTCTAACAAGTACCGTCTAAGGTAGATGTAGATATTTCGATGCTTTCTTGAACTCAGCTTCGCTAGGAGGTTTGTTTAATTAGTTTCAAATGAATGTACTTGTTTCACTTAATTTTAGATATGTATATATATATATATATATATATATATATATATATATATATATATATATATATATATAAAATGAAGTGACCTAGGACATTTATTTGAAACTAATCAAACAAACCTCCTAGCGGAGCTGGTTATAAGAGTTCACGAAGCATCGAAATATCAACATCTACCCCAGACGGTAATTGTTCGAAACCTCCTAGCTCCGCTTGGAGGTTTGTTTGATTAGTTTCAAATAAATGTCCAAGTTCACTTCATTTTATTGCCACGAGCGTGTGTCGTTAACGCGAAGAATTCTGTTTTCCATTCATTTGCTACCTGTAAAAGGTATAAAATTGGAGCGCTTGTTACTTGCGGCGTGTGAATGTTGAATTACATCAAAATGGATGTATCAACTTAACTCTTGCTTAGCGATTATAGTAGCCACCTTCGGGTGTCAGGGCGTACGAGTTTTCGTTGCCGAAATGTTTTCTTCTATTCTGAAAGATGTGGTTCAATTGTTTCCGACTGGTGGCGCTGTGTCATATTTATATGTCATGGAGTTACTAGAAGAAATATGTATGACCGTTTGAAATGTTGGTTTGGTTATCACTCTCGGTGGATGGATGATACTGATGAGCCCCGATAAGGGAGAAACAGTCTGTCTATCAATTTACATCGATTGTGATAAACAAATTAACATTTCGAACAATTACCGTCTGGGGTAGATGTTGATATGTCGATGCTTCGTGAACTCTTATAACCAGCTCCGCTAAGAGGTTTGTTTGATTAGTTTCAAATAAATGTCCTAGTTCACTTCATTTTATTGCCACGAACGTGTGTCGTTAACACGAAGAATTCTGTTTTCCATTCATTTGCTACCTGTAAAAGGTATAAAATTGGAGCGCTTGTTACTTGCGGCGTGTGAATGTTGAATTACATCAAAATGGATGTATCAACTTTACTCTTGCTTAGCGATTATAGTAACCACCTTCGGGTGTCAGGGCGTACGAGTTTTCGTTGCCGAAATGTTTTCTTCTATTCTGAAAGATGTGGTTCAATTGTTTCCGACTGGTGGCGCTGTGTCATATTTATATGTCATGGAGTTACTAGAAGAAATATGTATGACCGTTTGAAATGTTAGTTTGGTTATCACTCTTGGTGGATGGATGATACTGATGATATATATATATATATATATAGGTATATATATATATATATATATATATATATATATATATATATATATATATATATATATATATATATATATAAATTTCAATTGATAAACCATTGGAAGGGCATATTGTTTTCAAGGTTACAAAATAATGATATTGTGTCATTTATCAACCTAAAACGCAAATATACCATTGCCGCATCCATAACCTTGGTAAACAAGAAGCACTTTATTTTGCTTGATATCATTGATATTTTCTGATAAACAAATTTGAAACCAGCATGACCGATACTTTTTGTGTCTGCTTCCCTCTACGTTTGTAGCAAAGAGCAATATATTATGCCGTGGTTGTTCACTAATATTTTTCATTTCTTCGATTGCAGTTTTGTATTTTTAATTACAATTTAATTATACTATGTTAGGGTGCTCTGGAATCCCATACGGCATACTCCACTGTTTCAGAGTAGACATCTTCATGCCAGGAAGAATTTGTTCCCTCGGCGGGTTTCTGCGTTCTCGGTCTAAACAGTGAATTATTGGTTCCCAATATCTTTGCCTGAGGACACTATGGGTTGTTATCCATAAAGTCATCAGCCGCGGTTTGTATTGGGAAACAATTAGAAATATTTCAATTCACTCCAAGTCAAGCGAGCTAGACTGAAGGGATCTAATAAGATCGAAACAGTTATATTCAGATATTGAGCCGGGGTGACTTGTCATTTCCTATAATTCACTGTTGAATCGTGAATGCAGATTTCGCGAATATATATAAACAGCTCTCATGGAAAATGGTTTGATAATTTTAAATTATTGAAGAATTTTCCTTGTTCACCTTATGTGATATATGAAATTGACTATGGTCATCTTGCCAACAATTTTTCATAAATTGATTGTTTGCAGTTTCTTGTTTCATTTGGAACATAAAAATTAGTAATTTTGTTCAAAGTTCTTAGAATATGAAACTGTCCTTAATATAGTGAAAGAGATTGTGAGTTTTAGAAATGGTAGGAGTGTAGAGTCAGTACTTCAGGAATGTCAAAAGGCTTGCTACTGCACCAAAAGATATACAACTATGCCAAGGCATGTGAAGCTTGAATCACAGCCCCGTCAACACGCTCCAATAAATTGGTACAATCTGATCGTTTCCAACCTCATCGTACTATCGATTGGAGCGTGTGGACGGGAGATCGGTACGATAAGTTGGAGTTGGACGGTTGCTGAAAATTTTCATCAACCTTCCAATCAGATTGGAAGGTCGAGCGACAGGTTGGAACGTGTAGACAGCGCTCCAACTGATTGCTGCGATCCTGTGTTCAAAACAGTAAACAAACAGTGTTTTCCTAGCCTGTGAGTTTAGTAGTTCATGAAATGGTTGATCTAGCCTCCCGTGAATTTCTAAGTGAATTTATCGAACTTTATAAAAGTTTCCCTTGCCTTTGGCAAGTAAAATGTAAGGACTACTCTGATAGGCAAAAAAAAGACCTTGCGTACGCGGAATAAGTAAACAAACATAAGGAAGTAGAACCGATAGCCTGTAGGAACTATGTTTCGAAGACTGTATCCTGCTTCTTTATTAGAGGAGTAACTAAGTTTAACAATTCCACGTATGAGTCTTCTGTCATTCTCAAATAATTGCGCCAGTCGTTCGGTTCATCTCTCAACTCCTTTAGTAGCCTCACATGCGAAAACTTATCTCTTTTGAGAAGTTAAGAACGACACCACTTACTTTTCGGTTTGCAACGTTTCTTTTTCGCTTTTCTTGCTAAACAGATAACATACAGGAACCACAATTGATTTCATATTGATCACAATTTCACAACTGAGTGAAGAAATACCAGAAAATTGCAGAGGAAGTTGGAGAAAAACATCGGTGTGTGTGGACAGAACGTCAATCTCCAACTTATCGGAACGATTTTTTGGTACAATCTGATAGTTCCAATATATAGGAGCGTGTGGACGGAGCTATAGCTTCATGAATGCTCGTGATTCGAAGTCAAGAACAGTCTGATACGAATATTTTTTAGCCACTTATTAGTAGGTCCCTTTGAGTTATACGGAAAGAATTGTCAAAATGAAAGGACAGATAGACAGTCACATATGGCCAGAATATATTTTTGTTTGAAAATGTTTAGATTAGTATGTTGAAATCAGAAAAGCTGACATTTTCAAATGAAAACTTCATTTTTTGTAAGAAGAATAAAGAAACGCGCGGTGGACAACGTTTGTCCACCACGGCCACAACGGGTCGGGTCGACTTCACGAATATTTCACCTCTCAACACGTTAATTCGATAAGATATATAATTGTGAAGTATTAGATTGCATTGCAGTAGGCTTATAATAACGCTGTTGATCATATTTGTGCTTTTACTCAAGTGACTAAGTTTGTAATCTTTGTCGATGTATTACGAAGATCAACAAAAAAATCTCATGTAGTTGTGAGAGTGCTTTTTATCCGACGAATCATATTCACCAGACGTGTCCGAGTATGAAGCAGAAAGTAATTCTGATTCATCCGATGAACTTGATGTGCCAATAAAACGAGTAAGAACAAACAAAAGTGATGAACTTTCATTTCTAACAATTGATCCTGAAAAGCGGGTGCCATATAAAGTGAAAGATACACAAACAGAGCAGACCAATCATCTAGAGTCTAGAGTTAATTCAGATATTTCAAGCAATATTATAGAAGATTTTATTGCCCAAAATAATGAAGTGATAAGTCTCTGGTGAGTTGGATGGTAAATTTTTTGATGCAATTGAAGGAGGGCCTATAACCGGTAAGAACCTGAAGAACATTTTCTGAGGAAAATTCAGATACCTATTTGTACATTTTTGTATAAGAATTACCAAAAAACCCTTTATGACTTCAACAAACTTGAAATTTCGGATAACATAATGCAATTATTTGTAACTGAACTTAACGGTATGCTGCCCAGGAAAAAGTTAAAGGTAAGCGTAAATCTCGTATACAACAATGGAAAGACATCGTACAGGACGAGATGGAAAAATTTGTACCATGTCCAATGTAGATGGGACTACTGCCTCTTCCATCTATATCTTCGTATTGGTCTAAGACATGTCTTTATCTAAATTAGCTCTGTCATTTAGTGGCTCGAAAGCAATTTTGAAAAATTGGCATTTATCAAATGATTAAGATGTTCAAGACGACGGTGACAGATTACAAAACATAAGGCCACTCGTATTGAAATTGGAGTATTCATTTCAAGCGTCCATAATACCCGGAGAATATGTATGTATGATGTAACTATCTTGCCATTCAAAGTGTTTAAAATTCAAGCGATGGCAAATAAGAGCCAAAAATTTGGCATCAAATTATTTGAATTGTGATTGTAACGTACGACCTGAGTGTCTACTGCGACCAAGAAAGAGATGATGACATAAAGGAAAACGCTTACCTCATCTAAGTTTTTTCTCGGCCAAATAACAGTATTCGTTGTGGTTCTGCTCCGCTGTCGGACAACAAAAACTTTTCTAGTCTTCCACGTACATCATAAAACTGAAAGCTTTCAGAAATAATCAGATCTTCTACACGTAATGGAATTGGTGGTGCAACTAGAATATCGTTTCTTTTCCTACGAATCATTTTTTTAAAGCATTTGATTTTGGTAGATTTGCCTGTGCTGCTTGCGACAAATTGGCTCCATTCAGACAAGAGTTAATAATTTGCGACGTTGCTTCCATCGTTTCGGCAGCACGAGTTTTCATTGCATGTTTATGTATTTTATTCACAATGATACCATCTATGGTATGAATTATGGTTTAACAATCTTCATTTTCAAATTCACAGTGCCAAAATTTTCTTGTTCCACAAGCACATAACTTGTCAAAGACATAGCAGTAGCCATTCTTCTTCTTCTTCTTCAGCCTGTTGACGTTCACTCCTGAACATAGGCCTCTTCCATTCTCTTCCTTGCTGGGCTAACTGCATCCAGTTTCCCCCCGCGTGGCGTCGGATGTCATCTCGCCATCTTGCCTGTGGTCTTCCAACACTTCTCTTGGATTGTCGAGGCCTCCATTGTAGAAGGATTTTAGTCCACTTTATATTGTCTCTTGCTATGTGACCTGCCCACTGCCACTTAAGACGAAGCACTCGTTCCACCACATATACGACCCCCGTTCTCTTTCTGATTTCCTCATTTCGGATTTTCTCTCTGCGGCTGACTCCCAGCATCGCACGCTCCATCGCTCGCTGGCAGACTCGGAGTCGATTTGCACTGTGTATCGTTAGTGTTACAGTTTCGAGCCCATAGGTAGCGACGGGCAAGATACATGACTCATAAATTTTTCTCTTGAGGTTTATAGGGATGCGTGGTTCCCGGAGAATATAGCTAAGCTTGCCAAACGCCGCCCAGGTCAAGCCGACACGTCTAGTGATTTCGGCCGTCTGGTTATCCTTGCCTAACTTGATGTTATGTCCCAGATACACATACTCATCGACTTTCTCGAGATTATGATTACCGATGGTGATCACTATATTGCTCAGACTCATGATTTTCGTTTTCTGAATATTCATTTTCAGACCCACAGCTTGTGAGGATTCTTCGAGTTCATGTAGCATTATTCCTAATTTATCTGGGTCGCTGCTGATAAGCACAATATCGTCGGCAAAGCGTAGGTGGTTAAGACGGATTCCATCGATGTCGACCCCCCTTTGTTCCCAAGAAAGGCTCTTAAATACGTCTTCCAACGCTAGAGTGAAAAGTTTGGGCGAGATGGTATCGCCTTGACGGACGCCCCTCCTGACTGGTATTTTTCCCGTAACCCATTCCTCTTCCAGCTTGACATGCAAGGTAGTGTGTTCGTAGATACATTGAATCAAGCTTGAGTATCTAGAGTCTATACGAGAATTATCCATCGCCCGAAGAACTGCCCAGGTTTCAATTGAGTCAAAGGCCTTCTGGTAGTCCACAAATGCTATATGAAGGGGAATGTTGTATTCTGTGCATCTTTCGATTAATGTGCGCACTGTTTTGTGGTGAGTAGATCAGTAGGTCAGTGTCACGTTACTCCATAAATGTTTGGTTACACCTTATATTATTACTGTAAACATCACGTCTGGGCAAGGTCGCAACATCAGCATGTTGTTGTATACATAATGCTATATGAATATATAAGAACCAGAGGAAATCGGGAGTAGTAAGTAAGACTGAGAGATAGACTCGTCACGCTGCCCGAGCGTTCAGCGCTACGCCTATATTCAGTAATACTATAAATAAATACTAAAAGTATAGTATGAACCTGTGTTTAATTTAACACAGGTTCATACTATACTTTTAGTATTTATTTATAGTATTACTGAATATAGGCGTAGCGCTGAGCGCTCGGGCAGCGTGACGAGTCTATCTCTCAGTCTTACTTACTACTCCCGATTTCCTCTGGTTCTTATATATTCATATAGCATTATGTATACAACAACATGCTGATGTTGCGACCTTGCCCAGACGTGATGTTTACAGTAATAATATAAGGTGTAACCAAACATTTATGGAGTAACGTGACACTGACCTACTGATCTACTCACCACATCAGTGTCACGTTACTCCATAAATGTTTGGTTACACCTTATATTATTACTGTAAACATCACGTCTGGGCAAGGTCGCAACATCAGCATGTTGTTGTATACATAATGCTATATGAATATATAAGAACCAGAGGAAATCGGGAGTAGTAAGTAAGACTGAGAGATAGACTCGTCACGCTGCCCGAGCGCTCAGCGCTACGCCTATATTCAGTAATACTATAAATAAATACTAAAAGTATAGTATGAACCTGTGTTTAATTTAACACCCAGGACCAGGCATTACATGGCGATCCTGCCAGTTTAAGAAAAATTGTGGAAAATTGTGGTGATTGTGTGGCATAAATGGGAGGTTCTTCAAGTAAACCAGATAGGGAAGAAATTATAATTGCCCAGAATGGAGCAGGCGATTCGGCGAAGGCAACCCAGGCCATCACACGGACAGAAGGGATGCTAGGGGTAATTCTGATAATAATTTTGCTGGCAATTATTGTGATAATAGTGAAGAAGTTCCTGGCCCACATGAGGAAGCTGGCAAGACAGGAAATTCAGCGAGCAGAGCTACAAAAATCACAAGCATCGCTGTTGCAGGTTTGAGGTAGGATCTACCCTAGTGAACAGACACTATTAATAATTTTTTTTTTGTTTTCCTTTCTTAAATTTAAGTATGAAATAGGATGACCCCCTTTTTATATATATTTATATTTTTTTGGTTATTTAGCACTAGTTTATTATTTTCAATTGTAGTAGGTTAATAGTTCCTCGTTCGTGCAATAACCATAATTTAAGTTAGATGGAAAATTTTATATTTTTTTTGCTGTAGATAATTATTACTATTATTTTTGCTGGAGCTATTCTTAGTTAAGATTATGGAAATTTTTTTTATCACTCGTTCTGTGCCATTGAAATGAATATGAATTGTGTGACATTGACATTATTGTTATTATAACGTTGCTATTTTGATAACATGGGTAATCTGATGACACTGATCCCTGACCTGCATTGACTCACTATCAAGTTACTATTGTTTTATGAGTAATTGGTTTATTGAATGGATTTAGAATCTTGCGATCTATTGTGTAACAAATTGAAGGAAATAAGAACTTATTTAATAAAAATTGGTCCAAAACGACGGCTTGAAAGTAGAGACATTGTTGAAACTAAATTAAACGAATCAAATAAAATTTATGAAGAGTGCCATAAATATTTTAGATCTTTCGATACTAGGAGAGTAGAGCCATCTGACCTTCAATTAGTTATAGATAAGAAAGCAAGAATCAACAGTATTTTCCGAGAAATTGTAAGCCTTTGCTCTTTTGATGATACGAATAGTGGAAAAAGTGCTTCTGATATTGTAGTAGAGACAACAAAATACAAAACTGCGGTCATGGAGTTCGATTTGAAAATAGCCTGCAGTCTTCTGCCAACAATGGATAGTACAGTAGAAAGCGTTAGTAAATTAATCGACGGTATAGAGTTGTACGATTCCATGCTAAGCCCAACAGCAAATCGGAATCATCTAATAAATCTCGTTTTGAAATCCAGGTTGTCAACAGCCGCTAAAATGAGACTCGACCAGAGTTATGGTACAGTGGAACTTTTGCTTTTAGATATGAAAAAATATCTTATTCCGAAAAAATCGTATACGGCCTTGCAAACAAAATTATACGTAGAATAAATTGCTTTAAAAATTGTCATTGTAATTATAACTACTTCCAGCACACCTCTAGGAAGGGATATGGTAATTAAACCATGCATAGGAAATTGAAAGGAAAATTTTAAATTATCATACATTTAAACGAGACAGAATTTTCTCGAGTAACCTCAATAAAATTCTTTCAATTAGCCCGAGAGGTGTGGTGAGTAGATCAGTAGGTCAGTGTCACGTTACTCCATAAATGTTTGGTTACACCTTATATTATTACTGTAAACATCACGTCTGGGCAAGGTCGCAACATCAGCATGTTGTTGTATACATAATGCTATATGAATATATAAGAACCAGAGGAAATCGGGAGTAGTAAGTAAGACTGAGAGATAGACTCGTCACGCTGCCCGAGCGCTCAGCGCTACGCCTATATTCAGTAATACTATAAATAAATACTAAAAGTATAGTATGAACCTGTGTTTAATTTAACACCCAGGACCAGGCATTACAGTTTGAATATGATCAATCGTACTGAACCCCCTACTGAAACCAGCCTGTTCGATGGGCTGATAAAAGTCGAATTTCTGGGTAAGACGGTTAGTTATTATTTTTAATAACAGCTTATAAAATTTGGAAAGTAGACTGATTGGTCTATAATTTTCGATGTTCGTAGAGTCACCCTTCTTGAAGAGCAAGATAACTTCTGCGTTCAACCATAGGTCAGGAATTTTGCCCTCCTCGAGACACTTGTTTAGGAGTATTAAAAGTGCTTGTTCTAGTGTTTCTCCTCCGACCTTCAGCATCTCGCTTGTCACCCCATCTTCACCTTCGCCTTGCCGTTTTTTAACTGGCCTAGTGCGGTTTCCAGCTCCGCTCTTTCGACCAATCGTAGCTCCTCGGATCCCACATTTTGAATGAATTTCCTCGCCCCCCCTCGTTCGTCTCCAGTTGTAGCTGCACGATCATAAAGATTATGGTAGAATTTTTCGATAATTTTAGTAATTTCAACCTTATCTGTGACAACCTCCTTTCGATCGTTTTTCATTTTGTGTATTGTAGCCCTTCCCTTTGATAGTCCGGATCTTAAGATTTTCATATTGTTGTTGTTCTC
Organism: Cynegetis impunctata; assembly: GCA_030704885.1. Taxonomy (NCBI): domain Eukaryota; kingdom Metazoa; phylum Arthropoda; class Insecta; order Coleoptera; family Coccinellidae; genus Cynegetis; species Cynegetis impunctata. The sequence continues at coordinate 459,507 of JARQZK010005102.1, read as the reverse complement.
AATTGCTGTTTTGATTAATTTCGTCTTGTATGCCCTACAGTCCTTCCTAATGGCCTTTTTGACGTTCTTATCCAAGTCCGCATATCTCAGCGAGTCCCTGCTAGTTCTTCTTCGCTCCTGGATCATCACCTCAGTCTCTGAGCTGATTCTCTTATTTGCCGGTTTCTGCATAGCGCATACTTTCTTTACTGCCGTCCGGATGTTTGTTGTGATTTTAGTTGACAACGCATTAAGATCCAACCTTTGTAGATCCTGTGAGTACATTCAAATTCTAGTGATAATATTAAAATAGCATCAAAAGGGAAATTGAAGACATCATTTCTTCAAAACATTATTATTATTATTATTATTATTATTACAAAGTTGAGAGTTAAGGTTAACCTATAAACTCAAAAATACAAACATAAAATTGAAACTAAGAAAGAATTCGAGAAGTGTTACAAACATATAAACTGAGTAACAAATCAAATGAGCTGTAATTGAGACTAAATTTACTTTACTTATATTCATTAACGATGAAGTTCAGACCATCTATCCAGAGCGTTCTTGAAGGAATTCACCGTTTGCGATAACACAATCTCAGAGGGAAGCCGATTCCAGATTTCGAAGACTCTGTTGGGGAGAAAGTTGCTCCTCACTGTTGTCCTGAAGTTCTCTTTGGCCAGCTTGTAGCAGTGTCCTCTCAATGCCCGATTCTGATTGACTGGAAAGAGGTACGCCATGTCTGCACCGAAGAGAGAGTGAAGCGCTCTATATGTGATTATCAAGTCACCTCTCAATCTGCGTTCCGAAAAAGAAGGCAACTGAAACAACCGCAGCCTAGTCTGATAGTCCGGGCGAATTCTGCCAAACGGAATACGTGTGCTCCACCGCTGCACGGATTCTAAGAGTTCCTGATCTCTGCTTAGATTTGCCCACCATACTGGGCCCGCATACTCAAGAATAGGTCGCACGTAAGTTGTGTAGAGGGTCCTGCATGTTGCAATATCACATCCAGCGAAAGTTCTGGATAGTAGATAAGTAAATTTTTTTGCCCTGGATACAGCAACTGAAATGTGGGTAGACCAATTTGAGTTCTCAGTGACTGTAACACCCAGGTCACAATGTTGCGCGACACTAGCCAGCCTCTGCTTGTCGATGAAGTAAGCAATCTTAGGATTTCCCTTACCAATATGAAGCACACAACACTTATCGATATTGAGAGGCAACAACCACTCCTCGCACCACTTGGATAAATTATCAAGGTCATTTTGGAGGTGTCCTGTATTGACTAGTGGACAGTTACTGAGTTTCGTGTCATCCGCGAACATTGCACAGCTGGATTTAAAAATACGCAGGAGCTCAGAAGTGTACAACAAAAACAAGATGGGACCCAGTATCGAGCCCTGGGGAACACCACTACGGACCCTTATATCGGAAGAGGAGAAACAGTCACCGACCCTAACTCGAAACGTACGGAATGACAAAAATGATTTAATCCAAGAAAGCAGATGACCTCTCACTCCCAGGAACTCAAGTTTCCACAGGAGTCGGCGATGGGGAACACGATCAAACGCTCGTGCAAAATCGCGGTACACAACATCTACCGGAGTGCCAGAATCAACACATCTAGTCCAATCGTCAACACAGGAGAGAAGATTTGTGATGGTGGACCTACCTGGAAGAAACCCATGTTGCTCTTTCGGAATTAAGTTATTTTGATACGCAAACTCTAACAGCTTATCACTAATAATTCTCTCTTGCAGCTTGCAGACATTTGATGTCAAGCTTACTGGTCTGTAGTTACTAGCAGACAGCTTATCGCCTTTCTTGAAAATGGGAGTAACAGAAGCTGACAACCAATCTTGAGGGAGAGAGGAAGAGTTGAAAGAATAAGAGAATATAAAAGCAAGTGGCTTGGCTAAGGCTTCAGCGCAGAAATGTAGCAGCTGTGAAGAAATACCACCTCGACCAGGGGCGGAATGCTTATTTATCTTCGAAAGGTAACCCAGAACCAGCTCTTCACTCATCTCGATGCTTCTTATTTCATCGACAGTACGTGGAAAAGTGGGATCACAAATGAGATTGTCCGGTTCCGATACAAAAGCGGCCGCAAATGTCCCGGCCATCATATCAGCTACCTGGGTAAGTGTCTCGCAAGGCTCTCCAGAGAAGTTACGAAGGAAGGGTATCCCCACCTTGCTATTCAATGAGGAACGAAGATACTTGTACAGTTTTTTCTTATTCTTGGAACAGACCAAATCATGTTCAAACTTTTTCCTGGCATGTTGAATAGTTGATGAGACGGTGTTGGAATATACTCGATGATTGCGATAGTCTTCAAGTGAACGGCTGCGTAAGTAACGTTGCCACAGATTTCTTACGACGAATCATACGCAATGTGGACTGTTTTATCCATGGTTTCAAAGGATTGAATTTTTCAACTGAAAGGGTAGTACAAGCGGCCTCCGCATCCTTAATTACATTAGTGAACACCCCCCAGACATCCTCCATCGACGGCTGAGAAGAGAGAACAGCATGCCAGTCGTAACGCGAAATGATTTCGCCTACTTGTTCGTAGTTAATTCAACTCTTAACTTTCATTCGTTCACAGTTAATGGCGAAAGTGTTGAGCTGAATTTGGGTAGATAAGACAACGTGGTCAGATTTTCAAATAGGAGGCAAATATTCGATTTCAGAGATGATATTGGAATCGGAAGAGATGAATAAGTCTAGCAAAGAAGGAACCTGACCCTCCCTGTACCTGGTAGGTTGAAGAACTAGTTGTTGGAGACTGCTGTTGGTCATAAGTTCAGCATATGGGAACGATGGCGCGTTTGGTGAGAGTTGCTGAATAACAGGCCATTGAAGATCGGGACAATTGAAGTCTCCAGCTATGAACAAGTCATTATATTTCTCGGAGCTCTCGGACAGGAAAGCTGTCAATTGAGTATCTTCAGGGCAAGGACGAGGTCGATAAATGCATCCAACGAAAAGTGTAAAATTTTGTCTTGAAATTTCGAAGAAAATGCCATTGTTGTCAGCCCAATCCTTATGTATTTCATTCACCTTGAACGATGAGGTGACATCTTGGCTCAAGTAAATACATACCCCCCTGTACCCAGGAGTGGTGGTACTATCATCTCGGTAAAGAGTGTAATTAGGTATGTCGAATGCGCCGTTTGGAATAGATGGATGGAGCCAGGACTCTGTTATCAATATAATGAAAGGTTTCTGTAGTTGAATAATGGACAATAGTTCAGAAAATTTGGATGAAAGTGATTGTATATTCGTGTAAAGCAACGGCCAAACCAAGAAATTATTCAGTTTTTTGATGATAACGATGGAGAAGGTGACGAAGATACTATACTTGGGATACCCTGTATATACTTTATAGTTAGGTTGGATTCACCTTCTTGTTGACGGCGCCTCAACTCGGCACGAAGGGAGTTAAGGGCAGATACTTGCTATTTTGTTTTATCGTCATAAATTACTACGTGACGGAAAACAGGATGAGCCTTTAGTTTAGATTTATTTCTCAAAATAGCCGAAACGCAATCAGGAGACGAAAATGTAGCTCTAATCCACCTTGGCTTACTACCATTTTTGGATGGTAATCGAGTTGAACCGATGAGAGCGGAACTAGCACCCTGCTGAATGTGCTCCACAATATCATGAACACTGGTAGTGTCGAGCGATGCGTCAGCATTCTCAGGGACACTACATAAAATGAGGTTATGAGATTTCCCCACACGATTCAGAATTTCCGTCATGTCAACGTGGTCTGAAGGACTAGAAGAAGTCGAGGAAACAGTATCCAGTTTCGAAGAAATGGTGGCAACTTTCTCACCCAGTGCTGAAGTGGCCTGATGTACACTTGCAATTTCCGACTGACATTCATCTATCGCGCTCTGATGCTTAGAGAGTGTAACACTATGTTCATTTATTGTTGCGGTACAATTTGCCAATTGGCTGAAGAGGTCGTCTTGGCGTTTTTCGATACGTTCAACACTAGCAGCTACCCTTTGAATATTATCTAGAAGAGTGTTGAAATGTTGTGTTATAAATGACGTGCTACTATCCTGAGACTGAGAATGTTGAGTTATATGCGAAGAAGAAAAGTCAGAATACCCAGAACTGGAAGAATTACTACGGAGTCTCCTATCCTGAGAACTACAAAAAAGGCATACCCATTTGTCGGCATCTTCAGACAATTCAGTTCCGCCAACTAAGAGCCCAACGCATTCAGCATGAAAATGTTTCTGGCATTTTGCACAAGCAATAGATAGTTGAGATGTCCCTATCTGTTTTCCGCAAGTAGTACAGCTACGCGGCATTATGTGGGATAATAAGGGTTAAGGAATAGGGATGACAGTTAGACTCTTCACTTCAATGGGCCGCTAAAGAAGACTTATCACAGATGGAAGGCCACGGTTGATAGGAATATATGTAGGGAAATAAAAGGGAATACGCGAGAGTTCCGAGATTAGAAAAGGAAAGCCGCCACCTGTGCCCTCCACAACCGCAGTGGGATTACTGAAGTGATGAATACTGAATTGAAGCGGTGCACCTACGATATACCATATATGCAAGAAGGGAAGGGGCCCTTTATTTGTTGTTTCTGATAATTATTTGTTGTTTCTGATAATCCAAATTCAGTCTTTAGATTAACGTAGAATTTTAGAATTCTCACAATTAATTCACAAATCAATATTTTTGAATTTTAAAATATTTTAACAGTTATATAATCCATTGTTTCATTGAAAATATGTTTTTGAAAATAAATATTCGCTAGGTATATATTTTAAGACCAAATGAAGTCCTACAATTCGTCTCTGAGGAGTAGTGTCAAATGGTACAGGAAGTTTGCCATAGAATTGTTAGTAGGTGCTGTAATTCTCAACTCCTACTCCCTTCGACAACAAGTCACCAACAATAAAATGACAATTACTAAATTTCGGGAGGAAGCCATGAAGGGTAAATATATTTGAGCAAGGTGAGAAATCTAGAATACATCTATTTCGAATTTTCACACCCGATAGAAAATAACAAACGAAAGCTTGCCAGAACATGAAAATCAGGACCACAAGTTGGATGAAACTCAGAAGAGACAGATGTGTCCATATTGTTACCAACGAAACAACTTCGTGTGGAAAGCTTCTTGGAAACACATAATTCATATCTGAAAAAATATATCATTCCCAATGATATGAGTTATAACAATCAACTAAGTAAACGGTTCTTTTGAATTATTCAATTGTTTATCTCTATTCATGTAAAATAACCAATGTAATTTTTAAAAAGGGTCAAATATATGAATATATATGATAGAAAAATTTCAAGTTGATAGCATTTATAGTGATTTTAAAAAAGCTTTTGTCATGGTACCACATTAGTTGCTGATTGAGACAAGAAGATCTGCACAATGACGCGAAGTGTGGTATTGATAATGATATGCATTTTATTATCGGAAAATACATTGTGATAAGATTTTTCAGAATTAAGTATCCGGTTCAATACGATTATACAATATATAATGTTGAATTGAGTATACTCTCATTAAAGATTTGGGAATTCACCTTGATCATAAATTAGATTCCATCCAGCATACGAATATTATAATACAGAAAGCTTTGAGGATAATGGGGTTTATTATGAGAAAACTTAAAGATTTCAACTATATCTTACTTCTTAAATTGGTTTATTCCACGAATGTCCGGAACATTATGGAATATTCATCTATAGTTTGATCAACCTATTATGAAATTCATAGGAATTATATGGAATGTGTTCAGTGTAAATTCTTAAATTGGATTGCCTACAAAATCTACAAGGACTTAGTAGACTGATTTTTTATATAGTTTCCTATGAATGAAAGCTTTAGCCGCCAGAGAAAAGAATTTCGATATAATGTTTATATACATTACTCAATAACTTCTTGACTGTGAATATTTATTGTCTAGGTTGAAATTTAATACTAATAATGTAATTCCGAGGTATAGAGATGTGTTCAGTGTAGATTTCATTCCTACAAACTACGTTTTGAACAATCCTATTGAACGAGCTATGAAAGAGGCAAATTAGATGGAGGTTGATTTATTCCAGATTCTTATTTTCAGCTTAAAGACACATTCTGAGGCAGTTTGAATAATCTTTTTGCCATCTGGGTCTGATTTATCATAAATTTTTTTCGAGAAAGTTTAGTTTTTTTGGGATGAAGTTCCTTATCACGCGTTTCGAAAGGGGGCTAGACGGAAAAAATTAAGACCAAAAGTTGTAACGACACTTTTTGCTATAGTTGTAAGCCGTGCGGCGTGCGCGTGTTTCTCTGTCTGTCTATCTCTCTCTCTCTCATAGAAAGCAAGCCAGTTATTTTCGTTTCGTCTTTCTATTTCGCATTGAACATTGTGGTGTCGCGACGATTATTTTTGTTGAGGTTTTTTGGAATTGGTTCACTTGAAGTCTTTGTTATCAGTTTATTTGATTTATCAATATGTTTGCCCAAATTTTTCAATAAGATGATTTCACCTATATTTGAGATAGTTTATCTTATTAATAACTGATTAAGTGCTTTGTTATATAGTTTTGATTCAAATTTTCGAATTTTCTGGAAGAGAGCTGATAATTGAGAATAATTTCAAACAGTTCCCTCAAGAATGTGTCGAAAAAAGGATAAGGTTTGTATCATGGTCATTTTCCATATCTCAGAGTTGCATGTTTGTACTAAAAAAGAAGTACCGGGTGTCTGGTTAAGAGAGGCACGCGGCTGTATCTCACAAACTATTCGTCGTAGAGACTTACGGTAAAAAATGTTATGACCAAAGTGGCCAAGAGAAAATCATGGAAATTATTTTCAGGTTTCTAATATAGCCGCCAGAGGGCGTAACCGCCATCTGAAACTTTCAAAGTGATTTTTTTCTGAAATTCATCTAGTGAATGTACTATGAAAATATTTTCTCTTTAAAGCTGAGCTTTATTCGAGTCATTTTTATTTGACGCATTTTGACGTATCTATTGAAATGAAGTGGTGGGGGGTCATTCAATGTTTTTTTGAATAAATAGCTGTAACTCCTGAACGACTGAACGGATTCCAACAAAGTTGATCTCGTTGTGAAAAGCATTTATTGCTTCATCGAAGCCATTTTATCTGTGGTCTGTCAAATTGGTAGTTATGCCGGTAGAGAACGTTTTCTGATATAATAACAGAAAATTGCTAATTTTTCTAAAAAATTAAACGCAATAACATAACTTTTTTCCATCGAAATGTATTGTGATGATGCCAAAATAGGCTAGTGAAAACCGTATCTCGATATCTTATTCCTAGCCTAAAATATCGAAGAAAAAAAATTCTGTTATCATATGATTCAAAAAGACGCCATCACACCGGTATTTATTCTCATTTATCTGTATTTTTCCAAGAATCAATGATTAAACTTCATAATTTTATGATTTCCAAAAAATGGCATTCTTATTTCAAAAAATTCAAAAAAAATCGAGTGTTACCATGATAACCAATGTTATAATATGCAAGTGCAATGTAGTCTGACTATGAAGAGCAGGCCATGGTGAAAAATCATATGCCTAAAATCAACTTTTCAACAAATACTAAAATTATACATATAGTGGCAGTTTAATAAGATTTTGTGGACACAGAAGTAAGGATTGAAAAAGATTGAAATGCCTTTTACAAACAATGAAGCTGGTGATATCACTGCGGTATATTTTGAATTTCTTCAAAATGTGGCATTGGCACAGAGAATAAACAGAGCTCTATATGGCGTTTACGCCGCATGTGGCGTCTACGCCATGCGAGAATTTTTCCGCGTTTAGTCCGAAATTTGCGTAATACTGGCAGCTTCGACCCTATAAATTTCAGATGAAAATTCTCAATTTTCTTCAAATATGCCCAACAAATTATCGCATGGCGTGAACGCCAATTTAGAAATCGAGTTCCATATAATCTTTGTGCCATTGCCGCATTTTGAAGACATTCAAAATATACCGCAAACATATCAACATCTTCATTTTTCGTAAGTGCATTTCAATAGTTTTCAGTCCTTACTTAGTGTGCCACAAAAACTCATTGATCTGCCATTATAAGTTCATTTTTAATATTTGTTGACAAGTTGATTTTAGGCATTTATTTTTCCTTCATGGCCTGCTCTTCATATTCTGACTACCTTATTGCACTTTCATAAATTATATTTATTGATTATTATGCCTCTAAACGATTTTATAAAAAATTTTTGAACTAAGAATACTAGTACCTATTTGATAATCATTGAATTATGAAATTTCATCATTGGTTCTTGGAAAAATACAGATAAATGAAAATAAATACCGGTGTGATGGCGTCTTGTTGAATCATATGATAACTAAATTTTTTTTCCTCGATATTTTAGGCTAGGAATAAGATATCAAGATAAAGTTTTCACTAGCCTATGTTGGCATCATCACAATACATTTTTATGGAAAAAAAGTTATATTATTGCATTTAATTTTTTAGAGAAATTAGCAATTTTCTGTTATTATATCAAAAAAAGGTCTCTACCGGCATAACTACAAATTTGACAGACCACGGATAAAATGGGTTCGATGAAGCAATAAATGCTTTTCCCAACGAGATCAACTTTGGTGAAATCCGTTCAGTCGTTCAGGAGTTATAGCTGTTTATTCAAAAAAACATTGAATCACCCCACACCACTTCATTTCAATAGATACGTCAAAAAGTGTCGAATAAAAATGACTCGAATAAAGCTCAGCTTTAGACAGAAAATATTTTTTTAGTATATTCACGAGATGAATTCAAAAAAAAATCACTTTAAAAGTTTCAGATGGTGGTTACGCCCCCTGGCGGCCATCTTAGAAACCTGAAAATAATTTCCAGGATTTTCTGTTGGCCACTTTGTTCATAAATTTTTTTACCGTAAGTCTCTACGAGGAATAGTTTGTTAGATACAGCCGGGTGCCTCTCTTAATCAGACACCCGGTATAACTGAAATTTTATATATATATATATATATATATATATATATATATATATATATATATATATATATATATATATATATATATATATATATATATATATATATATATATACACATAGAACGCTGGAATATTCCATTGAAAAGAACTTTGGAGCAGACCCAGTTCAATGCCTACAGACTGGGGATGGTCCGGTTCTGGAGCCCGAAAGGTCATTTCGGTGGATGTAATAACGAATAAATGTCCTACCAAAAATATTTTTCGCTATTCTAGCCCTAAACAGGAAAGAACTCGGATAATTTGCTGCTTGCTCAGTGTGCAAACAAAAGAGACATCAAATGATGTCCTCGTGATTGCTGTCAACTTCACTCTTTTTATTCATATTTAAATAACTTAGATGTATCCATAGTTTCAACGAGCCACGGCAGTGGCTTGTCGATCAGTTTTTTTTGTCAAATTGTCCAATTTAATATTTTATCTAATATTCTATATTTTATATAGTTCTTTGTCACAACTAATCATGAACTACCTAACTTTCTGAGTTGACCATGAGGCTGGAAGTTCCGTAACTCGTCATGTTTCACCAGGCGCATGCGAATCAAACAACGACATCCAAACTTCAAAAAAATATTCTAAATTATCATCGATGCTTCTCAAGACAAAAATTTGATTCAATAAGATATACTAAAGCATTGATCGAAAAGTTATGAAAGTCTCTATACGAGATATATTTAGAGTTCGTACAATATAATATCGTGGTTGCTATAATGAAAATCAAGAACCTCAACATACTCAAATTATTATTCAGTTACATTTGTTGTAATGTGATTGAGTATTGCATACCTTCTAGTTGGCGAATTAACTAGCTGGATAATCCAAACGTACTAAGTGACGAAACATGAGAAACGTAGTCGATATTATCCACATTCCACACTTCAATATTCATGTTTTCCACAATCATTAGATTCTCACTGTTAGTCTAGTCAACAAGTGATTTTTTGGTCAATTTTTTTCAGCAGTCTCGGAAAAATATGAACTACCTGGATGTCATTCGATTCGGAATATCATGTAGATGTTGTTTGAAAGATATAGAGTTCCGCTCTTCATATATATATATATATATATATATATATATATATATATATATATGAATATATATGTATATATATATATATATATATATATATATATATATATATATAATATATATATATATAAATATATATATATATATATTATATAATATGATATTATATATATATATATTATATATAATATATATATATATATATATATATATATATATATATATATAAATATATATATATATATATATATATATATATATATATATATATATATATATATATATATATATATATGATATGAGATTTAAAACAAAGCTTTTTATAATCGTGTTATAGGTATATTTCATAAAATAGTATATTAAATTTCACACAACACTAGTTTTATTATTATACAATATATTAAAAAAAGTATTGAATAAAAGATATTAAAATTGTCCGGAAATTATCCCACGTTTCATTGGCAAGCGTTTCAGTTTACTAGATTGAGTTTTCAATAGCTCTTCCACGAATTTAATGCCTGCTCGAATTTTATATATATCGTCGGGAACTTTTTCATTGACGAATGCAACTATCTCATCCTGTTTAACTTTATTCTTGCAGTCCTCTTTCAGCACTACAATTCCCATCGTATGCTCCTGATCTGTTGGATGAGGATAACCAGTAACGAATCCCTCAAGCACTGCAGGATGCTCAAAAAGTATTTCTTCAATAATCTGAAATTCAAATTGGGTTCACTGTGTGAGTGAAAAATCATTGGAATTTTTGTTTTGATGTAATATTATTCAATATCTTAGTTTTAATTTTAATTTTTGGTTTGATCTCTTGATTGAAGGAGACTTTGGAATCGCTGTCATTTGTCAAAGCATAGTCGATGGAGATACTCGTAGCAATATACAGTTGGTCTTAATAATTAATGAAATTTAAAATCTTATTTATCTACTCAAAAAATATAAATGAGATTGATTTTGATTAGTTGTTCAAAAAATTTCATTCATATTATTATGAATTCAGGATACAATCTATAACTCGACGTTTTATATTGTAATAGATTGGACATGTGCGTTCATATATTGCGTCTGAGATATATTTCAATCGCTAACCAGAAAGAAGACAACCCGATAGGGCTATTTTCAACATATTAAAAGAGAATTTTGTCAAACAATCAATCAACATGCCAATACCAAAAAATTACAGCATTGAAAATGATGAAGAAACTAGTATGTCTGTAATTAGAAAGATGGTTGCAAATTCTTCAATTTCAAGTAGTCAGATTGAAGCTGAATCTGGAGTTGCAAGGATTCGAGCTTTGATTATTCTGAAGACATAATTTCTAGCTTAATACAATAATAAATCATCACCTGCAACCAACTATTTTCCAACGACGATTAAAGTTTTGCATATGGTATCATCAAAAATTCCAACAAGATTATTATTATTATTATTATTATTACATATTGATAAGGGCAGAGGGACAGGTCCCTATTATGCCCAAAAATAGAGAAATTACAGAATAATTGACCTACTAGCATGTACATTTGAAAAAGAAATGAAAATAAAATATCTCTACAACAGACCAAAATGAAAAGAAAATACAATATTATAAAATGAGAATATAACCATTATCTGCCCCGATAGAAATTTGTCCAGTCCGTTTTTAAATGTGTTTGTAGATGAAGCAGATACAATGGTTGCGTTGAGATTATTCCAGCTGTCGAAAATCCTATTTGGTAGGAAGTTCTGTCTCGACCTAGCAAAAAAGTTTTCCTTCTTGAGCTTGAACTGATGACCTCTGAGACGTTCGTCGCGATTAACGGTATACATCATGTCGAGATTTCCAAAATTGAATTTTAATATTTTAAATGTGATAATCAGGTGACCACAGTGGCGGCGAAGTTCGAAGGTGGTTAATTGAGCTATAGAAAGTCTTTCATCGTAAGAGGGTCTTCTCAGTCCAAAGGGCATACGAGTAGCCCTTCTCTGGACGTTTTCCAGAAGAGCCCTATCGCGAGCCAAGTCGGGGTACCACGCTAGACCAGCGTACTGGAGAATTGGTCTCACATAAGTAGTGTAGAGTCTACAGAACGACCGAAAAGAGATTCGCGAGAAACACTTCCGAATAAGATATAACTTCCAGTTTTCACGCTTACAGATCGAAGTAATATGATCGGACCAAGTTAAGGTACTGTTTACGATCACTCCGAGGTCGTTGAAGGAAAACACCGAAAGTAATGGTTGACCATCAACAAGGTACGGTGCGAGTGGGTTGTTCTTTCCTATTCTGAGCACGACACACTTTTCTGAATTCAATGGAAGTAACCATTGAGAGCACCAGGCAGAAACAGAGTCCAAGTCCTCTTGAAGCGTTAACTGGTTTGTGAGAGGATTGGCGTAAATTTTTGCGTCATCGGCGTACAAGGATATTTTGCTTGAAATCAAATAAGGAATATCACTGGTGTAGACCGCAAATAATAACGGTCCCAGGACAGATCCCTGTGGCACTCCACTTTCCACTATCCTTTCCCGTGAAAAAGCATCACCTACTCTCACTTTATATAGTCTACTTGTTAGGAAAACGTCAATCCAACGATGCAAGGAGCCACGAATGCCGAAATGGTCCAGTTTGTTCAAAAGTCTTCGCTTGGGAACTCGGTCAAAAGATTTTGAGAAGTCCAGATAAACAACGTCAATGGGCTGCAGGCTGTTTAGAGATGATGTCCAATCATTAACGCAGTGTAGGAGATTAGTTAAAGTTGAGCGGTCAGAGATAAATTCATGCTGCTGTGTTGGAATAACTTGTTCTTGTAGAAGAAATTTGGTCATCTCATCTGAGATAATGGCTTCCATAACCTTACTAACCACTGGCAGCAGGCTAATTGGACGGTAGTTGTTAGAATCGAGCTTATTACCTTTTTTAAAGATAGGGGTGACTGATGCCAATTTCCAGTCAGGAGGTATTGAGTTCTCGGTAAATGAGGACTGCATGACCAACGACAAAGGTGTTGCAAGTGAGCCAGCGCAGACCTTCAGCAGACGCGTCGCTAAGCCATCCAAACCGGGTGAAGCATCACTGCGAAGTTTCATCAAATGCTGCTTAACTCGATCCACAGTAAATACCACCTGTTGTAAAGATGTGTTGAGACGGTGACATTCAATAAGTGGTAAGTTGTCATCGACAGGTTCCCTAGTAAAAACCTGTGAAAATGCCAAAGAGCAAGATCCATTCTTCTATAAAAATATAGTTTGGACAGATAACGAGCATACTGGCAAAGAGCACTACTTGTCTGATACGAAACCTTTCCGTACCATCGACGTTCGATCTCAGGGACGTTTTATTGTTTGGTGTACTTATTGAGGAATTCATGGACAACAATAGGGAGAATATAAAGACCGTTGCAGAATTGGTGGATACTAATTTTGGAAATAACTGGATGGGGAATAATGGTCTAGTGAGGTGGCCACTACGATCATCTGACTTACGCCACTGAATTTTTTTTTGAGGATGTGTAAAAGACAAATTATATAAGAAACCCAGTAACTCCATTTCAAATTAATATTCATATTCGTAATGCAGTTCAGAGTGTTACAAAGAGATGTTATTTATCAGTTTGACCATTCATTGTAATTTGTGTTATTTTTTGTAGTTGTAGTGTTTTATAAAATTAAATATAAATATCTAATTTTTTGGTCTTGGCTTGTTGAGTGATCTGCAATCAATAAAATTCTCTTTTAACCTCTTGGAAATAGCTTCATTGTCTTCTTTCTGGATAGCGATTGAAATATATTTTAAATGCAATACTACAACTGTTATTACTTTGAATAAAGCTTTCTAACATATTATATTTATCGTTAGTTTCGTGAGAAATCCTCACTTTTACGATTAAATCAGTTAATTGATATTGAAGCGGAAAGAAATGGACAAGCTCCGTCATAGATGACATCCGCCTACTTGAAATATATATAAAAAACGCAAAAAGTAATTTAGTAAAATATTATTTTCTCTATTAAAGACTGATGCATCGTTAGAAGTGAGAAAAAAAACCTAATATTCTAGACGCCACTGAATTAGACAGAAAAAATTTCCTTGAGAATGTAAAAAGTATTATTTAGTAACTTCACAAACAACCATGATATTCACACTAGTCTTAAGCGCCCTGTAAACGATCAAATTTGTTTGACAAACTTGTTTGACAAACTTCACGTGTTCTTCAAGCAATGGCATAAACGATCAAACCAGAGATCAAACAAATTTGTCAAATTCTTCCTTAAGCGCCCTGTAAACGATCAAATTTGTTTGACAAACTTGTTTGACAAACTTGTTTGACAAACTTGTTTGACAAACTTCACGTGTTCTTCAAGCAATGGCATAAACGATCAAACCAAAGATCAAACAAATTTGTCAAATTCGTCCTTAGTTACGGTTTTTTCGTTGACGTGACGTGACGCGTTCCTTGAAAATTGAGCATTAAGGTTTTTAATTTAGTTGTCAAAAATTCCGTCAATCCAATTTTTCATCAAACACTTCAAACACGTGAATTGTTTGACAAACGCATCAAACAAAGCCATAGACTATCAAATAATCTGACAAACACCTAAAATTTGACAAACAAGTTTGATCGTTTACAGGGCGCTTTACGGTTTTCTCGTTGACGTGACGTGACGCGTTCCATAAAAAATGAGCAGTACGGTTTTGAATTTAGTTGTCAAAAATGCCGTCACTCCAATTTTTCATCAAACACTTCAAACACGTGAATTGTTTGACAAACGCATCAAACAAAGCCATAGACTATCAAATATTTTGACAAACACCTAAAATTTGACAAACAAGTTTGATCGTTTACAGGGCGCTTTAGTTACGGTTTTCTCGTTGACGTGACGTGACGCGTTCCATAAAAAATGAGCAGTACGGTTTTGAATTAAGTTGTCAAAAATGCCGTCAATCCAATTTTTCATCAAACACTTCAAACACGTGAATTGCTCGACAAACGCATCAAACAAAGCCATAGACTATCAAATAATTTGACAAACACCTAAAATTTGACAAACAGGTTTGATCGTTTACAGGGCGCTTCAAAGTCGAAAAATCGAACTTTTGTTTATAATTCGAAAACAGAAGACGAAAGCAAATTTTGGTTTTCGCCAGTGAATTTGCCTGAAAAAATGAAAGCTAGAATGCAAGCTCCATTTTTTTAATCTCTTATAGTTATCGAGGTACCCCATACAAACATCGAAGTTTGCCCACCCTGTACAGATTTAATGTATTTTCGTAGTTTTTGAAGATTTGTTCATCACTAGATTGAATCAGACAGTTGAAATTTAGTACGTGGAGTGGGTTGATGTTAGAATATTGCCTTTCTCCACGATCATCACATAATTCACCAATTCTGATATCAAATTTGATTACAGAATGCTGGAATTCTCTCTCTTGAGATTGAAGAAATATTCTGCAACACCTCTGCTCCCATGAAATTTAAATGTATTTGCTTTCTCTCCCTTGTAATAGAATAATATTCTCACACTGGAAATAGTTATTAACGTAACAAGGCCGATATGTAGCAAATAACGGATGAGGTTGGATATTGTATTATAACTAACCGAATCCGTTATTTGCATATCGGCCGTGTGTCGTTAAAGACTTTTCGTAATCCCGTTGGAAGATTACATTTTGATTCCGAAGAAAAAACAAACCCCGTACCTCGTAATTCTGAAAAAAATTCCCAACGTCGTGCACTCTGTTGTCATGGAACTGTTTGGCAATTTTATAAACAACGTCAGTTTTTTGTGTTCGCAAGTTCGCTGTAACGACGACTATGGATGAAATTGAGGAACAAAATGAAATTCCTTTTGAAATATTGGAAGAATCATGTGCAGCGAGTGTTGATTTACTGCCGGCAATAACTCAACAGCGGTATAAAAAAGAATATGAAAATTTTGAAAATTGGCGTAATAGCAAGAATGTAAAGGTGGTTAATGAGGATGTTTTATTAGCCTATTCGAAAGGAAAATCGAAGGTTTATTCTCCCAACTCGCTGTGGACGAAGATTTCAATGTTGAAACTTGCTTTTAGAGTTTATGACAACATTGACATTTCAAGGTTAGTTATTTTAAATCTTGCACCATATTAGAGTATTACCAACAGAAATGTATTTTCAGATTTGGAAAATTATTTTTATTCTTGAGACGAAAGTCTGATGGATACAACCCAAAGAAATCAAAAATTTTGTCTGAAGAAGAAGTAATTAAGTTTTTTTGGAGGCAAATGATCATACATGGTTGCTTGAAAAGGTTGTATTAATGTGTGGAATTTTTGGTGCCTGTAGACGTGAAGAACTTGTGAAGCTGAGTGTGGATGATTTTGAAAGTACCAGTACCAAAGTTTTGGTTACATTGAGGATGACTAAAAACAAAAGAATAGGGTATTTGTTATTTCCAAAGAAGGACTTCCTTTTGATGCCTATGGTTTATACCAAAAATACGTAGATTTGCGACCTTCGAATCTAGAAAATCGGCGATTTTTCATTAGTTATAGGAATGGTAAATGTGTAAAACAAGTAGTGGGCATTCATACTATCGGAGGCGTTCCAAAGAAAATTGCAGCATTCTTAAAATTAGAAAACCCTCAGCTCTACACAGGGCACTCGTTTCGCAGATCCTCGACTACCATGCTTGTAGAAAATGGTGGCGATCTACTATCGGTAAAAGAACTTGGAGGTTGGGACTCCTCTGCGGTGGCGGAGTCGTATATTGAAAATTCAGTTTCGAAGAGAATGAAGATAACGAGACAACTTTTTCATAATAATGAGGCTTCACCGACAACAAGTTCAAAAACTGTTGCTATAGATGGTTAATCTCTAATCAATAAGATAGACATTTCAAATAATAGCAATTGTCAAATTACCTTTCAAATAAATAAATAGTTAGTTTTATTATAATTATTATTGTAACCAGAATGATGTTTTGAAATAAATATTTGAACACGCGATTTCTTAACGGCCGCCGGCCGTTATAAAATATTAACGGCCGGCGGCCGTTAACACTGACTTTTCAATTGTCATCTGAATACCGTTAAATCAAAATAACAGTATGGGATTACGAAAACAATAATAACATAAGCCTTGACGCAGTTGATTGTCATCGTAGTGGCAAATTTGAGTAAGAGTCAGAATGATTGCTGTCATGTTTTCATTCGAAAATATAATATAAATAATAATTAGCATGAATTAATATTATTTATGAATTTTTGATCGTGGAGAAAGTATAGTCTGCTACTCGGTTAGAATGAAAATTCGTGATGCTCGTGGTTCCTCACGCTCGCCTTCGGCTCGCGCTCGGAACTTTTCCACTCGCATCGAATTTTCATTCTAACCTTGTTACAGAATATACTATTCCTCTATGATGTAGATATTTGATTTCAACGTTTTGACCCAGGGAGTTAAGACTGTGTATGAAAAAGGGAGAAGAAAGGGATATCAAGCGACTTAGTTTTTCAAGAAGATATATACTTCAATATACTCACCGTTGGGCTGATGATGTTTTGTTTATAGTGCACCATATCGCCAACTTTTCCTAAAATATACAGAAAACCATTTTCGTCAAAATACCCAAGATCACCTGTTTTGAAGTAGCCATCTGAATCGAAAGCAGAACTTGAATCCTTTTTGAAGTAACCGTTCATGATAAACTTGTTCTTTACTCTCACTTCCCCCTGTTCCATAGGCCCACAAATATTCCCCTCGACAATATCCACTATCTGAAAAAATTTTCTGTTCATAATAAAAGCAAATATGGAAATCAGAACCAAATAAAAATTTATATGAACTTGCCAAATAAACGTCATCTAGAGTTTCATGGACAATGTATCATATAGATCAGGGGAAAGTAGGTTAATCATGCGCGGCGGCTAATGATGCGCAGCATATTATCAGTAGAAAATGTCCAGCATTAATTGGAATTGATACCTTTGGTGCCATCTCTTAGAAGATAGTTAAAGTTGCGCAGCCATTTGGGCAATTTTCGCGGCAAACGTGGCTGTCATCGTGTCTGACTACTTTTGTGGTTGTTTACTCTAACTTTTGTGCGTGCGAAAAGAAGATTGAAGTTGTTACTAAGGACGTTTTTGTTTGGGTAATTATACTAAAATAGTCAATGTGGTTCTAGCTATTATAGGAGCGATTTATCTAAGGTAAAGTACATCCAGTTTTATTTTGCTGAATTTTCATAAGCATTAGGTCCATGTCGGGTAATGGTGCGCCATGCGCACAATTAGCCAACTGTTGGAATTAAAAGTTTTTGTTGTTATTCAGAATAAAATAAAATGTTTTCTAAATAATTTCAGATGCTAAAAGATACCCGCAAAATAAATAAAGCCTCCTGGGACGCAGACAAAAAGAAGTCTTGTTATTTGTTGGAGTTGTTAGAGATGACGGAAGGATGTTTTGAATACCAGAATATACAATTCGCAGAAGAAAGAAAGACTATGATGGAGGGCGTGATATCAGTGGGTCTCAAATGGGTCCCCATTTTTACACAGGTCAAAAAGAGAGTTCAGCGAGTCACGTATTAAAAATGGCAAAACTTATTATGGTATCACAATATCTCATCGCTTAAGACTTTAGATTTAGCATTTTATGGTCCACTGAAAGCTATGCAGGATGTGCCTGTGATTTTTGTGACGCCTAAATTACAATTTTTTTATATTTTTTTAATGTTTTAACAAATATTATATTTATTCTAGAATATTGTTTAAATTATGCCTGATACACCATATTATATTTACAGATTTATGGTTGCGCACAGTTACCCTGACTGGTGCGCACAAATACCCGCATAGGGTGGATAATCATGCGCATTGTCAGTTTATGTCTAATTTCGTTTTTAAGCTCAGAACATATTTTTTTTGTAATATTTCATTCATTGGTGTTATACCATATACAATGAAGAATATCTATGCCAAAATTCAGAATTCTAGATACTATATTTAAGAAAATATCAACTCGACTTCGTAATTCACCGACTTCCCCCTATAGATGAATTATTTAGGAGCTTTTCTGCTGGCGGGATGTTCTTGCAACGATTGCATCGCAATATTTAGACAGACAGTGACACTATAGTTACCTGATATGACATTCACTTACATTGCAAAGTAGGTTAGAGAACATGATTAACCCTCAATTAGGCGCATCCAAAAATTTGATATAATAGGCCGTGCGGTGTATTTAAGGCACCATAGGTTGCTTACTGTACGCATTCTGTTCCTCATTTACAATTTTTGTGATTCTATTTTTATTTATTTTTGATGTGAAGAAACACTGTTCAACATGAAACTTATGCTAAAATAGAAGAAATGTTTTTGGTAATGTAGTTTAAAAATAAACATTATTCTCTGAATTGAAAAATGCAAAATAAACATAATCCCTTGGTTTGGAAAGATTTCATCAATAACACATAAGGAGAAAATATTATAGTTACTGAAAAAATAAGCATTTCTGTTCGATTTAATAATAATAATAATAATAATTTATTGATCCTTTAGGACACTTAACAATGTGTATAGGATAATTCAATATTACAAGTTAATTCTATTCTAACATTTACATCAACAATTACCATCCCACTGAGTGATCAATGAATCAGAGAGAAATTCTTTAACCGAATAAAAGCACTTATGTAGTAATAGCTCCTTAATAACTCTTTTAAATGTTTGTTTGTTCAAAGATTTCAAATGGGAGGGCAAATGATTGAACAATCTGACACCCTGATATAGTGGAGAACGTTCAAAACTGTGAGTCCGATGTTTAGGAACCAGGAGTACCTGTGAATTTCGTGTTCTATGATCGTGCGAGCTAGCAAGTTTTTTCCAGTTATTCTCATTATCTTTCGCATATAAGAGACATTTAAATATGTATATACATGGAAGTGACAGTAATTTATTGGCGACAAATATACGCCGACATGATGCTCGATGGTTCAAACCAAAAATGAGACGTATTACTCTCTTCTGAGCCACAACAACTCTAGAGAAGGAACCACAGTCACCACAGAGCAAAATATTCTATGAGATATGACAGTAAACAAGGCTGTAATAAACATCAACAAGAGAACTAGGCGGTAGAGAAGTTTTCAGTCTACTTATAGCCAAATAAGCTTTATTAATTTTTTTGCTTAAGACATCAACGTGGGTTGACCAGCTAAGACTTCGATCCATGTGGATCCCAAGGAATTTTGTGCAATCAGCTGGAATAATAGTAGTGCCCAGACAATCAATTTTCAACAGACTTCTTTCACAGTTTCTTAAACCGAAACACAGACAGGCTGTTTTACCTACATTAACTATCAAATTGTTACGGCGACACCATGATATGAACTCAGCCATAATATTTTTACAGGCTATCTGGAGCTCATCACAACTTCTGCCGCGATGACGACAGATGTGTCATCGGCAAATAATATAAGTAATAAGCAGGATAAATGAGAGAGTAAGTCATTTATAAACAGCAGGAATAGTAAATAATATAAGGTAATATCGATTGTCATATTATTAGATAATTTCGTTTGAACTAAACACATGACTAGGAATATCAGGTTTTGAGTTTTCTTCTTCGGTCTCATCGGCAAAAACCTCGGAGGCCTGTTGCTCACTAAAACCCACCTCTTTGTCATACAGGTTGTCCTCCTCTTCATTCTCAATTCCGATAGTTGGTTCGTCTTCCTCAATATCCATAAGGAGCGCACACTCTTCATTTGTTGATTCTCAAAGTTTTCTTATTTATTATTAGTTTTACTCACAATAAATGAAACAAAAAATGCGAAGCAATAATCACTAAATTGAAATAAAAATGTATTAACATAATTGTATGTTGTGTATAAGTGTATTTTATGCACCATGCATTTAAACATCAATAAAACTACTCTTCAGTGTATCGAAGAAAACTGACGTGATACATTCATGAACACAACAGTAGGATGAGGAGATACTTGACAGTTTTCTAGTTATTTTTCTGGAAATGGTGCACAAAGTACACCATCGCGCCTGATAAAGGGTTAATTGAGTTACACTAAGTGACTAAGTAATGTAATTAAATTTTTTAATTTTGCAAAAAAAATAGGTGACTGCTTCAGGCGATGTGTCATATCTATATACAGGTTTCCGGAATGTTTATATTTATTGATTTATAGGGATTCCCAACGGTTGAATTTTCGAGACTATTTTCTAACTGTAAAATACTATAATTGTGATAAAAAGTATGGTTTTGTTGAATAAGATGGCACGCATAATTAGATTCAGTTTTCTGCTTAATAAAGCTACGTTGGTGTTCGTGTATTCGAGTTTTGAAATTTTTAATCGTACATCCTATATAGAATTTTTCACAATTATAATAGATTACAGTTAGAAAATAGTCTTCACAAAACCAACTATTGGGAATCCTTATAATTCAATAAATATAAAAATTCCGGAAACCTAGTTAACGACCAGATTGAAGTAAACCCTTCTCATCTCCTTAATCTTTACAATATATCTACCAATAACACTGAATGAATTGCTTATTGTTATTTAGTTTCTCTAGGAATTCCTCAGTTATGTTAAATTTTTTGTATAAATAGATTGTTTTGTAATATCATAATTTATTCGATAGTAAGGAGCAGCGCCCTGTAATGCATGGTCCTGGGTGTTAAATGGTGCACAGGTTCATACTATACTTTTGGTCTTTATTTATAGCATTACTGAATATAAGCTTAGCGCTGACCGCTCGGGCAGCGTGACGAGTCTATCTCTCAGTCTTACTTACTTCTCCAGATTTCCTCTGGTTCTTATATATTCATATAGCATTATGTATACAACAACATGCTGATGTTGCGACCTTGCCCAGACGTGATGTTTACAGTAATAATATAAGGTGTACTAACATTCTCAGTTTACTATAGAGTAACCAATCGTGACACTGACCTACTTCCAGTTCACGCCCTTGGCAAATTGAAAGAATTTTATTGAGGTTTACTCGAGAAAATTCTGTCTCGTTTAAATGTATGATAATTTAAAATTTTCCTTTCAATTTCCTATGCATGGTTTAATTACCATATCCATTCCTGGAGGTGTGCTGGAAGTAGTTATAATTACAATAACAATTTTTAAAGCAATTCATTTTACGTACAATCTCTATACGCGCTGTTTAACGTCCCTATACTCTCGTGATGATACGCCATATTTTTGATATATTAATAATTATTTCATTTCAGCCATAGTACTCTATATAAATTACCTTTTACTTTAATTTGTGGACTCTTCCATTTATCTCATTTATCAATTAATATAACCCATCTATATGTAACCACAATACTAACCATAACTCAATATACAAGTATATATATCCACAATAATAATAACTAAGGTCCCTAAAACTGATTATATTCCCTTGCCTTCCTAATAATTGAGAGCTTTTAATTCCATTCTTCTCTACAGATAGCTTCTAAAATTCTCAACTTTTCGTCTCGCGTAAATGCCGATCGAATATTTAGATTCTGTAGAGTGTTGCAACATTAGTACATACCGTGTATGATTTATTCTTGGCAGCTTCCAAAATTCTAATTAACATAGCTAATGGATAGCTGTAGATCGTCGCAACACTATTCCTCCACAAAAATTTATATATACTCATCTATATATTTATTTCTTCATTTCTCATTACCATATCCATCTTCACTAAGAAGTGGTCGCTATCTATATATAGCATACAAAAAAATATATGTTTCATCTCATTTTACCAACGATTCCATCTCGTAATTACAGTAAAAATTCATTATTTATGAAAACATAATTCATTAGCAGGGGGCATAATCCATCCCCTGAGCGTCCCTATACGCATTCTCATTAATAAAATTGCTCTCTCCTTTTAACCATTAAATAATTGTACATTATCTATACCATACTATTTTGGAAACTATAATCAGCCTTAGCAGTACCTATATCTGATAATGGGCTCAAAGTTTAAACTTTATTAAAAACAATATTTAAATTTTCATATTTTTGTCCCTTCTGACAACTTCAAACTTGCGTATCATCAGGTGAGCAACAGTTTACAATTTCTTAACAATTTCTCTGACTTTTATAATTACCACTTGTGATGCCTAGTATCATCAATTTCATTTACGATAAAATTGATTACAAGATTTAAATTAATCAAAAAAAATTAAAACTTTCCGAAGTAGGTCAATGTCTCAGTAAAATTTAACTAAAAATAATACATAATTACAAAATATTCATAATAAAAAATTTCTAGCTTCGAAATATTTGCCATATATATATTCATAAATCTTATTTGACCGCAAGACTCCAAATCCATTCAATAAATCAATTCTTTATTTATATAAACAATAGTAATTCCTTAGTGAGTCGGTCAATGTCATCAAATAACATGGGTGTTATCATAATAGCAATGTTATCATAATAATAACGTCAATGTCATACAATCCATATTCATTCTAATGCAATAGAACGCGTGATTACTCATTTCTCTAATTGCACACTATATATAATATTTCCATAATCTTGAATAGGAATACTTCCAAAAAAATAATGATATTTATCCACAATGATTTCAAATTAAAAAAATTCCCTCTTAAACTTAACTTACGATTATTGCATGACAGACGGAACCCCATAATAACATTAAATCTAATAATAAAATTAATAATGATAAAATAATACGAGAATTAATAATGATAACAAAAACAATAATGAAATACTTAGGTCAGGTCAGTGTCATAACTTAATGTAGAAAAATTCATTAATGTAATAACTAATAATAAAAAATTAATGTATCTTCTTAAAAAAAAAATAATGTCTCTTTTTTCTTCATTTTTAAAAACAATGTCCATTTCACTCTATATTTACACATATTTATAAGTCCATATCTCTGCCATTTACACAAGGGTAGATCCTACCTTAACCTTCTGCAACATCGCGGTTAGTGACTTCCATTCTACCTGCGTTCACAGCCGGTATACCCATTCCTACGGTCCTCGTGATGGCCTGGGTCGTCATCTCCGGAACTACTGCGAAGCAACCAGCTTTTCTATGGGCGATGATCATTTCTTCTTCTTCCCATATTTGTTCACTAACTTTCACTTTTTTTTCACAATGCTACAACTGGCAGGATCGCCATGTAATGCATGGTCCTGGGTGTTAAATGGTGCACAGGTTCATACTATACTTTTGGTCTTTATTTATAGCATTACTGAATATAAGCTTAGCGCTGACCGCTCGGGCAGCGTGACGAGTCTATCTCTCAGTCTTACTTACTTCTCCAGATTTCCTCTGGTTCTTATATATTCATATAGCATTATGTATACAACAACATGCTGATGTTGCGACCTTGCCCAGACGTGATGTTTACAGTAATAATATAAGGTGTACTAACATTCTCAGTTTACTATAGAGTAACCAATCGTGACACTGACCTACTTCCAGTTCAGCCCAACAGAGGACGGCACGGGGGGATGGAAGCGGATCATCAGGTTCGAAGACGAATGATCCTCGTTGCAGACGACGAGAGTGAAGACAGATGTTGGATCTCTATGTCAGAGTGATGAGCATTGATCAACATCAAATCGACATGGGATGAAGCGAACATACTTTATGTCAACATAGAATGCCACGGGTAGTCGTCAGGTATGTTTACTTGATTTCAAAATTAATGCGACGCGACGCAGAGAGATATACACTTGAAATATAGACACAAGGAACGGAACAGGTTCTAGTGATGACCGCAGCACGAGAGTCCTAATCTAAGTGCGAGACTGGAGGTTCAGTAGGCTAACGCCCGGAAACCGAAAGAACAGAGGTGTTTTTAGTGGGTAGGCAATGTTGCATACCAACATTTGAATCCCACACAGGCCGGGTTAGCGCAACCGGTATCGCTTTTGAAGTTTTCACCTCGATAAAAAAATCATAATTTAGTACGAGATGAAGTCAATGTTATGACGAAACGCGATTACTCAATAGATATTATTTCAGCCTGTGAAAAGTTAGTTTTTATTTCTTTATGAAGTAAATGCCAATTCGATTTAAAAAAACAGTTAATAATAATAATAATAATAATAATAATAATAATAATAATAATAATAATTTATTAATCCTTTAAGACATAGGTACATATGTATAGGACAGGTCACAAAAATTACAAAAATTACACTTCAGCTTGTTTCAAGAATATCACAGAAATAGTCGCTTACAGTGTAATAACATTTTCTTAACAATAAGGCCTTAACTACTTTCTTATACCTTCTAATATCAAGAGACTGAATACTTTGAGGTAAATTGTTGAAAACTCTAATACTCTGATACATGGGAGACATTTCATACTTATGAGTTTTATGCTTAGGTACATAAAGAGTTTCCTTATTTCTGGTATTATAGCCCTGAAAGCTAGAAAGTTTAGTAATATTGAACTCATTTTCCTTCACATACACTAAACATCTAAAAATAAAAATAGAAGCCAATGTTAATATGGCATCTTGACGAAAAGTGGGCCTACAAGATGATCGCGGAGAAATATTAAATATCATTCGAATTATTCTCTTCTGAATTATGAAAACTCTCCCAACATCTGGGGAGTTTCCCCATAGTAAAACATTATATGTTAAGTGACTGTAGACCAAGCTATAGTAGATGTTCAGTACAGACTGTAGAGGAAGTGAACCTTCAACTCGACTTATTGCGTAGTAAGAGCTATTGAGTTTCTTGCACACCACGTCAATATGTGCGTTCCACCTCAGATTACAGTCTATGTGGATTCCAAGAAACTTAGTGCAGTCTTTAGATGAGATGACATTATCTAAATGGGTAATGAGCAGTTTACTATGATTATCGTTTCGAATAGCGAAATTAATACATTCTGTCTTGTTGACATTTATCCTTATTGCATTTGAATTGCACCACTCAATAAAGCACCTCACCAGTAACCCACAGAATCTTTGTAACTCCTCAAAAGTCCGTCCAGTAACGGCTATGGAGGTGTCATCAGCAAACAAGGTTATTCTATGTTTACTTAATAAAAAAATAATATCCTCCGACTGATCAGGCAGCATCTTTTTCAAATTTAAGGGTAGATCATTAATAAACAATAAAAATAGAAGTGGTCCCAGAACGGAACCCTGAGGGACTCCCATATTTATATTATGTTCAGCAGAAAAAGAGTTATTAACTTTAACAGACATAGTCCTGCCGTCAAGGTAACTAAATAGCCAATTTGAAATCACACCCCTGAAACCCATATTATAGCATTTGTCAATTATGAACTTGAAAGCGAGACTATCGAAAGCTCGAGATAGGTCAAACCATTGTCGAGGCACTCGTAGACAAAATCAACAAAATACAGAGCTCCCGTTTGTGTTGAGCGACCAGATCTGAATCCATGCTGTGCAGTATTGAGTATTTGAAATTTATCCAAATAGTTCATCATTCTATCAGAAACGATACGCTCGAATACTTTAGAAAAAATACTGAGAATAGAGATAGGTCTATAATTGGCAATGTCGTGCACATCGCTCTTTTTAAAAATTGGAATAACAATGGCTTTTTCGAGGACATGAGGAAATACGCCCGTGCTAACAGATAAATTAATTATATGAGCGAAATGTCGACCAATGTCTATACCGATTGACTTTAAAATTTTTGCGGATATGAAGTCAGCTCCGGAACTCTTATTATTTTTAAGTGATCTAATAATATCAACTACTTGATGCTCCAGTACTGGGTAGAAGGAAAAACTTTTACTCAACATAGGAGAGGTGGTATAAGAACGAGATAATATTGGAGAAAAAAGTTTGTTAATATTTTGCCAACTAAAACTACCTATCTGATGTTCCATCTACGCACCATTACAGTTCAAACCAATAAGGTATTGAACATTGTGAAATAGTTTATGTCAAATAATGAATATTATATATAATTATTATCTGAATGAAGAATTTTAGACAAGCAATAAACCAAGTTATTTCAGTGTACGTGACATCTGACCAGTATAGACGGTTTATTGTATTGAATTCTCGTCGTGATTTTGATTGAAATTCTATACTAAAACTTTTATTGTGACTATTGGGTATTGTTAAAATAGTTCAAATATGCCTGAGAGAAACCATCCCCCCTGATAAGTGGGAAGGAACTTTTCTTGCAAAACAAAGCGGACTACAAGTTTAGTTGAGGACCAAATTTTCGCGACAGAACGTAAAAAGTCGAAATTTTACGAGTAAAGTGAAAATTGTTCCAGATAGCTTATACGCAGAAATACAAAGTGTTAAAAAAATTGTTTTCCGCGCATTTACGTTTATCTATAAAAAAACTATTAGGTTTGTCGTAAAAATAAATGATTTAAATAAATATTCGATATTTTTTAAATATGACTAATTATGCTCTATAATGTAATTTAAAAGAAAAATATTGAAGCATATCGAAAAACAGAATTGGAAGATTGTAGTTGGAAGATGTGATTTTCTCTTTTAAATTTATTTTTTTATTTTTTCAAAAGACGCTTCGTAAAGAAGTTATGAACATTGTTATAGCGCCCTGAAGAGCGCGATTGTAATATTATAAAAAATTTTACCTATCGCTTAGACACTATGCATTGAAATGTTTTTTTTACACAAAAACCAATGGTCCCATCTACAATATGGTGAGATATGTTTTCCTGAACTGCTTCTACATTAAGGTAGTATTTTTTTCATATATAATACCACTAGAGATGAAATTTTGCCGGCAAAATTTCTCGATTGTAATATGAAAGTTTGTTGCTTTGTTGGAAAAAATGTCATGAGCGAAATTGTCTAAGCAACAAACTTGAATGTTACAAGAGAGAAATTTTACCTGCTTAAATCTCATCTCGAGTGGTATTCGACATGACTATTTCACGAGAAAATATGTCTAACAGTAATATGGTCACATTTCAGAAAGTTAAGGAAATAACGATTCATGTGAGAAATGTCAAAATATTATCAGTAATAATATCACAAGAGCATCGAAAATAATCGATTATACTACCGAGTCACGAGACGTATTTTGCGAAACACCACGAGAGCGCAGCTCGAGTAGTGTTTTAAAAAAATACGCCGAGTGACGAGGTCAGTATAATCGATTATTTTCGATTGCTCGAGTGGTATTCGTTACGATTATATAACGAATAAAAAATATTAATTTTTTTTGACAAACGTCAAAACACCGTCAATATGAAAATATTCATACATTTTGACACGAGGCGAAACACCAAAACGATTATATCACGTCGTCAAGGGTATATTCACTTATCTATACGCAGTCGTAAGGCAAAATTCACGGATTCTATTGGCTCATTCACACATGAGTTATATAATCGCTGAAATACTAACATAGTAAGTTTTGCCGGCTTGCATGTTTTATCGCTGTGAAACGAGAGTAGCTATGGAAACTTTCTCACTAAAAATGAAATGAGTGAAATAGTCGTTGTAATTTTCGATAATTTCATTCCATTTACAAAAGATTTTTGACAGGAGGGAAATATTCGCTGCAACTGAACCGTCTTCGCGCCGTTTTCAAGGTAGTACAATTTTCCTATCTACACGCAACGATTTATCTGCAACGTGTTGAACTGTGCAGACAAAAAGTTGTGCAAAACGTAGCGTCTGTACCCAACTGTACGCTGACCGACGTTCTTGATACTGACGCCAGAGTACAAAAAAGTGTACTTTTCTGTATGCTCACGGCCGGACAAAAAAGTAAAAACAAAAGGACGACTGTGAAATCAAACTTCAATATTGAGAACTGAGGTTAAAAAAGTCGTAATATTTTCTTCAACCCTATTGATAATTATTACTTGTTATAAGCTCCCCTTTTATTAGTGTTAATTAATAATCCTTAGTAAAGATGTTTCTGAAGGAATTACCCTATAATCTAATTTTCATCAAATCCCTTGATGACCGGGCTACAACCCGATTGTTTGTTTGAATTCACACATATGAATATGATAAAACCATTTTTTGTAGTAGTGTCAACCTTGAAATAGTGGAACCTGTTATTCGGGTTGTGATAACTTGGAACATATAACATTAATAATATATCTATTTACAAGATCAATTGTATATAACAAGGAAAAAAACTCCCTGTTTTCGACTTTCAAATGTGCGATAATAACAAATTTCAAGGAGTACAACGTCAAAAATGTTAACCTTATTTGTAAACCATCTATAGAATTTGCTAAGCTATCTCGTCTCAAAACTTGTTGCTGGAATATGATAAAGAAATGTTCGAAATACCTTCATCTGAAATCCTGGCAATGGTCTTCCGCAAGAAGTAGGGTGAGTTTCCTGCATCTGCATTTCCTCTAAATTTCCAACATTGAACGACGCCATGAGACCTGCGTTTTCAGTTTGTCCATAACATTGTAGAAACTTACATCTTGGAAAACACTTTTTGAAATTCTGAGTGCCAGTATGCGTCACTTTTATACCACCGGTCAAGAAAACATCAAGAGAAGTATTTGGTTCCTTATTAGATGCATACCGACAAAGCGCATTAATTTTTCCAGATGGTAAGAATATGGTATCTGGCTGAATTGGAAAAAAAAACATAAATCAGACAATTTCATGGGAAAGTTATTGAAATAACCTGATTATTCAGCTTTTAGTGATATGAATACCTACACTCCATATATATATATATATATATATATATATATATATATATATATATATATATATATATACAGGGTGTTTCTAAATTGATGCGAAAGATTTCAATGGGTAATTCTTTAGCAAAAATTAAGGGGGGTCTTTCATATAACTTTTTGTTCAACACCCTTTTCCCTCCAAGTTACAGCCCTTTGAAATTAGGTGAAAAAAATTGTTTTTATTCAATACATCCACTTTGGAAAAATTTGGAAGAAATAAATTTGGCAGATAACTGCTGCTAATAAAATGGCAGTTTTTGAGTATTTTTGTTACCCTTAAATGTAATCACAAGGGGCTGAAAAAAACAACCCCTATAATATTTTGCATCAGAACTTTTCAATGCGCCTATATTTTCCTTTTTAAAAAATATATTCGAAAAGACAGACTCGATCTGCAACTTTTTTATGCCTTGACTTTTAATCATAAAGTTGTTAGTTTGATCACAAAAAATAAAATAGTGCTCAGACTATTTTCCCATAAATTCATAGAGGTTATCATTTATTAAAAAAAAACAAGTAAGCTGCTGTCAAATGTCAAATAATTTGTTGATTGTTATTAGTAGTACAATTATTGTTCAATCCGCCCTAATTTGCAATATTGTTCAACTAAATAAAAAAATGCCATTCTTTCAATAAAGTTTTATTTAGTTGTGAAAAATGTTTGAAGTCATTATAAAACTGTCTAGAAATTAGAAAAAATCAGGACAATAAAACTATTTGTCATATGACCTCATTTGACAGCAGCTTACTTGTTTTTTTTTTTAAATAAATGATAACCTCTCTGTGAATTTATGGGAAGAGTCTGAGCACTATTTTATTTTTTTGTGATCAAACTAACAACTTTATGATAAAAAGTCAAGACATAAAAAAGTTGCAGATTGAGTCTGTCTTTTCAAGTATATTTTTTAAATAGGAAAGTATAAGCGCATTAAAAAGTTCTGATGCAAAATATTATAGGGGTTGTTTTTTTCAGCCCCTTGTGCTAACATTTTAGTGTAACAAAAACACTCAAAAACTGCCATCTTATTAGCAGCAGTTATTTGCCAATTTTCATTCCTCTAGTTTTTTCCTAAGTGGATGTATTGAATAAAACCAATTTTTTTCACCTAATTTCAAAGGGCTGTAACTTGGAGGGAAAAGGGTGTTGAACAAAAAGTTATATAAAAGACCTCCTTAATTTTTGCTGAAGAATCACCCATTGAAATCTTTCGCATAAATTCAGAAACACCCTGTATATATATATATATATATATATATATATATTTACATATATTTATATATAAATATATATATATATATATATATATATATATATATATATATATATATATATATATATATATATATATATATATATATATAGATATATATATATATATATATATATAAATATATATATATATATATATATATATATATATATATATATATATATATATATATATATATATATATATATTTGAAAAACTTGGTTCACGGAATGAACCGCGTGAAAGATTTGAAAAATCTCGACGTTTCGGCTCCTTTTGCGAAGCCATCTTCAGGAGAATAAGACCTTAAACCATCATGCTGGCTACGTTATGTAGACGATGTCTTTGCGATCTGGCCCCATGGCGGAGACTCGTTGCTCCAGTTCTTGAATCATTTGAATGGCATACATCCAAGTATCCAATTCACAATGGAAGTGGAAAACAATGGTTCTCTGCCATTCCTCGATGTCATGATCAAAAAACTTTCATCCCGAAGGTTCTCCTATCGTAAACCCACTCATACAAAACGTTATCTGAACGCCCAGTCTCACCACCATCCTTCTCAACTTAACTCTGTAGTTAATACCCTAATATACCGTTCCATTCGACTATCTGACGACGAACACCGTGAATCAGAACTCAATACTCTAAAACATATATTATTACGGAACGGTTACAACAAATATCAAATCAACAAGAGCATACGCAAACACACAAACATCGCCCCACCTCTACCACCTTCCAATCCCACTGAACAAGAATCTACACCTAAATTATTTCTTCCCTACATCAAAGGAGTAACAGATAAGCATCAAAACTATATTCACTACTCAACAAAAACTCTCCCATCTGGTCAGATCTGTCAAGGATAAAATTCCTAACGAAAATCACGGTGTTTATGAGATTCCCTGTTCCAATTGTCCTCGTTCTTATATAGGACAACCAAACCGACGAATTCAGGTCCGTGCCAAAGAACATTCACTTTCGGTAAGACACTCAGATATCGCCAACGCCCTTTCCCAACATCACACCCAAACAGGCCACATTATCGATTTCCCAAATACAAAAACTATTGCTCCCGTCCGATCTTTCAAATCCTGAATTTTCCGTGAAGCTGTAGAAATAGAAAAACGTCCGAATTGTTTGAACACCAGAGATGACAGTCACAGACTCCCATCAGCATGGAAACCACTTCTCAGTGGTCGCCATGTCACACCCAATCAGAGTGCATCCCGCACTGATGAGCGTGAGTACCCGCTCCCTCCCCTATAAATACGGCCACGCGACGATCGGACCGTCAGTTGACTCTGAAGAGTAGGCAGGTTGAGACTTCAGAGTTGACAGGAAGCAATACGGTTAGTGGAGTAGGCAGGTTGAGACCACGCAATCGAATTGTTTCCGATTCCTCCTAATTCGATTCGTGGAGTAGGCAGATTGAGGCCACGATTCTGAATTATTACCCTTCTTATTCTCCTGAAGATGGCTTCGCAAAAGGAGCCGAAACGTCGAGATTTTTCAAATCTTTTACGCGGTTCATTCCGTGAACCAAGTTTTTCAAATACTTCCGACCGCGGAAATCTTTCTGAACATATATATATATATATATATATATATATATATATATATATATATATATATATATATATATATATATATATATATATATATAAATATATATATATATATATATATAAATATATATATATATATATATATATATATATATATATATATATATATATATATATATATAAATATATATATATATATATATATATATATATATATATATATATATTAATATATATATATATATATATATATATATATATATATATATATATATAGTCAGGTTTCGGACTAATGAGCACTTATTCGTGAAAATGTTCCTTGTACATGTTGTCCCCATAAGGTGTTTGGTAAGAATGCCATGATTACTATTAAAGTTGAACAGTAACCTTGCGACAATATACTAATAACATTTCTTCACTTCAGAAATTGCAAATACCTTAAAAAACGATGAAACAAAACTATTCAAAAGTAGTTCTTATGAATTTGTTTATTATTTTTAGACAGTTTGATGAAATTATCATCAGGACATGTGAAAGTTCAATAAAATTTATCCGAATGTGCCGCCAATAAACCTCGAGAAATTTATAGGAATTCAGAACAATTTTAATGCATATGGATAAACTTTAAAAAAGCACCAAGAGACTTGATAGTGAAAATATTTATATAAATAATTATAAAAAAGGGAAAGCATTTATGTGAAATGTTTCACAATTTAACGAATCGCTGGCCGTTCACTTTCAAGTACTTCAAAATGCTGGCGTAGACTGATTGCGACGTGAAAGATCTGATTTAATTCGGATCCAAAGCTTCAAATATTTGGGTAATACTTTGTAACAATTCGTCTCCCGAACGAACATAGATAAGAAACAATTTCCGAGTTTTCAATACTTTACATGACATTTTTTGAAATAATCAACTTTCAGTCACTTTTTCAAGCAAACGAAATAACTGTAGGTATTTTTTACTACTCTGTTTTAAAGAAACGGCAGAAGTGTACAAAAGCTTCCAAATATCAACAAACTTCAACTAAAATTTTGATATCATAGTGTTTCTCAGGTCAAAAATATATTAGTTTTCAATTTCGAAAACAGAACAGATAGGTATAGGGAAATATAATGAAAAGTTGTTGGGATATTGTTGGAGATTCTGAAAATAATGTTATATATAGGATGTTCTTTTTGAAATATCAAAGTTGCTACTACTTTTTAATAGAAGTGGCAACGCCACATTACCAGAAATTTTAGTTGAGTAGATAATGTCCGAATATGTTCTCCATTTAATTTTCAAAGTAATCCGTTGATGGTTTCCAGAAACGCCTAATGTGCCATCCACCGTGAATCAGGCTGTATATATATAAATAAATATATATATATATATATATATAAAAAGATATATATATATATATTTATATATATATATATGAATATATAAATATATATATATGTATATATATATATAATTATATATATATATATATATATATATATATATATATATATATATATATATAGATGTATATGAATTTGTTACCTGTTTACGTTTTATGGGAACAATAAAAGTTTAGCTCTGACAGGTTAATTCAATTAATTATTATTAACGAATAAAAATATAAAATTGTACGTTTCGGTGGTACATCCAACTTCTTCAGCACTCGATATATAAATCACAACCAACCTGTAAAACGTATTATCATCAGTAATGCCGATATATCAGACGATAGGGTACACAAGCTTAAATGTAACATACATACATATAAAATCAATTAATACAATAATTTTGTCAAGTAGGTACATCCCCAATGAAATCAAACTTAATCAACTAACATAAACACATTAAAAACAAACCGTCTGTCATATAGTATGTCATGTCATTTGTCTTGTCATTTATTTTCTTCTTTATGTTCGTGTATCTGGTCTTGTCAAGAGTGGAAGGTATGTCTGAC